>OY755235.1:69671358-70173858 GCA_963576725.1 Azorinus chamasolen
AAAAAGTATGATCACATGTTTCACTTGTGCTACATAGATGACAAACGGTTCCAAAAAGCATACTATCCCTCGGAGATGACACAGTTCAGACCTTCCACTCACATGCGCGTATTGTCGTCTTCTTCATTTTTGTTGCATTTTCTTCCCATATAATTATATCCCCGCAAATTGTTTGAGGGGGTATGCTGAAATCGGCCTGTCGGTCGGTCATGCGGTCGGTCCGTCCACATTTGAATATGGGTAGTTGGTGTTGCAAACTGCTCATTCAGTTTTAAAATTATTGAATTTAATTTTAGTATACATAGTAACTACGAATGGTGGATGTGCATGACGCAATTTTCATGTGTTGACTGTTTGACATTGTATAATTATCTCCCTTGAACATAGAGTATTTTCTGTCATTTTGGCATGAAACATGTGGAGTTGGTGTCACGAACTCCTTCTGCAGTTTGAAAGTTATTCAGTGTATAAGTGGTATACATAATAACCATGAATAGTAGATGTGCAACAATAAATTTTCATGTGTATTTAGTGCTGGGCATTGCAGAACCATCTCTCCTTGAAGTTTGAGTATTTTTTGTTATTTTGGCATGATACATAAGGGTTGGTGTCGCGAACTCCTCCTTCAATTTCAAAATTATTCAACTGATACTTGCCATACATAATAACCACAAACAAATGTGCAAGACACAAATGTTCATATGTTTAGCGCTGGACATTACATATTTATCTCCCCTTGAACTTAGTTTTTGTCATTTTGGCATGAAGCATGGGGAATTGGTGTCACAAACTCCTCCTTCAATTATTCATTGTATAAGTAGTATATACATAATATATATAATAACCATGAATAGTAGATGGGCAACACATTAACTTTCATGTGTTTTGGGCTAGGCATTGCAGAATTATCTCCCCTTGAACTTTGGGTATTTTTTTGTCATTTTGGCATGAAACATGGGGATTGGTGTTGCAAACTCCTCTTTTAATTTTAAAGTTATTCAATTGATACTTTCCATATATAATAACCACAAATGGCAGATGTGCATGACATGTTTCATGTGTTTATCTCCCCTTGAACTTTTAAGTATTTTTGTATGTTTGTCCTGTTACATGAGTAGCTGGTGTCACAAACTTGAATTTGCAATCAAGGCTGCCATGCGGGGGTATTTATCACCTTACGTGAAAGTTCTAGTTTCAAAAGCATAAACACAGTATCAAACAGAATGAATCCAGTATCCATGCCTATAAAACATTTTGGTTGAGTCTGAGTTTGTTCTCAAGCTTTTGATTGGCCAGATTTGGGCCCTTTGGCTCAAATCTGGCCAATCAAGAGCTTGAGAACAAACACAGATTCAACAAAAAAGCTTTATAAGCATGGTCCCTGATTAGTTACACCGAGCATTTCGGCGTCTAATCTGGATCCAAACTGTTTACAAATCTTGTCACAGATTGGTCCATTGCAGCGAAAGAGTCATGTCTATCGTCCTTAACGCGTTCACTGCCAGTGTCGTTTCGTCGATTACCTATGCAAACAGTTTGGAGCCAGATGGTTTCATCGATCCAAACTGTTTGTTGCTGTGGTACAGTAAAGCCTCTCTATAACGGCCACTACATTACATTAAATAGTTTGTGTTAAAGGCAGGTGGCTGCTTAAAGCAAGGTGAAAGTAAAACAGAACGCTCCTATTGGAGCGTTCTGTTTTACTTTCACCTTGCTTTAAGCAGCCACTTGTCCTAAATACCAACTAATTAACACAAATTAGTGGCCTTTATAGAGATGTTTTACTGTAATGTTTTAAAAGAAAATCGGAGAAAATAATACAAGGAGAATTGTAGAAGATGACAAAACTTACAGATGACACTATTTGATAGCGAAAGAGTTAACCCTTACACACTAATGTCCTTTGCAAACAATGTTGACCCAGAGGAGAGGGTTTCTAGAGCCCTCTCACCAGGGTCTGCACTGTTTGTCATGTTACAGTTTTCTTTAAATAATCTCTGAATATTCAACATAAGCTTGGCCTGTTTAAATCATGGAATAGTCCATTTGAAAATTCAGCATTGTAAGAGTTAATATACGCCTTGGGGGAAGTATTGACGCCTACGAACCATTTTCTGTCTTATGATAAAGTTCTAGTTTCGATGAGGCGAGTATAACGTTCCGACCTCACGTCCATAACAATTAGGCTCATGGTATCTGCTTGACTGATATGACACACAGAACAACTGTTATTTACTATTTGCCCTTGACATCGATTCTGACATTGCGAAACTATCCGCACTATTCTACTATCAGGGTCTTCACAGTTTGCAGCGGTAGCACACAGAATCCTCCATACTAGTAGTTCCATTTCTTAAAGATATAGAAACGGTTTCTCTTCCGATATTTCGATTTTGACACTATCTCGGTGTCTTAATCAGGGATTAGTGATCACTTGACATACATTGAGACAACGTGAAACACTTGGAAGAGAAACAACTGCTACACATCCCGGAAAGGTAACTAGTAATATAGATATGAATGGTTGAGCCAGGGAATAGTCTACAGTAAAACAACGCCAACCAGAACGACCATATGATTATTCGTCTTTAACACAGGTGATAGCTGATCCATTACCTCAAAGGCTATTTTTAGACCCAACCTCTTTGATTAAATCTACCGAAAAGGAGCTTTAACTAGAGAAAAGGAAAACATTAGAATTTTGTAGTTTGAAACCATTGTGATAAATAGAGTATTTGCTCCTATTGGAGCAAATGCTCTATTTATTACAATGGTTCAAAGAGTGACCTTTACAGAGACGTCAAATAGCGTCAGTATGAGGGAATGGGTTAAAGTAGGATGAAAGTCAAGCAGATATAAAACTTCTATATAATTCCTTATACAAACGTAATAATATAATGAGCAAATAAAAATAGTATGATTACATAAGCAAACAAATCAGAGCAGACCCCGATTAGACGACTCCTACAGGAGCGGGCTTACTTGGGTCTACTCTATTTGCAAATGCATTGATATGCGTTTATAGCAGGTGAAGGGTTAAGACAGATGGCAGCTTAATGTAGGGCGAACGTCACGCAGAAAACTCCTCTTTGAGTTTTCTTCATGATTGTTGCTCTAAATTGTGGAGCCACCTGCCTAAATATTTCTAAATATTCTTCGGCAATAAAGGTTGGGATTAGCGAAGTATCACTGTACATGTATTTTAAAATGCTGCTATGGCTGAACTTACAGAACAATGCAAACCCTGACTAGACGCCTTGTTTTAACAATCCCTTGCGTTTGAAAACAATGTCTCATTTTCAAGTCACCTTTAGAATAAGTTTTCAACGTTTCAAATGTATACCTCTGTACTGCAAACTAAACAATTCATTTTGATTTAGTGAATGCCACGAAGTTCTGTACGGGAAACTTAGATAATCAAGTAAATATTGATACTGTCACCACAACAGAAGTTACGCCGCAATGTGAATTGTTGCCGTGGCAACGGAATGTTTATCGATAATGACACACCTCGGTGGGACTGAAACACAATCACATGACAGACTTGTACCATAGTCCTGAGATAGAAAATTGTCACCTGGATAAACAGCATTAGATTTGATAGATCCATGGTTCTGATATTAACCATTTATATTCGGAAAAGAAAAGTGTATGTTCAGTAAAACCTCTCTATAACGGCCACTAAATTGTGTGAATTAGTTGGTATTTAGGACAGGTGACTGCTTAAAGCAAGGTGAAAGTAAAACAGAACGCTTCTATAGGAGCGTTCTGTTTTACTTTCACCTTGCATTAAGCAGCCACCTGCCTTTAACACAAAATACTTGATGTAATGTAGTGGCCGTTATAGAGAGGTTTTACTGTATCAGTCATTTACAGACAGTGTAGATCGAGTTCAGGGGTCTCCTGTACGAGTCCTCTGGTAAGGGTTGTACTGTTTGCCATAACAATACTATGCAAGGGAATTTGTTGTTTGGTTGTTTTGCTTCATAAATATTCAGTCAGAGGAGTCTGATAGTATAACCCAGATTAGAAAGGGGTCAAGGACAGTGTAGATTCAGACCGGTCGCTGCGTCAGATCACGATGTCGAGATTCTCAAAATGTGCATGTACAGTAAAACCTCTCTATAACGGTCACTAAATTGTGTTAATAAGTTGATATTTAGGGCAGGTGGCTGCTTAAAGCAAGGTGAAAGTAAAACAGAACGCTCTTTATAGGAGCGTTCTGTTTTACTTTCACCTTGCTTTAAGCAGCCACCTGCCTTTAACACAAAATAATTTATGTAATTTAGTGTCCGTTATAGAGAGGTTTCACTGTACTTATTTTATGTCAGGTTGTTTGCAATTTTTGATAAAGCAGGTTATCACAGATGATCACACACAATTTCATGGTAGACAGATTGTATGTTGTTTTTGAGAGAACAATTTTGTGTGTATGTGTGAACGTACGTGTCCGCATGTATTCGTGCTCGCGTGTGTGCGTGTATGTGTGTGTGTGTGTGTGTGTGTGCGCGTTTGTGCATGCGTGTGTGCGTTTTCGTGTATGACACACAGAAATGTGCCATCTCCAGTCATATTACAACTGGCACCGGCTTGACTGTCTTATTTTACACCACTCATTTAATGATGCTAAACGAAAACAAGGGAGCTGCTTGTCCCGTTCCATTTTCAGATCGAACCCGCGACCTGTCTTCCCGGAAGCAAACTCTCTAACGACGGAGACCGGACCGACAGAGAGCGATTGTATTGGCTATGTGCCTATGAAAAGCGTTGAGCAGACTACACAAAGGCTCCTAACTGTTACATCTCATCACTTGCCTTGGTATTCCTGTTATCAAGAGTCCAATATTTGCTTTACGTGATGAGAATATGTACTATATACAGCATCCAAACGTAACTGCGAGATTCAAGGAACAAATGGAACCTCTCTAAAATGACCACTCAACCAGTTTCAAGACAGTGACGCCTTTTAACACCGTTGCAAACAGTGTAGACCAACATCAGACGGCTGGAGGAAAGGATGAACATATTCGTATCCAGTGGCAACAGACATGGGTATAGACACGTGGAGAGTGTATACCTAGATAATACGTTTCATGAAGGAGTCATCTGATCAAGGTCTGCACCGTTTACTTAATAGGTGATATTTTTCAAAGGTCATATCAGCAAAAGAACTCTATCAGAATCATCCCTCAAAATGAATATCACACTAAACTTTCCCTGTGCTATGTTTAGTCCAAATTTCAGTACCTACTGAAAATAGTTTTAATGAAATGTGGAACATTGTACTCATTTCAGAAAGTAGAGAAACAGATATATCAAATTCCATTAACAAACAGAGCAGACCCTAATCAAGCGGCTCTTATATGAGCTGTATGATCTGGGTCTACCCTGTCTGCATATGCGTCAGAAGGCGTTTATATGAAGGAAAAGGTTAATTCAAAATACATATTTGGACGACCTCACTACGACATACAGGTTAAGATGGATTAAGGCAAAGGTTTTGATGTTTAACCTATTCCCTACTACTGACGCCTTTTGACGTCACTGTAAATGTCATCTTTTGAAACCATTGCGATAAATAGAGCATTTGCTTCTATGAAGCATTTGCTCTATTTAGCACAATGGTTTCAAAACTACACAATTATAAAAACAAAACCCTTTCTCTAGTAAAGGCTCATTTTCGGTAGGTTTATTCAAAGAGATTGGGTCTAAAAATAGTTTTGGGTAATAGGTAATGGTTTAATTGATAGGCATTCCATGTAATCCAACATACAAGGTCTCGGTATATGTGCCACTGAATGGAAACAGTATTAAGGCTAGTACTTCGCGGCATTTCGAGATCTTAGAGCAAATCTACTGTACTTAAATTATTGAACGGTTTACCCCATGAATATTCATATACAGTAAAACTCCTTTAAACCGGATTTTCAATTTAGTATAAATATCGGTCTTGAAGACAGGTGGCAGCTTAATGCAAGGTGAATGTCATGCAGAAAGCTCCTCTAGGAGCTTTCTGCATGACATTCACCTTGCATTAAGCAGCCACGTGCCTAATAGTAACTAAAATCTTCTCTACTAGAATTCCGGTTTAGAGGGGCATTTACTGTAAAGCATAACGCATGTATTATTATTAATTGTAAATACATTTGAATAAGAAAGGTTTTGACAATATATACCTATGCAATAAGTTTATGTTCCTAGGTTAAAATGCGTCACCTGATATGAAATAAAGGGCGAAAATGCCTTGCCAAATATAAAGAATCTGTGCCATGATTTATTTCCCCTTGAAACACTTCCTGCGATGTTGGACTATGCTTATTAATGGAATGCAAAGCTGAAAATTGTTTTAGCCTAAATGATAAATCGGTCATACTGATAACATGATTTGGAGCAACTAGAACTGACATTTGGACGGAATAATTATAGGACTCTGATTAAAAACTGGATAGCATCCCTTTATTACATGAGATCTAGGCTTTATCTGTATTAGAGCTGTGCTCTTGAGGGTACATATGTCGGTAGTAATAAAGCTTAACTAGATTGTACTTTGGCAATAAATCATACTTACTTTGAACCTTATCAAGTTAGGCATTTAGTGCGTCTACAAAATGGCACCCGTTTCTATTTTCAGTGTAAAAAGTACAGTAGAACTTGTCTTAAGCGACCGACAAAAAGTAGTCTAATTATGGGCCTGTAGGGCAGGTGGTAGTTTAATGCAGGTCAAAAGTAATGCAAAAAGCTCCTGTATGAGCTTTTTGCATTACTTTTGCCCTGCATTAAGCAACCACCTGCTTTTTAAGATTTCTGCGTCCAATCAATTCAAAGTCGCTTTACAGACTCTACTGTATAAACGCCTTTTCACTCAAACAGAGTAGACCCAGATCTGACGGCTCCTACAGTTACAAGAAGTTCAAGACGCTGACGAAATGAACGCCCAGGGTTGTTGCATATCAGTAATTTATGAGTTTGAATTTTTAACCCCTTTAAAGCGGATATCTGAAAAAAGGGAATGGCCAATCATTAAAAGGGAATGACCAATCATTATATAACCCTTTCGGCGCCAAATTTGTAACTGTCGTCTGCAATCCAATTTTGCTAAATCATTCGGTACAATAAGGAGATGAGATACATAAATGCAAATTTCAAAGGAATAAAGCACATATATATGAATAGAGATTGAGACAAAAAGTGAAGTCCCTGATCTGGGACTGCACTATATGTCGTGGCGCATTTATGCGACATTGGCGGTTGAAGGGTTAATGATGGTGTCGATTTAGTATGAAACAGTATAATGCGAAAGATGATTTTGCATGACAAACAGTACAGGCCTTTAGGAACCCTCTCATCTGAGTCTACGCTGTGTGCAATTGCCAGTTCATTCATTTTCCGCATTTGAATAAGTGTTAGACTAGGAAATGCTGTTTCGATGTCCATTTCAAGTTATGACGTTATATGGCTCATATTTCCACATATGTTGATTTTTTATGTGACTTATATTAATGCGCAATATTTCATCGGTGATACACAACGGGCTCATAAAAAACAACAGGCTCCATAGAGAATTCTGCTTCATTCTAAATGTCTTGCCCGAAGCATTGATAAGTATATGCTGGCATAAATATATACATTAGAACCATCTAATGCGACCACTTACTGAATAATAAAGGGTGTCTTTATAAGCAGGTGGTTTCTTTACACATGGCAAAAGTAATGCAGAAAACTCCATTACTTTCACCCTGCATTAAGCTACCACCTGCCTCTGCCTCTGTTCGGTGGTCGCATTAGCGGGGTTTTACTATATGTATACTTCACAGGTGCTGATTCAGTTGCATGTCTTGCAAAGTTTGCAAAATTAATAAAACTCAGACTAAATGATTTTTTGTTGATTTGTATTAGATCTAGATATAATAAAATTATATAAAAGGTTTGATATAGGAGCCGTCAGATCTGGGTCTTCTCTGTTTGCAAATGCGTGAAAACACTTTTATATGAACGAAAGGGTTATACATCATTATGTTGCCTCGTTTGGAGGATTTACTGTAATACGATTGTTCTAATTTTGTCTGGAATCACCCAAAATGTTCAGTAAACTAAATAATACATTCAGAAATAGTTTCATTAACGTGACTCTTTACGTCTTTCGCTGCCATTTTTGTCGTCTGCAAACTTTTTGTAGGCTACATTTTTTATCTTTTATTTTCATTCATTTTCGTTTGTAAAACGGTCACAGTAATACATGTACATAGTCTAGTTCCTGATATATTGCATAGACAATCGCAGATGCGACATTGGCAGCGAAAGTTTTAAAGACTCTGCATAGCAATACTTCTTTTATCAATATCCATATTTTTTACAAATAAAATCGTAAACTTAATTCCTAAGCCTTACCCTCAGTAAAAACGACTTTTGGCACCTTTGCAAACAGAATTTAGCCTGATATCAGACTGTTCCTGTAGGAGCTGTTTGATAAAGGTCTGCTCTGTTTACTGACTGTTTACAGAGTCTGTAGGAGCTGTCTGATAAATGTCTGCTCTGTTTACTGACTGTTTACTGACTGTTTACTGACTGTTTACAGAGTCTGTAGGAGCTATCTGATAAGGGTCTGCTCTGTTTACTGACTGTTTACAGAGTCTGTAGAAGCTGTCTGATAAAGTTCTGTTTTCTGACTGTTTACAGAGTCTGTAGGAGCTGTCTGATAAGGGTCTGCTCTGTTTACTGACTGTTTACAGAGTCTGTAGGAGCTGTCTGATTAGGGTCTGCTCTGTTTACTGACTGTTTACAGAGTCTGTAGGAGCTGTCTGATAAGGGTCTGATCTGTTTACTGACTGTTTACAGAGTCTGTAGGAGCTGTCTGATAAGGGTCTGCTCTGTTTACTGACTGTTTACAGAGTCTGTAGGAGCTGTCTGATAAGGGTCTGATCTGTTTACTGACTGTTTACAGAGTCTGAAGTTTCTGTTACAGCCAACACGTTTCCTTGTTAATATGTAATTAAAAAACTTCAGTCTATCAACATTCATGCAGTAATAAAACCTTTCCTCCATAAATACGCCTTTCTATGTTAAAAAGTTACCTGTTGAAATCATTGTGATAAATAGAGCATTTGCTCAATCACAATAGTTTCAAACTACAAAATTCTAAAATTTTCCTTTTCTCTAATTAATGCTCCTTTTCAGTAGATTTATTCAAAGTGGATGGATCTAAAATAGCCTATAAGGGAATAGGTTAATATTCACGAGGAAAATGGTTAATCTGACTGCGGATTGAAAGTGAGTGCAGGCGTATCCTAGTTTGTCAAGTTGAGAGGATTTTAACCACCTTAGTCAGTGACAACCTGTAGAAAATAAACACCGACATTCATAGTACACAGGGGACCATGGTCTTGTCAAGCAGAATAAAAACAAGTATTACGCAAGTCTTTTATACTTTCCCGTTGAGACTTTCTGATATCGATTGATTTCCTGTAACCGTGGAACGATTCACACAATGGATATCTTTGTCACTTTTCGAGCGACATTCATTTGATTAGCGTTTCCCTTTTGAGAATGCTGACTTCCCCGTAAATAAATGCTCTCGTGTGACAAATATAAAAACCAGGACAGTCTCTCTACGTGTATGAGTTTAGCGACAACTCTTGTTAAACTAGGACTCCTCAGTTGATTTTGAAAGCAATTTCGAGCAAAACATGTACATATGCCAACTGTATGTAAGCCCATAGGCCAACATTAAGGAAGACTGCTCCTGAGGCAAAATGCAAGTTTGACATGAAACAGTATAACTATATGGGATATGAACAAAGTATATGCTTGGCTAATATACTCGTATACGTATTGTAGAACCTGTCTTGAGCGGTCATCTAAAGGAGGTCTAATTATTGTTCTGTAAGGCAGGTGGTAGCGTAATGCAGGTCAAATGGAATGCAAGCTCATATAGGAGCTTTCGGCATTACTTTTGTCATGTATTAAGCAGCCACCTGCTTTTTAAGACTCATGAATATATTCAATAAATTAATGGCTGCCTAAGATAGGTTCTACTGTATATACATGAAGGTTGTATTGTATATAGATGAGGGTTGTACTGTATATACATGACGGTTGTACTGTATATACATGACGGTTGTACTGTATATACATGAGGGTTGTACTGTATACACATGAAGGTTGTATTATATACACATGAAGGTTGTACTGTATACACATGAAGGTTGTACTGTATACACATGAAGGTTGTACTGTATACACATGAAGGTTGTATTATATACACATGAAGGTTGTACTGTATATACATGAAGGTTGTACTGTATACACATGAAGGTTGAATTGTATACACATGAAGGTTGTATTATATGCACATGAAGGTTGTACTGTATACACATGAAGGTTGAATTATATACACATGAAGGTTGTATTGTATACACATGAAGGTTGTACTGTATACACATGAAAGTTGTACTGTATACTCATGAAGGTTGTACTGTATACACATGAAGGTTGTATTATATACACATGAAGGTTGTACTGTATACACATGAAGGTTGTACTGTATACACATGAAGGTTGTACTGTATACACATGAAGGTTGCATTATATACACATGAAGGTTGTATTGTATACACATGAAGGTTGTACTGTATACACATGAAGGTTGTACTGTATACACATGAAGGTTGTACTGTATACACATGAAGGTTGTATTATATACACATGAAGGTTGTACTGTATACACATGAAGGTTGTACTGTATACACATATAGGTTGTACTGTATGCATATGAAGGTTGTATTATATACACATGAAGGTTGTACTGTATACACATGAAGGTTGTACTGTATACACATGAAGGTTGTACTGTATACACATGAAGGTTGTACTGTATACACATGAAGGTTGAATTGTATACACATGAAGGTTGTATTATATACACATGAAGGTTGTACTGTATACACATGAAGGTTGAATTATATACACATGAAGGTTCTGCTGTATATACATGAAGGTTGTACTGTATATACATGAAGGTTGTACTGTATACTCATGAAGGTTGTACTGTATACACATGAAGGTTGTATTATATACACATGGAAGTTGTACTGTATACACATGAAGGTTGTACTGTATACACATGAAGGTTGTACTGTATACACATGAAGGTTGTATTATATACACATGAAGGTTGTATTGTATACACATGAAGGTTGTACTGTATACACATGAAGGTTGTACTGTATACACATGAAGGTTGTACTGTATAAACATGAAGGTTGTATTATATACACATGAAGGTTGTACTGTATACACATGAAGGTTGTACTGTATACACATGAAGGTTGTACTGTATACACATGAAGGTTGTATTATATACACATGAAGGTTGTACTGTATACACATGAAGGTTGTACTGTATACACATGAAGGTTGTATTATATACACATGAAGGTTGTACTGTATACACATGAAGGTTGTACTGTATACACATGAAGGTTGTACTGTATACACATGAAGGTTGTATTATATACACATGAAGGTTGTACTGTATACACATGAAGGTTGTATTATATACACATGAAGGTTGTACTGTATACACATGAAGGTTGTATTATATACACATGAAGGTTGTACTGTATACACATGAAGGTTGTACTGTATATACATGAAGGTTGTATTATATACACATGAAGGTTGTACTGTATACACATGAAGATTGTACTGTATACACATGAAGGTTGTACTGTATACACATGAAGGTTGTACTGTATACACATGAAGGTTGTACTGTATACACATGAAGGTTGTACTGTATACACATGAAGGTTGTATTATATACACATGAGAGTTGTACTGTATACACATGAAGGTTGTACTGTATACACATGAAGGTTGTACTGTATACACATGAAGGTTGTATTATATACACATGAAGGTTGTATTATATACACATGAAGGTTGTACTGTATACACATGAAGGTTGTACTGTATACACATGAAGGTTGTACTGTATACACATGAAGGTTGTATTATATACACATGAAGGTTGTACTGTATACACATGAAGGTTGTACTGTATACACATGAAGGTTGTACTGTATACACATGAAGGTTGTACTGTATACACATGAAGGTTGTATTATATACACATGAAGGTTGTACTGTATACACATGAAGGTTGTATTGTATACACATGAAGGTTGTACTGTATTCACACGAAGGTTGTACTGTATACACATGAAGGTTGTACTGTAGATACATGAAGGTTGTATTGTACATAGATGAAGGTTGTACTGTATATACATGAAGGTTGTATTGTATACACATGAAGGTTGTACTATATACACATGAAGGTTGTACTGTATACACATGAAGGTTCTGCTGTATACACATGAAGGTTGTACTGTATACACATGAAGGTTGTATTATATACACATGAAGGTTGTACTGTATACACATGAAGGTTGTATTATATACACATGAAGGTTGTATTATATACACATGAAGGTTGTACTGTATACACATGAATGTTGTACTGTATACACATGAAGGTTGTACTGTATACACATGAAGGTTGTATTATATACACATGAAGGTTGTACTGTATACACATGAAGGTTGTACTGTATACACATGAAGGTTGTACTGTATACACATGAAGGTTGTACTGTATACACATGAAGGTTGTATTATATACACATGAAGGTTGTACTGTATACACATGACGGTTGTATTGTATACACATGAAGGTTGTACTGTATTCACACGAAGGTTGTACTGTATACACATGAAGGTTGTACTGTATATACATGAAGGTTGTATTGTACATAGATGAAGGTTGTACTGTTTATACATGAAGGTTGTATTGTATACACATGAAGGTTGTACTATATACACATGAAGGTTGTACTGTATACACATGAAGGTTCTGCTGTATACACATGAAGGTTCTGCTGTATACACATGAAGGTTCTGCTGTATATACATGAAGGTTGTACTGTATACACATGATGGTTGTACTGTATACACATGAAGGTTGTATTATATACACATGAAGGTTGTACTGTATACACATGAAGGTTGTATTGTATACACATGAAGGTTGTACCGTATATACATGAAGGTTGTACTGTATACACATGAAGGTTCTGCTGTATATACATGAAGGTTGTATTATATACACATGAAGGTTGTACTGTATACACATGAAGGTTGTATTGTATACACATGAAGTTTGTACTGTATATACATGAATGGTGTACTGTATACACATGAAGGTTGTACTGTATACACATGAAGGTTCTGCTGTATATACATGAAGGTTGTACTGTATATACATGAAGGTTGCACTGTATACACATGAAGGTTGTATTATATACACATGAAGGTTGTACTGTATATACATGAAGGTTGTACTGTATACACATGAAGGTTGTACTGTATACACATGAAGGTTGTACTGTATACACATGAATGTTGTATTATATACACATGAAGGTTGTATTGTATACACATGAAGGTTGTACTGTATTCACATGAAGATTGTACTGTATACACATGAAGATTGTATTATATACACGTGAAAGTTGTACTGTATACACATGAAGGTTGTATTGTATACACATGAAGGTTGTACTGTATATACATGAATGTTGTACTCTATACACGTGAAGGTTGTATTATATACACACGAAGGTTGTACTGTATACACATGAAGGTTGTATTATATACACATGAAGGTTGTATTGTATACACATGAAGGTTGTACTGTATACACATGAAGGTTGTACTGTATATAAATGAATGTTCTGCTGTATACACATGGAGGTTCTACAGTATCCACATGAAGGTTGTACTGTATACACACGAAGGTTGTATTATATACACATGAAGGTTGTACTGTATACACATGAAGGTTGTACTGTATATAAATGAATGTTCTGCTGTATACACATGAAGGTTTTACTGTATCCACATGAAGGTTGTACTGTATACACACGAAGGTTGTATTATATACACATGAAGGTTGTACTGTATACACATGAATGTTGTACTGTATATAAATGAATGTTCTGCTGTATACACATGGAGGTTCTACTGTATACACATGGAGGTTCTACTGTATCCACATGAATGTTCTACTGTATACACATGAATGTTCTACTGTATACACATGGAGATTGTTCTGTATACACATTATTGTATACACATAAAGGTTCTACTGTATACACATGGAGGTTGTACTGTATACACATTTTTGTATACATATGGATGTTCTACAGTATACACATGAATGTTCTACTGTATGCACATTACTGTATACACATGAAGGTTCTACTGTATACACATGGAGGTTGTACTGTATACACGTGGTGGTTGTACTGTATACAAAGTATTGTTTACACATGAAGGTTCTACTGTATACACATGGAGGTTGTACTGTATACACATTATTGTATACACATGGAGATTGTTCTGTATACACATTATTGTATACACATGAAGGTTCTACTGTATACACATGGAGGTTGTACTGTATACACATGAAGGTTCTACAAAATTTAAATATAGTGCAATTTTGACCACTTCCGATTCAATCAAACCTTTAACAATATTGTTGGCTGAGTGTTGAACAGCTAGGATTTTGATGAGACTGGGATTCTCGTCTAAATGGAAGCTACTTGGAAAGTGCGAGTCAGGTCGGACATATCGATGTAAGCATGAAGTTTTGAATATACATGAAACCTGACCAAGTGCGACAAAATGGCAAAAGTAGGGCTAAACTTTGAAGACTTATAAACATCTCAACGATGGATTGTTACACAAAACAGGTTGATCAGGGTCTGCTCTGTTTGCTGGTTGAATTTGCAAGATATCTTTTTTTTACTTTCGAAAATAGCTACAATTTCCTACATTCCATGTTTCGTTGTAACTATTTTTTTTCATGAATATACAGTAGGTATTGGAATATGAAATAAACATAGAGCAGAGAAAGAGTTAAAAACGAACTGCAGTTAAAGTCACCGATATTCACTCATTGAGGCTGTACTGTATAAGTGTTGTAGATAATGTAGACTCAGACTTATCGCTGAGGAAATGGCTCTAGGGTCAAACAAAACAGACCCTTCCAGGTTGGTCTGCTTCTGCACCTTATTCACAGCCGCCAGGACATGTCGTTGCTTACTTACATCTTGTCAACGTTTCACATTGAAGTTATGGAACTGCGTGTCAAAATATTTGCTAATAACAACTCGACATTTAACCAATGGATCATGCATCTGACACGCTTGTGCAAATGTAAACACTTCAGAGAACTGAAGAAACTGATTTTTCGTAACTTCCACGAGAGATATTCAACGACTTGAATATATCATTTTGAAACATTTGACTTTATTTTACAAAACAAGGTCTAGATAGGAACGAGCTAAGCTATTTCGATGGCAAGAGCTAAATGGTTGGCATTAATGTGGAAATGTACATCTCGTTGTCACAGGCTGCATGCAGAATATATAACATTAGGATATAAAACACATTAAATTGTGCAAAAACAATGCGTGTGTATTTATTTCGTGCTTGCGCGCGCATGTAAGTGTGTGTATGCGTGTGTTATGATGTGGATGTGTGTATGTGGTGTGGATGTTGCGTGCTGGTGGGCACGCGTGCATTCTCGCGCATGTAGGATTTAACAATAACCTAAATAGTACTAAACACCGTAATGTGTAATAAACATTTCCTTAATCAATATCTAAGTAAAAGAGTTAAGCACTTTTAGAACACTAATTGACTGGATACAATATGAAGAAGGGAATTGTTAGTCATGTCACAACTTGTAGAACCCGATCTACTTTATTCATTGAACAAAAAGCATAACCTGACTAGAATGCTCCTACTTAAATATACCCCTACGCCCTCTGAGAAAATTCAAACACAATTGTTTCGTCTGTCTATATAAAATTCGGTTTAAAGTCTTTACATCTAAAGAAACATCGATAAAGGTGTCTCGCATTTTCAGTTTTTATGTCGTCTTGAACAAAAATGGTTTGCCAATGCCAGACAAGTCACTCTTAGAATTGATATTTAGTATGCTACGGGCAAACAAGTCGTTACCTTTCATAACATTATTCAGAGGTCCAGATAAGATGTGTACATTTAACCCATTTGCTCCCAGTGGATTCCTTCATGTTTATATATTGAATTAGTCTATGTTTTATCTAAAGGGTGCCTGGCCTAAAATTTCAATTTCGTTTTGTTTAATATTGAAATTCCTATCGGCAAACAGTGTAGACTCTGTAGGCAAATAGTGTAGCCTTAGGTCAGACGCCGCATAATGCGACGGCTGATCAGAGTCTACACTGTTTGCCTACGTCCCATATATGGGATCGTGGGAGCAAATGGGTTAAGAGACGATTCTAAAGAGTGGTCACAGTATAGGGTTTGGTGGAGAAATGACGATTTTAGCATTTGGGTATGCACCTTTATCTGTAGCTCTGGGATTTATTGATCCATATGAGACACTGAATTACCGGTTGTCTCATAAGGGTATAACATTATTGACACACTGACCGTGTTTTTGATAAGAAATTCAAGATCAGTTGAATTTGAAAGCTGAAGAGGATGATACTTTCCATCGTCGAAATTGTTTCCAGAATACTACAGGTTAAAGAGTGTGCTCAATCAGTGCAGTGCGGACCTAATAAAGCCACTCGAGAGCGTCAAGAGTCCTCCAACAGACGAATAACGAGGACATTGCCATCTCTAATTTACATGATCCATTCCAGCGAGACAAAACATTTTACATGTATAAGTTTGCAAACAACATTGAAGTTCGCACAGTCAAACCCGTCTGATGCGCCCACTTAAAAGAAATCTATATATTATGTATTGTATAATATTATATTATATGTATTTAACCCTATATGTATTTAAACGCTATGTCACGCATTTGCAGACAGAGTAGACCCAGATCAGACGGCTCCTATAGGAGCCGTCTCATCAGGGTCTGCTCTGTTTGCTTTGACATGATAATGATCTGAATCTACAGTATTTGTCAAAGCAAAACAATCCTTTGGAAAAGTTTACATTATCAAAGATTAGCTAATAATTACTCATATTGAGCTAATACATACTCATACAAATACTCATTATGGTAACTAATGCAGGACGAAATTTATACATACATACATGCATACATACATAATGCATTTTAGCTGACATGAATGATGCTCTGATTAGATACCAGGCTATCATACAGAAACAAACATATTCCTGAGACAGTTTATTGCTGCCTAGAAAGACTTTCACCTGAAATGTCATCAACTATATTCTTGATAAATAAGATTCACGGTTCTCATACGTATAATTACCGGTAACAAACAAACAGAATTTATTCTGATTAAGTGGATACCCCGAGGATGTATGGGGAAGAGAGATAATTAAATATATTACATTGGCGTCACCGCGATGTCACTCAGCAGAAGCTCCACCGTCGTGAGAATTATTTCCATGGCAACAGGGTGTTAATCGATCGAAGAACACCTCTATAAGGTGGTATTGTTTGAACATGAATGACTCGTCCCACAAACCAAAAGTTGTGGAAATAGAGGAAAGCCCTTATAAACTGGAATTTAAGATCAAAGAAGAATATAGATTTTTCAAGGCAGGTTGCTGCTTAACATTTTAAACCTGTGTACGCATGCACTGTACGTTGCATACATATAATGCTATTTTATATAACACAGCCATAATACAGAGAAACCAAGCTATTACTCCCCCAATGTGACCTGAGACTCATGCATATTCCGTTTATTATCGTCGGTAATCTTCGGATAAATTTACGAAGGTATAAGAATGCGCTATAAGAGAACATGATTAAATATTCCCGGCTTTTGTTTTGCTTTTTTTTGTCACAGAGTATTACAAACAATCCCGATAAGCAAGCCGACGATTAATCGAGTCTCAGGTCAAATTGGGAGAATAATATATTGAGACTTGTTATTATTTTGTTGTTTACATAACAGCACACAAATACAGATCGAGCCAATATAATATAGCTAGTCGCCACATATTAATGTATTTGGTCTATGTACCTTGTCTTGCAAACAGTGGGTTGATGGATCGAATCTCAAACTAGGCACAATTTCTTTTTTTTCGTTTTAACCCTTTCCCCCATAGGCCATTTTTAGACACAGCCTCTTTGGATGTATCTACCGAAAAGGAGCATTAACTAGAGAAAAGGAAAAAAAGTTAGAATTTTGTAGCTTGAAACCATTGTGATAAATAGAGCATTTGCTCCTATAGGAGCAAATGCTCTATTTATCACAATGGTTTCTAGAAGTGACTATTACAGAGGCGTAGAAAGGCGTATTTATGGAGGAAAGGGTTGTTCTAGGAGATAAAAAAGTGATAATCGTGAACCACGTTTTATACATGCACACATAGTATGGACAGTAGATCTACTTTAATAAAAAAAATGCCACTTGTCAGAATCGAATTCGAGACTCGCCGCTTATAAGCCGTGATACATATCCGTTGCGCCAAGCCAACTATGCTGTAGAATTGTGCCTTCCTAAGTGATTTAAAAATAAAGAAGCGTCCATCATGGCAACTATGCTGTAGAATTGCGTATTCCTAAGTCATTTAAAAATAAAGAAGTGTCCATCAAGGCAACTATGCTGTAGAATTGCGTCTTCCTAAGTCATTTAAGGACAAAGAAATGTCGTAGTCTAGTCGTTTCGTTTTTTTCAAATTAGAGTAGGCCATGTTTTGTTCCAAAGTAAGTTGGTCTATCTGTTGTTCTCTTGTTTAATACTTTTGCGATTGGTACCGGCACAGTTTGCAATGCTTTGTAACTTGTGTAAATAGATACAATGATTATCCATGCAGTCAAACAGTAAACAATGTCACCGAAGCTCTTTCTGAACATTTGCACATCTTTGCAAATAGAATAGACACCTATCTGACGGTTCTTATCGTTTGATTAGGGTATGTTCTGTAAGTTTATGGGTGTCTACATTTGCTACCAATACAACACAACCATGTGTTCATATGCCATCATAAAAACCCGCAGTTAATAAATATTCATGTGTCATAATTTCGTACATGAATATTCATGGGGTAAATGGTTAAACAACTATTCCTGATTCTGTGACGTCACGTCTAAAGTAACCAGTTAATATGCACAGTAAAACCCTTCTAAACCGGGTAGTATAAATATCGGTCTTGGAGACAGGTGGCAGCTTAATACAGGGTGAAATCCATGCAGAAAGCTCCTGCAGGAACTTTCTGCATTACTTTAACCCTGCATTAAGCAGCCACCTGTCTAATAGCATTTAAATACTTCTCTACTAGAAGTCCGGTTTAGAGTGGGTTTACTGTATTGATACCGGCGATTCTTGCGTAGAAATCACAGAGACGTTCCGTTTGCATGAAAACATTAAGAGTTTTACAGTTTATCACAGCGGTTAACATAAAGCATTGTAGCTGAATTTGGTTAAGCATAAATGATCTTCGTATTTCATGGTAATTTCATATAAAATGCAGTAACACTATTTCACTAACGTGTGTTATTAAAACAAATGGACAGCATATTTTTGAAGAAAAACAAAATCAGAACATGCTTGGTAAAACAATAACCTAGTTTTCAAAATAGTTTTCATTCTGGTGTCTTTTACTCCGCCGGTAAAACCTTCAGTTACTACAAATCGCAGGAGACATCAGGAGGTCGTGGATTCGATCCCAACCGGATCACCTAAATATTGTTTAACCCGTTATCCCATTAATATTCATGTTAGAAATAATGAGATCATGGCATTTAATTAGATTCATTGTTGTAATATCACATGGACACAGAAATGTTGAGCCATGAAAATGTAGAATTTTATCTATATTACTTCATAAGCAAACAAAACAGACCTTGATCAGACGGCTCCACTAGGAGCCGTCTGATCTGGGCCTACTATGTTTGCAAATGGATAAAAATGCGTATTTATGAAGTAAAGGGTTAAATGATACCAGTGAGTCCCGTCTCATCAGAATCAAAACTGTTTGGGACTCTGTCAGTAGTTCCTTAACACATTTGCTCCCACGATCCAATATATGGGACGTAGGCAAACATTGTAGACTCTGATCAGACGCCGCATAATGCGGCGTCTGATCAGAGTCTACACTGTTTGCTGATAGGAATTTCAATATATAAACGAAATTGAAAATTTAGGTCAGGCAAACCTTAGATAAAATATGGACTAATCCAATATATAAACATGGAAGAATCCACTGGGAGCAAAGAGGTTAAAACCTTCAAAGAATAGAAAGTTAAAAAAGGTTAAGATCAGTGTGAGTAGACATCATTTCTTCAGCATAAGAAGGATTAAAATCAAACTGTCCATACAGAGCAACAGATAAGCGTGCGTATTCAAATACTAAAATTGTTATTTCTCCACTAAACCCTATGTTGTGACCACTCATTAGAATCGTCTCTTCGAGTGGTCACAACATAGGGTCCTCTAAACCCCCTCTAAACCGGAATTCTAGAAGAGAAGAATTTAGATACTTTTAGGCAGATGACTGTACAGGTTGAAAGTCATGTAGAAAGCTCCTCCAGGAGCTTTCTGTATGACTTTCACCCTGATTAAGCTGCCACCTGTCTCTCTCTAAGACCGATATTTATGCTAAATTGAACGTCCGATTTAGAGGGGTTTTACCGTATACGGTGTTTCTATTTTACATAATCTTACACGGTATAGTGATCAATGGGTGAATGAATAGCGGCGAATTTGAAACAAGGTTCATTGCAAAACGGTTAGGAAGCTTTCTGAATTATACTTTCTTCCTGCATTATACCTAATATGGAATATACACTGCCAGTAAATTCCACATGGGACGAGAGCGAAGACAATGAAAAAAATGTTCTGTAGACGGCACAACGTGGCAGCCGTCGACGGGATTGGGAGAATTTAGATACTTTTAGGCAGGTGGCTGTTTATTGCAGGGTGAAAGTCAAGCATAAAGCTCATAGAGAAGTTTTCTGTGTGACTTTCACCCTGCATTAAGCTATCGTCTATCTCTCTCAGAAACCGATATTTATACTAAATTGAACGCCCAGTTTAGAGGGGTGTTACCGTATTTACATAAATAGAAACACCGTTTTCACTAAAACCACACTAACCGGAATTCTAGTAGAGAATATATTTTAGCAGGTGGTTGCTTAATGTAGGATGAAAGGCATGCAGAAAGCTCATGCAGGATCCCCGACGTTGTTTTTTCTCATTGCTCCGTAACGCTTTATAGCGCCTTTGCAAATTGGATAGACCCATGTAGGAGCCGTCTGACCAAGGTCTGTGTTGTTTGCTCATGGAATAAAATAGAACTGATTCTTTAGTACCCGCAATGGCCAACATTATAAAAAAACCCAACTGATTAATAGTCATGCTATCATTATTGCTTACATTAATATTCACTATGTAAAGGATAAAAGAACCACACTTATACTTCCTATACTTTTAACCCTTTCGCTGCCAAACTCTGTCGTCTGCTAACTTTGTCGTCTGCTACAAATTTTCATTCTTTTGATTTTCTTCATTTTTGTTTCAAAAACATAGTAACAGTAACAAACAGTTTGGATCCTAATGAGACGCCGAGTTACTCGGCGTCTCATCTGGATCCGAACTGTTTGCATAGGTAATCACAGATCCGGCATTGGTAGCGAAAGGGTTAAACTGAATGCTCCCTCCCTATCTATTCCGTTAGATTGATTGCATGTACAGTAATCCCCTCTTAACCGGTCGTTAAAATTACCACCAGTGTCGGCATTTCAGATAGATGACAGCCTAACGCATGTTTTCTGCATGACATTCACCCTATATTAAGCAGTCATCTACATAAAAAGCCCTAAATTGTCATTTATCGTTCTTTACTAAAATTCCGTTCTACACGATAGTAAAATAAGCAAAGATTGCCATATTAGGTTTAGATTTACAATATTTCTTCCGTACATTTTATTACTGAATCGAGAACAATTTATGAGCTAATCGGCTTTGTAACCATAGCAACATATCAATGTACATTCTCCGTTTTCCTTTTCAATTCTGTATCATCTTGTGTATTTATGAAATGAGGCGTGCCATTGCATATTATCTTTTCCATCAAAATGTGTCTTCGTTTCAAATTTGAATTATGAAATATTGCTTCTTATCTGATAACGCGCTCGTACATCGAAATTGATATCTCTAGGGATTTTTGTATTTCTGTACAAATGAAATTCATATCTGAAGACCTTATTCTTTGAAACTAATCCGTTAAACGTCACATCATATTATGGTTTGAAGTACGATTGTTTAACCCTTTACTTAATAGATACGCCTTTTAACGCCTTTGCAAACAGAGTAGACCCTGATCAGACAGGTCCTGTAGGAGCCTTTTCCCCGTTCTATGTTTATTACAAATTTCAATACATTATGAATATTCATGGACAAAATAGTTATAATGAAATACGGAAGGTGGAGCACTATAGCCATTTTAGAAACTAAAGAAACCGATCTATCAAATTCCAAGAGCCGTCTGATCTGGGTCTACTCTGTTTGCAGATGCATGAAAACACGTTTAGATAGGGAACGGGTTAACTGATCGGGTTCTGCTTTGTATGGTTATGGAGTATAATAGGTCTGATTCTACAGTTTCTGCCATGTCCAAACATGTCTGTGTTTATCTGCCATTACAAAACTTCAGCTATTTTATATTCATGATGCCATCATTTCGTACATGAATAATCATGGGATAAAGTATATAAAAGTATATTCAAAAGTATAATTAACGGGTCTAAGCATTTCAGACATTTCTTAACTATATTTTTGTCTTAAATATTTAAATATAAACTGTTTTCCCGAAACAAAAACAAACAATATGAACCATCTATGAATTTCTTAATTGCTATTTCATAGATTCAAAGCATACTGACATACAAATTGTAATCTATTGTGAAAGAAACCGAATCACAGTAAGTCTAGTCCCTTTCTGAACAGTGTCATATTCTCAAAAATCGCTTTTCTTGTTCGAATTAAACTTTCGTCAACAAGTGTTTTTACATGTGTCTAACAGTTATACTGAATTATTAGGACAGCAAATGAAATGCTGAACAGATAATATAGGCAAGTCAAAGTTCTGAAAAATATTGAAGTTATACGATCGTATAAATAAAACAAAGGAGTACTTACACACGATTTTTTTTTTTTTAAAAAATTATCATTTAAATCTAATTAGTGCAATTAATGTCAGTAAAATGTATTCATTACTTGATTGTAACCAATTGACTTCATATACTTATATAAGAGGACAATGGTTACTAGACCAACAGCTGACAATAATTTTAATGTTTACTGCATTGTGTGCAGAAGAAATGTATTTGGCGCCGAAAGTGCATGCGTCCAAGAAAACGTGTTTGCGTTCAAGAAGATATGATTGCGTCTAAGAAGCTATAATTGCGTCCGAGAAGATTCGATTGCGTCCAAGAAAGTATGATTGTGTCCAAGAAATTATAACTGCGTCCAAAAAAATATGTTTGCGTCCAAGAAGCTATTGTTGCGTCAAAAAAGTTATGTTTGTGTTCAAGAACATAAGATTGCGTCCAATTAAACCAGATCAGACGTTTCACCAGTATCCCAACTGCCTGACACAATGGTTATGTTTTCGTTAAGAAATTGAAGAAAACCCCACTTTGAAAAGTGGAGACGATATCTTAACTGATGAAATTCACATAACGAATTAGTTATTTGATTGATGCAAAGAGAATCAAAGTTTATGATAGGTTAACCCTTTCCCTCATATAAACGTGTTTTCACGCATCTGCGAACAGAGTAGACCCAGATCAGACGGCTCCTAGAGGAGCCGTCTGATCAGGGTCCACTCTGTTTGCTAATATGATTTCAAAAATATGTGCCTTTACTTTCTAAAATGGCTACAATGCTCCACCTTCCAAATTTATTATAACCCTTTTGTCCATGAATATTCAGTAGGTATTGAAATTTGTAATAAACACAGAACAGGGAAATGGTTAACAGTTCATGCACCATAGCAGTCAATGCAATTTTGTCTGTGCTTACACGACACGATTCCATAACAGTGCAAATAATTGAACTTTTTTACATTGATTTAAAATAAGAAATAACAGGACCACCTGGTTATATTTCTTAATAATAACACAATTCATTTGGCTACAACCGCAGCGCGAGAGAATGTTTTGCGATTTGTAAACGCCCTAATTACCCTATATATTCGGACCAACTTATGCAAATAGTGCATAACACCCTAACTATCCTATGTATTAGGACAGACAAACTTAGGCAAATAGTGCATAACACCGTAACTATCCTATGTATTTGGACAGACAAACTTAGGCAAATAGTGCATAACACCCTAACTATCCTATGTATTTGGACAGACAAACTTAGGCAAATAGTGTATAACACCCTAACTATCCTATGTATTTGGACAGACAAACTTAGGCAAATAGTGCATAACACCCTAACTATCCTATGTATTTGGACAGACAAACTTAGGAAAATAGTGCATAACACCCTAACTATCCTAAGTATTTGGACAGACAAACTTAGGCAAATAGTGCATAACACCCTAACTATCCTATGTATTTGGACAGAAAAACTTAGGCAAATAGTGCATAACACCCTAACTATCCTATGTATTTGGACAGACAAACTTAGGCAAATTGGTCTGGGTCTACACCGTTTGCTACTCTGTCAGTCAGATTTCAAGTTATCAAAGTGTTGTCAAATTAAAATATGCGGCTCTCAAATGGGATTGTGAGGGGAGACTAGGTGTAGGTATACAAGCAATTAGGTAGTGTAGTTCATGACATCCAATGGACACATGGTGTCTTAGCATGTTTTGTTAATAAGTGTCGACATAATCCCCTGTCTTGTCTATGCGACATAATCATTTGCGAGCGGCTAAACTCTTTATATTATGAATATTTATATATTAAATAATGACCATCTATTTGCAGAGTTTTTATAATCGCATTATGAACGGCGGGGTATTTGACCATATCAAAGGCTGAATAATCAGATATATCATTTCATAAGCAAACAGAACAGTTCTTGCGACTATCGGAAATGTCTGGTCTGAGTCTACTCTGTTTGTAATGGTGTCATAAGTGTATCTTTCAGGTAAATGGTTATATCCCGGTCTGCCTCGTTTGTCATTCAACACCCTTTAGCAAGTTTAACTCAGGTAAATGGTTATATCCCGGTCTGCCTCGTTTGTCATTCAACACCCTTTAGCAAGTTTAACTCAGGTAAATGGTTATATCCCGGTCTGCCTCGTTTGTCATTCAACACCCTTTAGCAAGTTTAACTCAGGTAAATGGTTATATCCCGGTCTGCATCGCTTGTCATTCAACACCCTTTAGCAAGTTTAACTCAGGTAAATGGTTATATCCCGGTCTGCATCGCTTGTCATTCAACACCCTTTAGCAAGTTTAACTATTTTGCTGCCTTTGTCGCATCTGTGATTACCTATGCAAACAGTTTGGACCCAGATGAGACTCGACGTCTCATCAGGATAAAAAATGTGTGTTACTGTGACAGATTCTTTTGAAACAAATATAAGGAAAAATAAAACTAAAAACTGTAGCAGACGACAAAGTTTGCAGACGACAAAATTTGGTAGCCAAAGAGTTTAACAGTTCACACTGAGTGAACGTTTTAGTTAACCAATTCGCTTATATTGACGACTTTTGACGACTCTGTAAAAGTCTTTGTGAAACCACTGTGATAAATAAAGCATTTGCTCCTATAGGAGCAAATGCTCTATTTATAACATTGGTTTCAAACTAGAACATTCTAAAAAAATCCTTTTCTCTAGTTCATGATCCTTTTCGGTAGATTTATTCAAAGATGTCGTATCTAAAAATAGCATATGAAGTAATGGGTTAAACGCTGATTGGTCATTCCACTCTGATAAAGCAGGGCTGAAAGGTTTAACTATGCTACATACAGAAGTTTGAGCTGACATCATGCGCTCTACAGGATAACGGCATATATTTTGAAAATGTTCATACTGTTGAGGCATGACAACAGAAAGTGTAAATCAGACACTGACCGGAGGCTAGTTCGATACATCATGTTTCAAAGCTCATTCAAGCTGGACAAATTGCACCCAGCTCGAATCAGATTTATTAGAAAGTGTCCAGGTTGAAGCAGCTCGCATTATTACCGGCCTGCGTCGAAACTCTTCCAGATCTTGTTTATACGCAGAATTAGGTATAGAGACTCTGTTTGAAAGACGAGAAAACCACAAGCTCGCAATTATGTACAAAATCCTAAATGGTATATATCCCCAGTATTTAACGGATCTTATGTCACCCTTCCTACCCGTAGAAACAGAATATAACCTCCGATCTCGTGGCCAAACTCTTCAAATTCCTCGTTGCAGAACATCTTCCTATCAAAATAGTTTCTTACCTTGCACGATAAAAGCGTGGAATGCTCTACCAGACACAGTTAAATCTGCTACTTCCATTAACCAGTTCAAAAATAAGCTATCGTCATTTAAAAGCAAAACGAAACCTCCTATCTATTACAGTCTAGGCATGCGACGTGAAAATATTCTTCTTTGTCAACTGCGTAACAATGCTAGTTCCCTTAATACGCACCTGTTTAATCATTTTTTATCAGAATCGCCATCTTGTCCAAACTGTGCTGACTCCCTCGAAGATAATCACCACTTCTTCTTTGTTTGTTCATCATTCAATATACACAGACGAAACATGCTGACAGCATTAAGGAGAATACCCGACTTAGGGGAAGTAACTCTAAACACACTCTTATTCGGAGGCAGTGGTCTGAGTAGGGGATCTGTAGAAGCACTTATTGATATAGTGCACACCTATATCAGGAGCACCAGGAGATTTGATTGAGGAATTTGACTGATTGATTGACGGATAGTTGTTAAAAAGAAATAATGTTTATTTTTTGTTTGTTTTTTCATTTTATTATTATTATTATTGATAAGGAAACTTTCAGATATATATTAATCACAAACCAAATATTTTACATTGAAACATATCTCACTATTTTCACATATTTTCCTTAATCTGTACTATCGGACCCCGATCTCACGGTCACTGATCTGGACTAGGTCTTGTTATTGATTGTGCAGTCGGGTCCAGGTCATGCCGATTAATCCTTACTTCATAACGTTATTGAATATGCATGAACGATTAGTTACTCTACATGTTAAGTATTGCATGTATTTATATATTTCTTGCATGTACGACATGTGATTACCTTGTACCACTGGAGAGGACTTACATAGGCTATGCCTGTTGTCCAATCCTTTTCTTCAATGAATAAAATATTGTTGAAATCAAAGCTCATTTTATTCTTGACCCAGCTTATTTACCAGATTTCTCATAGAGCGATATAAGAAACATGTCCTAATATTTCTACTGTGATTTAGTTTTTTACGCCAGATCCCGATTTTTGTTACCTGTACAATAATCCGTCCGGACAATAATGCCTGCGGAAAACCGGTTTCGATTCAATAAGCGTTTTGAGAAACCACTTACCACATGTCAAACAGCTTTAGTCCTGAAATTACACTAAGTTTCTTGACGGTTCATTTGAATCCAAGCTGTCTGCAAATTCCATGTTGCACTGAGTATGATAAGTGTTAGTAGCTTTTTTCTCTTTGTATCGTGCATTAATGTCGCTTGTGCATGAGAGATGTATCTGTGGATTTTTAATCCTTTCCTCCATAAATACGCTTTTCTACACCTCTGTAATAGTTACTTCTTGAAACATTTGTGATAAATAAAGCATTTGCTCCATAGGAGCAAATGCTTTCTTAATCACAATGCTTTCATTGCTACACAATTCTAGCATTTTCCATTTCTCTAGTAAATTCTCCTTTTTGGTAGGTTTATTCAAAGAGGTTGGGTCTAAAAATAGCCTATCAAGAAATGGGGTAAGACGAAACTTTTTAAATGAGAACGAAAGGCGGATTTCAGTTATTCTTTATAATTATACACTTTGTTTTACTAATTTGTATTATTGACAATGTTCAGCGGTTTGGTAAATGAAAAGAAGAGGTTAGCGTATACTTTCTGAAAGTAGCATGGTCTACGATTAAAACATCCATTTGAAAACATATTGCAACTATAACGTTTTTATCACACGATATATTGTCCTGTTGTTTTCTAACCAGTTCCGTTTTTCTGAATCGCGTTTAATGAACATAGTAACGAAAGTCACATGGATGGACATTCTATAACTCGCATGAATACACTATATCAAGAACAACCGATACCCTAAACTCATGAATTTAAATACTTTCAATTCTAGTATTAACTTCCCATACTGTATCACTTTTTAGGAAGTGTTTGTTTTGTATTGTATCTAACTCATTGTTATACCTAGTACGTCGCTTTTAATCCCCCTTTTATCAATATTTAGTAAGTGCCCGTTTATATTGTAACTAGCTCTCTGCACGATTTTCTGCATGACTTTCGTCCTGCATTAAACAGCCACCTGCCTAAAAGTATCTAAATCCTTCTCTTCTAGAATTCCGGTATAGGGGGATTTTATTGTACTTAATTGGGCATTTTAATGACTGATTAGACTTGCAGCTTCAATTAATCTCGAAACTTTGACGTTAGTAGCTCATTGATATCATTATACTTTATATTGTGTATTTTATTTTTAGTTACAAGGCTTTTAAATACATCATCAGGAAGATGGTGGTATTAAATGCGTCAGGAAAATATGTACGTCTTATAGGGCATTGCAATTTTTCTATCTGTTGAGGTCAAATAAACAACAATTATGCTTTTAAAATATCAGGAAAGGAGTGATACAATGACAGCCATTGAGCCGCACATAAAAATGTTTGATCAACAATTAACACTGACTTTAACTTCAGAACATGCTATACTTTTGAATAATCAAGCGAAAGAACATGTAAATATCAACATATTTACTTTTTGTCAGTGCAAGTCTCTCTGGACACCTTTAAAGGCATGGACGGATTTAACATAAAAGTACAAAAATGAGTCATGCAGGAAACACCACATACAGAACAAACACTCGCCCGAACAGCAACACAAGGAAACAGCAAATGTACATAGGTAGAAAAAACAACAAGAGACGCACAAAGACAAAACAAACATACAATAGGAGGAAGATGGAAGTACCGCCTTGGAACGGTCAGTGACAAAAGTCACCGGGGGTTTAAACCGGTTTATGGGCGCCCAACCTCATCCTTATTCCATCCCCATCCTAAAAGACAAACAGTGTAAATAAACGTATCCCCTCTCCGACTAATCTACAACAACCGCGACAGCAAATACAGTGGTAAAGTGCATGTATAACAAAAAAACATTTTATTGAAAATACTGTATCCACCTATCGCTATTGTACTCAATGATTGAGCTGCAAACAGAGTAACTGTAGAAAAGTAATAAAGGGTACGACAAAAATGAAATAGTACAGATATCCGACGTTCTCCTTCCATTTCTGGATTTAAGAGGTCGCCTTCATAGAGTACTAAACCTTTCTTGTCGGCGTACATGCAAAGAGGCCAGCGTGATTGCCAACTGTTTGGTGGGAATACGTAGGAGTTAATATTGAAAATATTTAACCCTTTCACCGCCGAAGTTGCATAAATGCACCACGACAAATAGTGCAGTCCCAGATCAGACGCCACCTTTTCAAGGCGGCGTCTGATCAGGGACTTCATTTTTGTCTAAAACTCTATATCTATATATGTGCTTTATTCCTTTGACATTCGCATAAGTCTAATTTGAAAAGTTCTGTTACAGCTCTAAGATTCTACTTAAGCAGTATTTATGGCGAGCAATATTGTTCTTAATTATTCAAACGGGATTAGTCCCATATGAGACCGTATGTTAGGGTTTCAAATCAGATCCAAAAGTAGTACTAAGACATATAATCTGGGTAGCTTTTGAGACATTCTGAATGTTCTGTGCATGCTAACCTTAGTTATCTGCGATTTTCAATTGATTTTGAAAGAATCCAAAAGATCCAGATAAGATGCGTAAGTTTAACCATTTCGGCGCCACATTTCTAATTGTCGTCTGCAAACCACTTTTGTTAAATCATTTGGTAAAATAAGGAAATGAGATAAATAAATGCGAATGTCAAAGGAATAAAGCACATATATAGATATAGAGTTTTAGACAAAAATGAAGTCCCTGATCAGACGCCGCCTTGAAAAGGTGGCGTCTGATCTGGGACTGCACTATTTGTCGTGGTGCATTTATGCAACTTCGGCGGTGAAAGGGTTAAATATTTTCAATATTAACTCCTACGTATTCCCACCAAACCCTATGATGTGACCATTCTTTAGAATCGTCTCTTCGAGACGATTCTAAAAAATGGTCACGGTATAGGGCTTGGTGGAGAAATAACGATTTTAGTATTTAGGTACGCATCTGTAGCCCTGATCCAGCTTAATAGATTACACAATACAAATGTGGAAGCGAATTGAGTTGAGCTTGGAAAAGCTCTATGAAATCAGAGCTAGAACAGTTTCATTTTCATAAAAAATATTTGATATGTAAACACATTGCTTATTATGTAACATCTTTAGCAAATATTTATTCAAATTGTTGTTTGAAAGCGTTAGCATATGCTTTTACTACAGACGTTTGTTCCATGATTTGCTTGATCAGGGTCTCTTCTGTTTGCTAATGAAAAACATGTCCTGTGTTCTAATGCCATTATATACATTCAACCAATTAGTATTACTGATGCCATTTTTTCTTACATGAATATTCATGAAGACCTGTGTCTCGATTTTGTCATATTCGTTCCACTATAAAATTGTCATCGTCATGACCAATGAACGGAACATGATTTAGGTTGTCGCACACATTAATTAACCATTACTCAGTGTAAAATGACGCAATAAAACATTCCGTAATTGATAAAATTAACGATGTTTTGGATGATATTCTGTAAATCAAACCTGTAAATCAGAACTTCATATAAATATTTGATACCAGACCTTGCATGTACAAATGTATTTGGTAATATCTCTATGACTAGTGTTTCAAAGGATGTTTGTCTTCTTGTTTTTGGTAATACCCCTATGGCATACCATTGCAAAGGATATTTGTTCCGACCGTGCGTAAAGCGGAGATAAAACGACGATGATCAAAACAAATGTAATTGCTGTTTAATCCATTATTTCATGCATATTAACCCTTTCCCTCATATTTGCTATTTTAGACCCAACCTCTTTGAATGAATCTACCGAAAAGGAGCATTAACTAGAGAAAGGGAAAATTTTAGATTTTCGTAGTTTGAAACCATTGTGATAAATAGAGCATTTGCTTCTATAGGAGCAAATGCTCTATTTATCACAATGATTTCATAAAGTGACGTTTACATAGGGGTAGAAAGGCGTATTTATGGAGGAAAGGGTTAACGTGAGAAATAATGATATTATGAATGGTAATTAATTGAATTATTGTAATGGCATATACACAAGGGAAAAATGGCCATAGCAGATATTTTAGCATATTAGCCATATTATTCCATAGGCAAACAGAGTAGATCCTGATAGGACGATTCCTACAACAGTCCTCTGATCTGGGTATCATAGGTTTTGTGGAAGCCCAGTAACATGTCTTAGAGGATATGCAAGCAGTTTAGAGATTCAAAGCAAGCCTTGCGTCATATATTCGTTCTCGTTCCCTTTTACAGTATGTTTGACATCTTTGAATACAGTATTTTTTCTTACATGAACACACTCTTAAATGCGCAAAAGATATTCTCGATTTAAATATGGACATTTAGTAAAGAAGAAATTAACCCATTTGCTCCCAGTGGACTCTTCCATGCTTAGATAGTGGATTATTTCATTTTTTTTTATCTAAGGGGTGCCTGGTCAAACTGTCAATTTCGTTTTGTTCTATATTGAAAATTCTATCAGCAAACGGCGAAGACTCTGCATTATGCGGCGTCTGATCAGAGTCTACACTGTTTGCCTAAGTCCCATATATGGGATCGTGGGAGCAAATGGGTTAAATATTTCAGACAGATAGATGCCCGAAGCAGGGTGAACGTCATGCATGCACGCTCCTTAGGGAGTGGTTATAAAGTTAGTCTCATATTAAATTTGTTATTTTGTCTTCTCAAAGATGGATTTTACAGACATATACGTACAGAGCAACATTCGTATCCTCAAACCCTAATTTCTCTACCAAACCAAAGTTGTGACTACAGTGCTTCCTCCCTACAACGGCCCTCTCAATAACGATTCCCTCCTTACAACAACGCATGTCACTGTTTCCGAAACAACAAGGCTCCAGAAACAACTTTTTCCATCGTATTTTCTGACTCTAAAGAGTGGTCACAACATAGGGTTTGATTGAGGCATAACGATTACAGTTCTCGAATATCACCTGATCTGGGGATCTGCAAACAAGCTAATTGTGTTTGATTTTCCCTCCCTATAACAACTCCCTCTGAACAACACATACAATTTTCGTATCCCAAAGGGTGTCGTTGCAGAGAGGGTACATCTTTAGAACCATCTCTTTAGGACGATTCTAAAGAGTGGTCACAACATATATTAACGCATCTTATCTGGACATTTTTGTGTACATGTACATACTTATTCTGTGGGGCCGTAAAACCGGTGGTTGCTTAATGCATGACGAAAGTTATGCAGAATATCCTAGAATATTACAATCTATGTTAAGCCACCTCCTGCCATAATACCCAATACTTAGAAAAGCACTAGAACAAAACTAGTTAATATGTTAAGCATCCTATACTATGATTTACTAACATTACAACAATATTACTTTCAGAAGAAGTTGAAACACCCAACAATTCAAAATTTCAACAAAGTATTGAGCGATATGATTTAATCTCTTTCAGTATATATGTATGCATGTTGATTTGCTCTATAGACACATGCTTACTGTATGCTTTCCTTGTATTTGTTATGTTTTATGATTGTTACAAATTGTAAACAAACCGACTACCAGTAGGTAGTTCTAAAGAGAAAAGAAGTTCGGTGTTGCGTTGCCGTAAATCCAAACTCAATACAATTGTTATTATAAAATCAATTTACCTTTTCTCATTGCTTTAGAACCATCTGAACTGTCTTAACGTTTGTTACAATAGATTATGTAATCTCGATACAAGGTACCCTTAATTAACTGCTTTTTTGATAATACATTTTGTGACAATCTTTCCATAACAATGATACGATGATTTATTGTTGCAAAAGGAATAATTTATTTCTCATTGTTTTGTGCAGAACACTAAGAATGGGCATGTTTCTATCATATATTGCAGTGCAAAAACATAATTTAGCACCTAATATACTACACTAACGAACAACTTGGCGTCATGATTGAAACTTTAATGCATTTTTGTCATATTAATTTCTATTACGTGCATACTAAATGGTGATAAAGTTGTAAAGCACACCATGCTCTGCAAATACCACCGTGAATGTATGATTTAATGTGACAGGTGGATAAATATTTGATAGAGTTCGTTTGCGATTCCTCCGATGACTGTCACAACAAGAACATTATTTGTGAGTTGCAAGCCGTAGTAACAAGTGATATAATGGCAATGACTGGTTATAGCTTTGACGGCCATGAAGGCTGTCTGTACTATCAAATGCAAACATTTTGGATCAAGACACTGAGTAACTTGACGTCTCACCAGGTCCCAAGCTGCTCGACACTTAGTTTATCTGTTTTATAATTAAATTGAAAAAGAAACAACCACCCACTCTAACACTTGAAGCAGGCGATAATGAGTCCAGCAGACGGCGATGCTGGCGCTAAAAAGGATTTAATTTATGCTTTAGATGACAATGTCTAATTCATTAGAAACAGTAAACATCAAACTATTTACACCGGTTAACTGCTATGTTTGGTAGTTTGTTTAGTAATAATGTGGTACTGTTTGTATTACTATGTAAAAACTAAAAATGTATGTATAGCTACCATAGTGTTGGGAAACATATATAACAGATAGTCAACCAACGTTTATATGTATGTCTAGCTACCATAGTTCCAATGAGCACATATATAACAGATAGTCAACCAACGTTTATATGTATGTATAGCTACCATGGTTCCAATGGGCACATATATAACAGATAGTCAACCAACGTTTATATGTAAGTATAGCTACAATAGTTCCAATGAGCACATATATAACATATAGTCAACCAACGTTTATATGTATGTATATCTACCTTAGTTCAAATGTGCATATATATATATATATAACAGATAGTCAACCAACGTTTATATGTATGTATATCTACCATAGTTCCAATGGGCACATATATAACAGATAGTCAACCAACGTTTATATTTATGTATAGCTACCATGGTTCCAATGGGCACATATATAACAGATAGTCAGCCAACGTTTATATGTTTGTATATCTACCATAGTTCCAATGGGCACATATATAACAGATAGTCAACCAACGTTTATATGTTTGTATATCTACCATAGTTCCAATGGGCACATATATAACAGATAGTCAACCAACGTTTATATGTATGTATTGCTGCCATAGTTCCAATGAGCACATACACTGTATATAACAGATAGTCAACCAACGTTTATTAACCTTTTTCCTCATACAAACACCTTTCCAAGCGTCTGCAAAAAGAGTAGACCCAGATCAGACGGCTCCTATATGAGCCGTCTGATCAGGGTCTGCTCTGTTTGCTAATGGATTTTGATAGTCTTAGATTTGTTTCTGAAGTCTCTAAAATGGCTACAACGTTACAACTTCCATATTTCATTATAATTAATATGTCCATAAATATTCAGTAGGTGTTGAAAATTGGACTAAATATTGAATAGGGAAATGATTAATAATGTATTTATTTAATATAAATCTTTGTTTAATACAAATACAATGTGAATATGAAAGTGTAAACGGTTGCTAAACTATTTAAGTACCCGTATTCCTATACCGTGGCGCTTATACTTATTACACGATTCATAAACCATAGTATAACTAATGAAATTATTGCATAAGTATTATATAAAGAGCGCTCACAAACGTCAGAGACGATCATACATGTTTTGTAGCAATTTTCAATTTTCAATTTGTTATTAGATTTGACAAGTTAAACATATACAACTTTCTGAACATAATATAATAGATGGAGAAAGACAAAATACGACTTTATACGCCGTGTGAAATAATGACATTTTCACTATTTCAACGATAATTTTAAACGACTTGATGAACATTCGATGAATGGAAACTTAATCAGTAGTATATGTATTGTCCAGGGAGTACGATGTTTGACGTTAGCCCATTTACGTCTATACTACTTAGGTTACACACATCCAAACTGAAATTAAAAACTAAACCATGTTTCATGTTGCTGGGGCACTATGTTTGCAGGTATTAACATCAATATGTATATACAGTAAAATCCCGCTTATGCGACCACCTAAAAGAGGTATAATTATGAGTGCTAGATACAGGTGGTAGCTTAATGCAGGACAAAAGTAATGCAGAAACTTCATAGAGGAGCTTTCCGCATTACTTTTATCCTGCATTAAGCAACCACCTGCTTATAAATACATCCATGTTTATTCATTAAGTGGTCACATTAGCGGATTTCTACTGTATGTCCAATTTATGGAATCGAGGGAGTAAACTATTTTGTGTTATGCATTTAACCCTTTAAATTATAGGTACATCTTTTATCGCTTTCCAAATAGATTCGCCCTTACAGTAGCCATCTGATCAGGGTTCGTTCTGTTTGCTTCTAGATTACCCGGTATATAGCTCGGACTCAACAGATTTTGCCATGTCATGTTAGTATGCCATAATTAAAATCATCTATTTAATATTCATGATGTCGTTTATGCTTATGTAAGAATTCGTGAGGTAAAGGGTTAAACGTTCACGTTATCAACAATTTTCTAAATTAACTAAATATTCCAAAATGCACTGCACATGTAGCTAGCACCCCTCTATGAACTTAATTGCGCGCGGTTTGTGAATTGACACATGCCCCCCTATGAGCCATTCAAAAGAATATTGTTTCACGCGTTATCTAGATCACCCACTGAGCATGTGCGTTATTATAGGTGTGGGGAAGTACATTCGCAACAGTTGCTGTATATAGAATAATACAGTTCATAATGAACTTTATTTCAACTTATATCATACAATAATGAATATTAACACACATCCCATTTAAATACTCTTTATGTACTATTGTAAATCCAGAAATATAGCATTACGATGGTTATTCAAATTGATGACTTAAAGGGGAAGTCCCTACATTCGACGCGTTTCAAAAATGCTTAACCCTTTCACCGCCGGAGTCGCATAAATGCACCACGACAAATAGTGCAGCCCTAGATCCGACGCCGCCTTTTCAAGGCGGCGTCTGATCAGGGACTTCACTATTTGTCTCAATCTCTATTTCTATATATGTGCTTTATTCCTTTGAAATTTGAATTTATTTATCTCATTTCCTTATTTTACTGAATTATTTAACAAACTTGGATTGCAGACGAAAATTAGAAATTTAGCACCGAAAGGGTTAAAATGTACCAAACTCTTTTGTTTGTATACTGAAAAGAAATATATGGCAAGAAAACAAGTCCAATAAACGCCAAAGAAGGCACAACTTTCACGTGTTTTATATCGAAGACCCAATTTATTCGGATAGCGCTTTAGTTTCGTTAACTGTTCAACAAAGGCCGATAATATTTTGTTGTAGAACAAACATTATAAGTACCGATGAAATCAGGTTATATTGTATCACAGGGGCATTTTTCGATATAAGTTCAAATTGACAATCTTCATAATAATGACTGAACATAAAACAAATACCAAGTTTTATGATATTATTAAAAATATGCGTTCATTGAAGGGACTTCCTCTTTAACCTTTTCCCAGTTTTATCTTCATGAAAGAAATAATTACCTCACTAATATTAATTAGATTCATTTTTTCAATGTCATCTTGTCTACTACAGAAACTGTGGAATCAGATCAATATTATATTATAAGCGAACAGAGCAGGAGCCGTCTGATCTGGGTCTACTCTTTTTGCAAAGATATGGAAAGGCATTGTTTATATCAAGTAAGTATTATATGCACGGCGTAAAGCTGCACAACAGCGTACATGTGATAACCAATGTAACAGACCCAGGTGATACACCAATTCAAGTAGCGCTGTGTCTCAACAAAATGTTTGTTTTTTTATTAGAGGTTAAAACCCATTTTCTGCTTTCCTGCATCAATTTAATTCTTCCAAATACAAGCAAAACTATACACTTCTTTGACACACTTCGTTCAATTTATGCTGTTTCCGGGCCAATGTTTTCTTTCTGACGTCATTTCATGACGTCAAATACCGTTTACACGGAATTTCATTCAATATGTCTATCACTACAGTAGTACAACGATCAGATGGTGTTGTTTACAAAACAGTACGTATGTAAACACAGAAAATTAACGATAAATCAAACTGCGATATGTTGTATAGGTTAATCCAGGTCTAACAGCATAACCACTACACCACTGCTTCCTATCCTAATATACATGCCACAGTTGTATTGTCCTGTTTTATTAACCTGTCAAATTTGAATATTCCTACGTCACTGAAAGGATATATTTAGCTTGGGTAAACCTGTGTTTCAAACGTTTTTTACGAGATTCACAATAAATATACAGGTACTTGAATAAGCCAAGTAGGAAAGAACAATCGATATCAACCGAAGCTATATATGGCGTGTTCAGCAAGCGTATAATTTGACAGGTTAATAAAACAGGACAATACTTAACGTTAATTTTCTGTATTTACATACACACTGTTTTGGAAACAACGCCATCTGATCGTTGTATTAAAAAATACTACTGTAAAACAGTTCATTGTCGGTGCCCCTGAAATGTTCACCTAGCTTAGGCCATAAAGCTATAGCATTCGCGTCCATTGTTTACCTTAGGCACCGAATAGGTATAATTAAAACCGGTCAACAACAGCGCGTGAGCACGAGAATCGCCTTGTTAATACATGGTCTAGCGTGACTACAACAGCACGTTTTGTGCAAGAATATGCTTTAAACCTCTCCTTCATATAAATGCCTTTTCACGTATTTGCAAACAGAGTAGACTCAGATCAGACGGCTCCTATAGGAGCCGTCTGATCAGCGTCTGGTCTGTGTGCCAATGGAATTTGATAGATCTGTTTCTTTATTTTCTAAAATGACTACACTGTTCCACCTTCCGTATTTTATTACAACCATTTTGACCATGAATATATAATAGGTATCAATATTTGGAATAAATATGGAACAGGGAAAGGTTAAAAAGAAAAGCGAAGAAACTACGTAGAATGAAACTTAAAGCTGGCAACAAACTTGTAGACTATGTATATGGGTGTGCTATTTGCACGGAATCTCGAAACGAATCTTCTCCATTCTTCTCCGTTCATCATCAGTGTAGGCATAATCTGATGTTCTGCTAGGCAGCCTGCGTGGTAGCAACCCGTTTTGAAATAACGTTGCACTTTGAATTATTTATTTCAAAAACGGGTTTCATTCTGTTTCAATGTGCCATTTTCGATGTCAACCCGTTTTGAAATAAAGTTTCAAATTGAAGTAAAAATGACTAAAGTACTTTTCACTGAAAGGAAATGGTAAGAACAGAATACACCCAAACTCATATGCACTCGTAGTGTGTTTCTAGTGTATGTAGACTCATGGCCATGGCGTCAAGTCGGCGTCACATGACGTCACTGACTTAAAATGCATATTTTACTACAGAAAGCGGTCAATCTCAATTTTAAACCCGTGAAAGTTCAAAATTAGTCATGACATCACTTTGTCTCACAAGTTAATAAAATGACCAGCGAAATCCACAGTTAAGGCATGTGTCTATGGTGCTTAACACTAAGTCTTTTGAAAACTTACTCCTGCTTAAACTATACTCTAGACGTTGGAGTAGACTAAGATCAAAGGGCTTCCGTCATGGCCGTCTAATAAGAGTCTGCTCTGTTTGCTTATGAACTTGATCAGATGTTTTTTAACTGGCTTGCTTCTACATTGTTTGTCAATCTAAATTTTGGTTTAAGTATAGCCGGGCTATATCGGTATTTTAGCCCATTTATAGTAAACCCTCTCTATAACGGCCACTAAATTGTGTTAATTATTTGGCATTTAGGGCAGGTGGCTGCTTAAAGCAAGGTGAAAGTAAGAAAGAACGCTCCTATGAGAGCGTTCTGTTTTACTTTCACATTGATTTAAGCAGCCGCCTGCCTTTAACACAAAATACTTGATGTAATTAAGTGACCGTTAGAGAGAGGTTTTACTGTATTCCATAATACGACTTTCTGTGCCTTTGCAAACAGAGTAGACCCTCAGACAGCTCTTATAGGAAAATGCTAATCAGGATCTGCTCTGTTTGATTATGATATAATATACATATGATTATATAGTTTCTGCCATAGCCAAAAATCCTACGTCCAAGTGCTATTATAACAATGATGAAAGATCACATCAAACAACGTACAGTAAACCCTCACTATAACTGCCACTAAATTGTGTAAATTAGTTGGTATAGGACAGGTGTCTGCTTAAAGCAAGGTGAAAGTAAAACAGAACGTTCCTATTGGAGCGTTCTGTTTTACTTTCACCTTGCTTTAAGCAGCCACCTGCCTTTAACACAAACTACTTGATGTAATTTAGTGACCATTATAGAGAGGTGTTACTGTATTTACTGATATCAACCAATGCCACCGATGGGTTCAACAAACAGTGCAGATCTGGCTCAATGTACACGTTGCACAAACTGTTTTCTAAATAGAAACAATGAATTAATATGTCATATTAACTAATTTCATTTTTGCTTTCTGAAGATAAATTGAAATGACATTAATTTCAAAAGGAGAATCAGACAAAAATAGAGATTTGATTACAGCTGTTTCACGATTCCCTAGACAAAAGAATGTGAAGGGTTCAATCTGTTACATGTTATGTTTTCAACAGCACATGTCAATATGCGTAACACGTGTTTTTTGCCATGTTGTGCGAGATGGTTGAACTGAATTGATTTTGATTGATAATAACGACAAACAACTGTAAATGGAACGTTTAGAAAAGACAAAATCGGCTCATTTTGGCAGGTGACTGTTGGGAAGTTAGATAGACGTTGGAGATCAGCTCCAGTGTCCAGAGGTTGTCCGCACCATAATGGGACCAGATAGTGCCATCAGCTCAACCAAGACCAAGAAGATTATTCTCCTCAAGCTGACAAAGCTGACAGGTCCCTGGGAAGAACGGTGCACGTAACATTTTGAACGGGAGAACAAAAGGTATATAATAGCTGATACAGCAATAGAAGTAAGCGAAATGAAACTTTCTTGAAACTACTCAGTAGAAGCTGACTGCAGGGGTTTCCCAGCGGAAGATATTGTAGGGCAGTCAAGAAAGATGTCTGTGAAGAAGATGACATAGGCTGCACAACGAAGCTCCAGTTGGTGTGACTTAGGGGGAAGGCTATTAGCTTAAAGCGATCCACTTAATTAATAGTGATTGGCCAGCACTGATGTCCCAAAACTTTGTACTTGTCCTGGGTGTAAAGGGGCGAGACGTGCGTTGGCGAGTCGGTACCTAGCTAACGACATCAGCAGTGGGGTGCAATTCACCTATATTTAGCAGCATCAACAAAAAAGTAATGCTTCAGAGCAAATAGTCATATGAGGAAATAATGTTTGAAAACGAATTTTAACTCTTACTTCATGAAAATTACTGTAATGATGTACGAATAGTTATATAGAATATCGAGGGCTTGGTGCAAAACTATTCTAACTCCTTCACTTTGTGAAGGAGTTAGAATAGTTTTGCACCAAGCCCTCGATATGGGCTCAGTAAAGTTTGATCATGACAGAACCAGATCAATATCAGTTCATCAGCAAACAGGGCAGATCATGATCACAAGGCTCATGTAGTAGCAGTCTGGTCTGGGTCTACTCTGTTTTCAAAGCTTCATAACTCAGCTCTGTATGGTAAACGGATAAATGTGTAATTATTGATCTGATCTTGAAACATTACATTCGAAAATTTTGATATCCGATGCATAATCCTAATATCCTATTTAACTCTTTCCTCCATGAATATTATTCATGAAAAAAATGATGAAATCATGAATATTAACAATACAAATTTTTAAATTGGATAATAACACATGAAAGTGTTGCTAAAAGCACACTTTGTTGAATTAGACCTATATTATTCCTTAAGCAAACAGAGCAGACCTTGATCAGACGGCTCCTATAGGAGCCGTCTGATCTTGGTCTACTCTGTTTGCAAAAGCACAGAAAGGCCTATGTATGGAGTAAATGGTTATAGTATATGATGCACAGTATGGCTGAAGTTGCCGAAGGACTGCCGAACACTTTTCAGACAGTCAAGCAAATATCGGATTTGTAGTAATGTTAACAACATCAGATTCAATCAAACCATTGAGATACTATTTATCAAGTGTCATGACACAAGCTTTTGAGAAACTATTGATCAAGTTTCAAACAGCTTGGATCCAGATGAGACGCCGAGTTACTCGGCGTCTAATAAAAATACCTAGTGAAAGTCTACTTTTAGTCCGAATGACCGCTCAGCCGACTGTACATGTACTCCCCCGGTCATTGAGTCATTGGCCTACAATATTGAACACTGCTAACACATGGCGCAATCATGCAGCCGCAGTACCGGCGAGTGACCCTCACGGTTACCCATTTTAACCCCTGGGTGGAGAGGAGGTGCGGTTGGGAGACACGGAAAAGCGTCTCTGAAATTTCCGGGAGGGAACTAGACCATCGCACACCTCATCAGGATCTAAGCTTTTTGCAAATGCGACCAATGTTTAAGCTACCGGCTTAAGGTTTAAAAATTAAAAAAATAACCAGGACATGGAGACAAATGGAAGGTCAAAAGAAACAATTATTATCGCAACTGAGTTACTGGAAAAAATATATATGAATTATTGAAATCTATTCGACGGATGTTTCAGAAGCTTCAAGAGATTTGATTATTACTGTGGCTAACTTTTGATTAATTTAATGCCAGTATCAAATAAAGTTGTTTCGTTATGCAAAATTGACCGCAATACTCGGTCATTTTGAATCTAATCATTGTTGAAAGGGCACTGCAAACAAACTGCACGCTGGCATATACCATTTGCCATCTGTTATTTCGGTTCACAGAGTAGATCTTGGTTAGAGTTTCGAGAAGAAGACATTTCCTCCCCTATTAATCAGCTCTAATGTAACGTTTGTCTTCTTGGTTTATTGCAACTAAACATGTCTAATTCATTACTGATGTCGAGTATTTATCATTCCTTGTATCTTTACAATTTTAGAAATACAGAAACATTCCTCAATCGACCACTTTATGAAAAACATACGTGTCATTAAAATCACGCGGTTGCTTAATGCAGGGCGAACGTTATGCGGAGCTTTCTGAATATCTTTCGCCATACATTAAGCTTCCACCTGCCGTTAAGACCCTAAAACAGACCTCGTTTTGGTGGTCGCTGTGGCGGGTTTTCACTGTAAGTCTGAAACATTACATTGAACTTTGTGTTATCTTTTTGATCCTTTGTAACTGTCCAGGAAACATAACAGTGGGGGATATATTGCATGTGATAAAACGTGACGGTATATCAATAAAACTCATTAATCTAATCTTATTTCGCACTGCAGTCTCAGTATTCATGATATCACGCAAGGATGTTTTATATACAGTAAAACCCCTCTAAACCGGAAGTCTAGTAGATAAGAATTTAGATACTTTTAGGCAGGTGGCTGCTTAATGCAGGGTGGAAGTGAAGCAGAAAGGACATAGAGGAGTTTTCTGCATGAATTTCAACCTGCATTATGATGCCACCTGTTTCCAAGACGGATTATTATACAAAAGTTAACGTCATGTTTAGAGGGATTTTACTGTATAGTGTTAAACAATTGACCTGTAATCACGGGCATCTCCACAGGACAATGAACTGGGATGATGCATGTGTGAAACAACTAATTTGTCTCATATCTAGCTGTTGCTTTACTATGGATCAATATAATACAGACCTGGAGAGTATTGTTTCAATTTTTAACCCTTTAACGTATGGATTTTTAATGACTTCATGAATATTCATTTAATTTAATGACCAATTAATAAATCAAAGTTTGACTCTGGTAGAATCAGAGCTACAGAATCAGAACTGGGCTAGTTCATAAGGAACACAGGCAACCTTGATCAGGCAACTTCTACATGAACCATCTTGTCTGAGTCTACTTTGTTTGCGAATACCTTAAAATGTGCATTTAGGAGTTACAATGTTATATTACCGAATAACTGATACTGACACTACAAGGTAACTCATTATATCTGCGATCGGAACAGGTTAGCTCTTTACTTTCCGCCGTATCGGTGGCGTGGCTGATAGCTTTGGACCATATTGTTCACATTATCCCCATCAGATGTTACTCTTTGCAGTACACCGTCGTGCGCTGTACAGTAAAACCGCTTTAAATCGGACGTATAGAAAAAGGAATATATTACCCATTCGCTTGCTATTCACGTCAATATACCTACCTGTAAATAGTGAAGACCCAGATGAGACAGCTCCTGCAGGAGCTGTCTCATCAGGGTCTGCAATATTTACAAGTTGAATGTGCAACCAGTGCACTCCACAGCAGTGATTGCACAGCGAAATACTTGTACACAGTGAAGATATGTATTAGTTAGTGTCTATTAAGTGTGGATTTAATGATTTTAAATGCCGAAGCGCAGCGAGCGTTAGCGAGCGAGCAAGGCATTTAAAGTCATTAAATTCGCACTTAATAGACACTAACTGATATAGTGTTTAACCTACTTTTTGGGCCAATCACAATGCTGGAAATTTTGAATTTCTCCACGATTAATTTCATATAGTCAGGCACTAATAGCTGACTTAGCGATTAAGTCGACTGTCCCCAGCTCATGCGCGAGTACATCCTGTGACGTACAGTGCTTAGCTCGTCCCACCATGTAACAGCGCGAGCGTCAAATACACATGTGTTCATACATGTTCTGTGTAGAATACCAAGCTGAGACTAAGAAATTAGGTAAATTGATGCAACTCAAACATTTTATTGGTAGATCTACATGAACTGAGATTCGAAAAAAAGAAGAAAAAAACCAAAGCATTAAAACGCCAAAAAAGAAGACCCTATTTAGTTATTAGGCAAGTGAATGCTAAATGCAGGACAAATGTAATGTAGAATGCTCCCTCGAGGCGTTCTGAACTACCTTTGTCTGTATTAAGCAGCCACCTGTCTATAGAGATTTCATTGTTTTGCTGTTGAATGGCTATTGTACAACGATTCACTGTTAACATTACATATGGTCATTCCTGTCTTTTATGTATCCGGTCTCTCGTCTAGACCCTGAAATAATAAAATATGATAAAATTACCAGATGTGGGTTAGATCTAACCCTTTCCTCCATAGTTTGTTCAGTATTGAAGACATACGGTTGTTTAAAGCAGACTTTAGGAGCATTCTGCTTTAATTTTAGCCTGCTTAAAGCTTCCGTCAGCTAGGATATAGGAAATATTTCTTACGATGCCTACTCATGACGGTATAAAGTGAAACTAATTTCTTGAATGGAAGAATAATTAAAAGGCGTTAAAATAAGTACATATTGCGTAAAGGGTTAACTAGCATATGTAGTCTACGTCTGTATTTAAAACTGAATTTTATTTTTAAAGCATTTTGTTGCATTGGCTTTCTTTTTTAAGAGCACATCGCTTGAAACATCGACTCAATGAAATATCTTACCTAATTCGGGTTTTAACAACGTTTGTGTCTGCACATTTAACAATTGTGTAAGATAGCTATCTTGAAATGCATCGTCCGTAAAAATTAACGCTAACGCTCGCTGCGCTTCGGCATTTAAAATCATTAAATCCACACTTAATAGACACTAACTAATACATAGTGTTTAACCTAGTTTTTGGACAGGATTAAAAGTGGGCGGAGTGAAGCTGGACTTGGTCGCATGCGTTGCTAGGGGCAACAGCCGAGACCGTGTGTTGAACAAATGTGTCAGTCGTTCAGAACGGATGGCAGAAATGAAGCCGACGCTCGACCTTCTTGGGGACTTAGATACGATAACGTAGCTCTATTCCTAAATAGACGCTAGTCATTATCAGTCTTACAGCTACGATATCGCATCTACTTGGGGACCATGACGTTAAATTTTACGGACGATGCATTTCAAGATAGCTGTCTAATACAATTGTTAAATGTGCAGACACAAAAGTTGTCAAAACCCGAATTAGGTAAGATATTTCATTGAGTCGATGTTTCAAGCGCTGTGCTCTAAAAACAGAAAGCAAATGCAACAAAATGCTTTAAAAATAAAAATCAGTTTTAAATGCAGACAGACTACACATGCTATTTAACCCTTTACGCAATAGGTACTTATTTTAACGCCTTTAATTATTCTTCCACTCTAGAAATTAGTTTCACTTTATACCGTCATGGGTAGGCATCGTAAGAAATATTTCCCATATCCTAGCTGACGGTTGCTTAAAGCAGGCTGAAATTAAAGCAGAATACTCCTAAAGTCTGCTTTAATACTGAAACAAACTATGGAGGAAAGGGTTAGATCTAACTGACAGCTGGTGATTTTATCATATTTTATAATTTCAGGGCCTGGACAAGAGACCAGTTACATAAAAGACAGGAATTACCATATATAATTTTTAACAGTAAACCGTTGTACAATAGCCATTCAACGGCAAAACAATGAAATCTCTATAGACAGGTGGCTGCTTAATACAGACAAAGGTAGTTCAGAACGCCTCGAGGGAGCATTCTACATTACATTTGTCCTGCATTTAGCATTCACTTGTCTAATAACTAAATAGATCTAGGGTCTTCTTTTTTGGTGTTTTTTAATGCTTTGGTTTTTTCTTTTTTATTTCGAATCTCAGTACATGTAGATCTACCAATAAAATGTTTGAGTTGCATCAATTTACCTCATTTCTTAGTCTCAGCTTGGTATTCTACACAGAACATGTATACACATGTGTATTTGACGCTCGCGCTGTTACTTGGTGGGACGAGCTAAGCACTGTACGTCACAGGATGTACTCGCGCATGCGCTGGGGACAGCCGACTTAGTCGCTAAGTCAGCGATTAGTGCCTGACTATAAGAAATTAATCGTGGAGAAATTCAAAATTTCCAGCATTGTGATTGGCCCAAAAAGTAGGTTAAACACTATATGTACTTATACAACAGGGCATGGGTAAAGAAGGAGAAATGTGTTTTAAAATACAGCAAGCGTGATTGCTCAATGCATCGTAAAATTCAAACAAAAATCTGCTTTGGGAACCTTCTGCAAGAAGTTACTATAATTATGTCGTAACTCCTTCCCTCATACAAAGGCCTTTTCACGTCTTTCTTGTAGGAGCTGTGTGATCAGTGCCTGCTCTTTTTGCTTATGTAATAACGGGGATATGATTACACAGTTTATACCAGGGTAACAAAATGCCTTCATAAGGCCGTAAAAAGTATTAGCTTATCATATGCGTGACTTTTGCCCTGCATTAACCCATTCCCTCATAGGCTATTTTTAGACTCAACCTCTTTTGAATAAATCTACCGAAAAGGAAGCTTTAACTAGAGAAAAGGATTTTTTTAATTGTGTACTATCGAAACCATTATGATCAATAGAGCATTTGTTCCTATGGAGCAAATGCTCTATTTATCACAATGGTTTCACAAAGTGACTTTTTACAGAGTCGTCAAAAGTCGTCAATATCAGGAAATGGGTTAAGCAGCCACCAGCCTAAAAGTAAATTCTTCTCTATTAGAATGCCGGTTTAGTAGGGGTTTATTGTATTGATACGAGCTGATATGAATGTCCGGTATGTAGAAGTTGTTCTATATTGTTTTATTATACAGGTTAACAACAATGTAAAATACCGATATTTCACTTAAATGACACGTATAATATTGACCCTTAAAATCCTGAATTTTCAAAAAATGGACTTAAAACAGGTCAAGCTTATGATAAATTTTCTAAAGTTAATTTTTTTCTAAAGAAAAGTGAACTATGACAAACAGTACAGACCCTGACGAAAGGGCTCGCCTAGGAGCCCTTTCATCTTGGTCTAAACTGTTTGTAAAAGAAATTAGTGACTCGTGTCCTGCACTGTAAGGGTTAATATATTTAAAATGTAAAACAGAATAATTGATAAGATAGCAGAATGTTATAAACTATAATAAAACCTTAAATTGCAGCAATAAATGTATAGAGGATATAGTATGGAATACTAAATCAGAATGTTTATCGACTCATGGTACAATAACAAATATTGTTTATGCATTTATGTTTGCGCGTTACATGACAATGACGCGTTTTAATGAACTGGCAGACAAAGTAGGCCCAAATCAGGGTCTGCATTGTTTACTTATTGAATTATGTAGATCTTGTTCTACATTCTTTCCCGTCGTCATCAACTGTCCATGTTCATACGTCGTAATAAAAGCGTATATGATAAATATTCATGGTTTATTTTTTCGTACACATAGATAATCATCAGGTAAAGGAATTCTTGGTAGTAATTGGATGTCACGGGAATATATGAAAGGAGCATTACATGGTTTTGATAATATCAAAGGAGACCAGATGCAATAAAGTGTTAACCATTAATCACATCTCTATATATGCATGACGACACACTCATTAATAATATTTAAATGCTATTGCACCGGACACAGTTGCACTCAGATACTCTATGTTTCATAAATACATCAAATATTTATCAGGTAATAACTTGTACTTAAAGGCCTTTACAAGAGATAGAGAGAACTGAGGCAGCAAGGCAGACAGACATACAGACAGACAGAGTTTATTTTTTTAACGTTACTGGTTTGTCAATAAGATACAATTATATGTGCATGATTGGCCTCAACATATAAAATACCCAATGCATAAACCTGCTCAGTATACACCAAGGATATCAACAATTCAACAATTCAAGACGATGGGTGTCCACTCCTGTATAATTTAACGTAACACTCTTGTCGTGATTCGTGAATTTGTGATCTGTGATAATCAGTTGTGTAACAAAAAACGTTTTAAAACCCGAAGCAGATGACCTTAGCTGATCAATTAGCGGTGGGAAGGTTTAATATTGATGAACTCTTTGAACGCTGAATATTCTGAACAGAATAGCCTGTTGGTGTTTAACTATAGGCTCCATTCAAAATGGGAGACTTGAACGTGCTAGATGATTTTAAAAGACATACACTGCAGACCTTGATCAGAGGACACTTCTAGGAACCCTTTGATCTGGGTCTACATTATTTGCAAATGTCAGTACACGCATGTCCCGCATTTAACCCTTTCACAGCCAATATTGCATAAATGCACCACGACAAATAGTGCAGTCCCAGATCAGACGCCGCCTTTTCAAGGCGGCGTCTGATCAGGGACTTCACTTTTTGTCTCAATCTCTATTTCTATATATGTGCTGTATTCCTTTGACATTTGCATTTATTTATCTCATTTCCTTATTGTACCAAATTATTTAATAAATAGATTACAGACGACAATTTGGTGCCGAAAGGGTTAAAAGTTTAATTTTTTGAACAGTTGCTAACGACTGCCTTATCGTTTGGCTTATGTGTGCTAGTACAGTGCTGATATTCATCGACAGGGAATGCCGTTATCATCATAATCTAAATTTTTTTAGAGTGCAGTGCATACCCAAATACTAAAATCGTCATTTCTCCGCCAAACCCTACACTGCGACCACTCTTTAGGAGTGGTCACAGTATAGTGTTTGGTGGAGAAATAAAGGAGTTATTGTTGAAAAATTTAAATTTACGCATTTTACATCTGAGACTGTCAAACTGGGTTGATATTGAGAGGATGGTGTGTTACTTGTTGTCTCATCCAGGCTTTGCTGTTAAATGTAACTGGCGTGGACTGAATATATATTAACTTTTTTCCTACCCGGGAAACACGTGCACTGTCATTAGCAAACAATAAGAAACATATCAGAGGGACCCAAGAGGAGCAGTTTGATCAAGGTCTGCACAACCATTAAAAATATTCTAGCAGGGTTAACCCATTCCCACATAGGCTAATTTTAGATCCAACCTATTTGAATGAATCTACAAAAAAGGAGCATAAACTAGAGAAAAGTTGTTTTTTTAGAATTTGTAGTTCTGAAACCATTGTGATAAATAGAGCATTTCCTTTGCTCTATTTATCACAATGGTTTCAAAAAGTGACTTATACAGAGGCGTAGAAAGGCGTATTTATGGAGGAAAGGGTTAAGAGAGGACTCTATATTTAAACACTGGTTGGTTATTCTACTCTGAAAATTCAGGGTTGGAAGGGTTAAATAGAAGTTTTTCCTTCCAGACAATTTTATCCAGTGAACTAATAACCCCATGGGCGTTAATATATTCCCTGTTCTATGATTGTTTCAAATTGCAATACCTACTGAATATTCATGGACAAAATAATTATAATGAAATGTGGAAGGTGGAACATTGTAGCCATTTTAGAAGGTAAAGAAACAAGCCTATCAAATTCCATTGGCAAACAGCGCAGGCCCTTGTCAGACGGCTCCTTTAGGAACCGTCTGATCTGGGTCTACTCTGTTTGACAATGCGTGAAAAGGTGTGTATATGAACGGAATGGTTTAAAAATGAGAATCAGTTCGATGACAGCGTTATAAGGCCTAAGAGGGAGACCGGTCATCTTACATAACGTTGTTAATTTAACCCATTCCCTGATATTGACGACTTTTGACGACTCTGTAAAGGTCACTTTGTGAAACCATTGTGATAAATAGAGCATTTGCTCCTACAGGAGCAAATGCCCTATTTATCACAATGGTTTCAAACTGCAAAATTCTAAATTTTTCCTTTTCGCTAGTTAATGCGCCTTTTCGGTGGATTTTTTCAAAGTGGTTGGATCTAAAAATAGCCTATGAGGTAATGGTTTAAACCTTTTACTTGAACTCAGACGGATAGTGTAGGAACAGTCTGATGAGGGTCTGCTCGGTTTGCTGAATGATAATGGAATTATAAAGTTTTGACCATGGCAGAAACTATAGCGTCAGATCTGCATTGTTTTATAAGGAAGCCGAGCAGACCCTGATCAGACGGTTCCTATAAGATCCGTCTGATCTGGATCTACCAAAATTTGCAAAAGGCGCAAACGACACAAAATGCGCCTCTATCAGGTAATGGGTTAAATTACGTCATAGACTATTTTTAGATCCAACCTCTTTGAATAAATCTACCGAAAAGGAGCATTAACTAGAGAAAATGAAAATTTTAGAATTTTGCAGTTTGAAACCATTGTGATAAAATAGAGCATTTGCTCCTATAGGAGCAAATGCTCTATTTTATCACAATGGTTTCAATAGGTGACTTTTGCAGAGGCGCTAAAAGGTCTCAATATGAGGGAATGGGTTAAACACCGTTATGTGAGATGACTGACCCCCCTCTTCGCCATCCTTGACCTGGTTCTCATTAAAACCCTTTCCTTCATATAAACGCATTTTGACGCATTTGCAAACAGAGTAGACCTAGCTCTGCTCTATTTGCCAATGGAATTTGATAGTTTTGTAATACATACTGAACAGGGAAAGAGTTAAACAGCTTGGATCCGAATAAATCGCCCAGTAACACTCACTTTTTTTTTTTAAAGATTAATGAAATCGAACGTAGTCAAAATTGAACATATTCAAATTTAAGCAGACCTAGTGTGGAAAGCAACTCACAGAGCTTGCTGCAATGGGCGAGTATGTGATTATCTTTGATAACAGTTTGGCTCCAGATGAGAGGCCGAATATCAGGATCAGAACTATGTGACACATCACTTATATTTTAGGGAACATATTGAGGGAAACTTAAAGTAGAATGCATTTTTTACAGTCGAACATAATACGAATTGTCCGTATACGTGACATCTCTCATCACCAGTTTCCAGTGCGCCTTTAAGTGCAGATGTCCGCAGAACGTGATTGAAGTAGTTATTGGACACATATTCCAGACTCTCCCGAGAGAAAGACCAAAACTATAGAAATGGTAATGTCATTATACTTAATCTAATGAACAATTAATTGATAAAGTAATGAATACAAAACGTTTTATGATTAACACATTTAAGTGTATGATCCTGTACGACAAACGGCGTAGATCCAGTTTAGAAGAATGTTTAGTGGGCCATCCGACCAGCGTCTACACGGTTTGCTGTATATCTTACAGAAGTCTAGATAAAGTGCGTACTTTACACATTTTCAACAATAGATCCTTTATTTCTCCACCAAACCCTATACAGTATAGGGTTTGGTGGAGACATTTTGGTACACACCTTTAGCTGTAGCTCTGAATTCTCAGTATCAAATGTTTTCACCGTATGTTTTTGTAGGATCCCTAAAAATTAGCATGCTACAAAAGTCATTCAGGACGAGTATACTTCACTTCGTATGAGGGTACAGAGGGTCAGACAAGATGCGTAAATTCATTTTTTTCAAGAATAGCTGCTTCATTTCTTCACCAAACCTTATACTGTGACCATTCTTTAGAATCACCTCTCCCAGATGATTCAAAAGAATGGACACAGTATAGGGTTTGGTAAAAAATGAACCTTTTAGTATTTTGGTACATATATTTATTTGTAGCTCTGATGGATAGACTGGTAAAGTTGTATATAAAAGAAAAGCGGGAACGTAAATGGGAATCTCATATTTCAAGATATGAAGGGACAATATCAAATAAAACTGGTACAGTAAAGCTCTCTTAACCGGAATTCTATTTGAGAAGAATATAGATACTTTTAGGCAGGTGGCTGCTTAATGCAGGGTAAGCTTTCTGCATGACTTTCACTCCGTATTAAGCTGCCACCTATTTCCAAGACCGATATTTATACTAGATTTAACATCCGGTTTAGAAAGGTTTTGATGTAATTTTATACAGACATATTAGATATAATATGTAAACTGAGATAAGTTATGATCATTCGTCTGCATCGGATAATGCGCTCACTGTATATTTAAAGCAACAAATGAAGTGTTCCATAAACAACTTAATAGCATATGCTAAATCGAAGTATTTAGAGATTCTCTTTGCTCGGTAACAACATTCCGTTGGATGTCGGTCTCATTTCATTTCAGATCGACAACAACAACAATAACAGTAGCAACAATCAAAACAACGACAATAACAACAAAAGCAGCAGGCAGTAACAACATCAACAATAACAAAAGCAACTACAGACAGGCAGCAACAACAACATCAGGCAACAACAACAACAAGAATAACAACAAGAGCAACAACATGCAGCATCACTATAAACAACAGTAATAATAACAACAACAACAACACAGCAAGCTGCAACAATATCTAATGCAGCAAACAAAAACAACAGTAGCCGGCAAAACAACAACACCAGGCAACAACAACAACAGCAAGAACATCATCAACAAGAATAACAGCTTCAACAATAACAGTAACAACAACAACAACAGGAACAGTAAGAACAATAATAAACATAAAAACAACAGCAACAACAAGAACAACAGAAGCAAAAAACAACAGAAACAAAAACGACAGACATCGACAACAGCAGGCAGTAACAACACAACAGCAGCAACGGCAACAACAGCAGCAACAACAATATTTCTTAAGATAGCATTTCTTCGCTTGAATATTACGTTTTTTTTATTTAAAACACCGAGAAATGATAAAGAGGTTTAATACAGTTTGCACAGTTTTGTGTTTTAGATGTCAACTAATTTGTTGCATTATCTAGATCCAGTCTATATTCACTAATACATATTTGCAGATAACTCGCCTCCATGAATAGACTTTTCCCTAGTTTCTAGTGTTCGGTTATTAAAAATTAATCAACCTCGTTTCAGTGTAATACGTTTGCCCATACTTCTATTATTAACAATTGTTCAACGGGTTTGCATAAATATTTACCACGTCTGTGGTGTCATTTTATAAACTTCCCATAAACCATGTTTAAGCGCATATACTGTTTCAAAGGCTCTTGTGGCTCATAAAAATGTTTTCAATTCCTTCATCCAGATGTTTTGCTTCGCTCTGGTAGTCTGTATCATATGCTTCAATGACATCGTCTATTTGCAGTCGTCAACAGAATGTTTGGCCTGAACTCTGTTATGGTTTTACAAGTTCATTAACATCGTCTTATTACATATACCATTTTTGTCCTTGACTATGTTGTCGTATTACATCGTCTCATTACATATACCATTTTGTCCTTGACTCTTTTGTCGTATTACATCGTCTCATTACAACACTAAAACGGCTGGAAACAAATCTGTGAAATATTATATTCCTATTAACCCCCTTTCGGACAAACATACATGTATATGTCAGTTTTAACCCATTCCCTCATATTGACGACTTTTGACGACTCGGTAAAAGTCACTGTGAAACCATTGTGATAAAAAGAGCTCTATTTATCACAATGGTTTCAAACTACAAAATTCTAATATTTTCCTTTTATCTAGTTGATGCTCATTTTCGGTAGATTTATTCAAAGAGGCTGGGTATAAAAATAGCCTATGAGGTAATGGGTTAAAATGTGCCAAATGTCATTACAGACAAGGGGTATGAAACATGCAAACATGGGTACAAACAATGTCTCAGCTAGGAGGACAAATGTTGCACCATAAACAGCTAGACAGCTAAACACAGCCTGACTCGCGTTTGCAAACAGCTTAGATCCAGGTGAGACGCGTAACTCGGCATCTCAAGCTGTTTGACTCCTACAATAGTTTTTCAAAAGCATGCGGTCAAACGGTACTCGGTTAGTACTTTGTTCAGTACTTGCTCGAATCAGATGTACTTAAATTGCTCCATTTCCAAATGTGGAACAGACATTGTTTAGTTTTATATACAGTAGAACCTGGCTTAAGGGACCCAATATTAATTGGACATACGAATCTTAAAAAGAAGGTGATTGCTTAATACAGGGCAAAAGTAATAGAAAAAGCTCCTATAGGAGCTTTTTTTTTATTACTTTTGACCTTTATTAAGCTACCACATGCCTCACAGACCTATAAACAGACCGCTTAGGGGTTGTCAGCTGTGTAACAAGCTTGTAAAACTCTGTGTAACATTTGATAATCATTGCCGGAAAGACACTCGGAAATTATTTTGCTCCTTTGAACGACGAATATTCAAAGTATAATAGCCCATAAGTGTTTAACTATTGAGCCCATTCAGTATGCAAGGCTTAAAATTGCTAGAGGAGATTGATTGACAAACAATGTAGACAATGATCAGAGGAACTATCTTTATTGATCTACACCCTTTGTAAAGCCAATTAACCCTTTCACCGCCAATGTCGAGAAATAGTGCAGTCCCAGATCAGAGACCTCCTTTTCATGGCGGCGTCTGATCAGGGACTTTACTTTTTGTCTCAAACTCTATTTCTATATCTGTGCTTTATTCCTTTGATATTTGCATTTATTTATCTCATTTCCGTATTTTTACCGAATGATTTAACAAAAATGGCTTGCATACGACAATTAGAAATTAGGCGATGAAATAATTAAACCGTGCAGTACCGTCCGACAAGGTTGTGCACTTTCGGCATCGACCACGGATACCGTGAAGCTTTCTGACTAGTGACTAATAATGTAGAATCTAATCCCAGAATGTTTCAATACGGTCGCTAATCTAGGCATAAGTTGTTTGTAATTGTGAAGATGGCATTCCTTTCAAGGAAACCAATCATGTCACTCAACGCCGTGTGTCTAGGCTGACTCGATTTGTCGGCGACAGAGGGTCATAAAGCGGATCTTAAATAATAGTAGTTATAAAACTATTGAAATTAGTAACAACTAACTAGTAATAAATAAGTACAGTAAACCACGCTAAACCGGAATCTTAGTATAGTTTAGAAACGTTTAGGCGGAATATACAGGGTACAGACGTTTAGGCTTAATATACAGGGTAAAACTCATAGAGATAGCCTCTCTAGGAGCTTTCTGTATGACTTTCACCCTGCATTAAGCTGCCACATGTTTTAAAGACCGACATTAGTACTGATTTGAACGTCCGGTGTAGATGGGTGTTACTGTTTTCATGAATAATAAATAACAAATGCTTGACAATTTTGACAATATTAACAATAAAGAAGACCTCAGACCTTCCATATGAAACCCCATCAACCCTGTGACTAGTATAAACATGTCTCGTTTTCAAGTCCAATAGACGAGTTTTCCATAACGCTCTTCCTAACAATGCTAAATCTCAAACAATGTGACTGAATACTGTCAACTGATACAGTATAACACTCCAGCTTTCCAGTATCAGTATCGCCCTTTAACCCTTTCACCGCCGATGTCACATTAATGCACCACGACAAATAGTTCAGCCCTAGATCAGACGCCGCCTTTTCAAGGCGGCGTCTGATCAGGGACTTCATTATTTGTCTCAAACTCTTCTTTTATATCTGCGCTTTATTCCTTATGAAATTTGCATTTATTTATCTCATTTCCTTATTTTACCAAATGATTTAACAAAAATTGCATTGCAGACGACAATTCGAAATTTGGCACCGACAGGTTAACCCTCTGCTCCAGGAATTCGCGTTTCTAAGCCTTCGCAACCAGAGTAGACGCAGATCAGACGGATCCTGGGAGCCATCTGATCAGGGTTTGCTCTGTTTGCATATGGTATAATATAGATATGATTCTATAGTTTCTGTCTTGGCCAAAACGTCCTGTGTGCACGTGCTATTATAACACATTAATCTAATAAATATTCATGACGTGCTTATTTCTTACATGGATATTCATGGATGAAATGGTTAACCCTTTACTCTAGGAATTATTATGCATGAAATAAAGTACAGATGATTTTCGATATCTCGAGCTCGGATAACTCGAACCTCGGGATAACTCGAACAAAAACTTCAGTCCTTCAAAACTTACAATACAGAATTGCTCTAATAATGTATCCCTACAGATATCTAGAAACACAAGTGACAGCTTAATACAGGTCTAAAGTAATGCTGAAAGCTCCTACAGGTCCTTGAGAAATCGTTCAGATTCGAACTCGGATATCTCGAACTAATTTGTATGGTCCCTTAAAGTTCGAGTTATCGAAGTTCAACTGTATGTATCGATATCAATTAGCTGAATCTTTTATAATGGTATTTGAGCTGGTGCATTTTTGATTATGGCAGAAATTGTATATTCTAACACACCTCGCGTACATAAACAAAGAAGGGACGTATCTATGTTTGAATTCTCTATAAAACACCGCACGCGCTGTAACGGCTTAACGTGACGTAATATGGTTTCGAAAATTCGTACGACAAGAAACGTAGTGCCGTTGTGGCGGTGCAAATTATAGTTAAATTTAATTGTTAGAATCGAAATAATAAATTTATACCAGTGTTTTATCATGCAATCGAACACGGGTAGTCGTTGAGATGCTTATACTTACATCACGAGGCCGATCTCAACTCCTACCAGTGTTCGATTGCACGATAAAACACTGATATGAATTTATTATTTCTTAAATCAGATCTATATAATCCCATAGGCATACAGGAGCTGTCTGACCTGGGCTACCTTATTTGCAAATATGCTAAAAGGTGTAGCCATGGAGTAAAGGGTTAAGAGATATGGTATTCAATGCAGGATGAAAGTCATGAAGAAAGTTACTCTACGATATTTCTGCTGGACCTTTACCGTGTATTATTCAGCACATCTGCCAAAAATATACTGAATTCTTCTCTTCTAACAGTTTGGATTATTGAGGTGTAACTGCATTTTCAACGTTGAACAGAAGGGTTGATGTCACCAAGTTTAAACTCATTCTCAGGTACTGATACAAGAAGAGCGTTACAAGAATATCTATTTTGATACCTTATTCCGTAGATATGCCTTTTAACGCCTTTTAAAACGATTTTATTACTTCAGTACGCACATTTATCTGTTTCTCTGAATTGTCGTTATGAAAATTCAGCTAATTAATATCTATAGTCCTTTTTATTTCTTTCATGAATATTCATGACGTGAATTATTAAGGTATAATCGTATAGGATATTGGTTAACCCTTTCCCTTATGTAAGCGCATTTTGGACGCATCTGCAAACAGAGCAGACCCAGATCAGATGGCTCCTATAGGAGCCGTCTGATCAGGCTCTGCTATGTTTGCTTATGGTGTAATATAGATCTGATTCTACAGCCTCTTTCTGAGCCAAATGTCATGTGTTCATATGCCATTATAAAAAATAATCTCATTAATATTCATGACGTCATTATATCCTACATGAATATTCATCGGGGCAAAGGGTTAAACGCAACATGTGGATAATGTGTTATATAAAGTATTCATTGTTTGTTTAAATGTGTATCAAGGTGGGTGTAACTAATAAATGCTCTGCTGACATTGGTATATTGACGGTTTAGGGACCGATTATTTCGTTTAAATAAACGTTTTAACATTTTACTGACATCCATATATTCACTGTTTGGGGATCGATTCGTTTTAACTACTTACTGAAATTACTTACCGTTCAGAGACCGGGTGTTTCGTTTTAATAAACCTTTTGACCCTTTACTGACATGGGTATCTTTACTTTTTGGTGACCGGGTGTTTCGTTTTAATAGACGTTTTAACCCGTTACCACGTGAATATCCATGTAGGAAATAATAAGGTCATGCATATTTATTAGTTGTACTTTATACTGACATATGGACACGTAAATAGTTGGTAATGGCAGAAACTGCAGAACCAGATAATGGCACTTGAACATAGAATTTAATTACCGTGGCAGAAAGTGCAGAACCAGATAATGGCACTTGAACATAGAATTTAATTACCGTGGCAGAAACTGCAGAACCAGATAATGACACTTGAACATAGAATTTAATTACCGTGGCAGAAAGTGTAGAACCAGATAATGACACTTGAGCATGGAATTTAATTACCGTGGCAGAAACTGCAGAACCAGATAATGACGCTTGAACATAGAATTTAATTACCGTGGCAGAACGTGTAGAATCGCATCTATATAATTATAATTCCATAAACAAACAAAGCGTACCCATATCAGACGACTCCTGTAGGTCTACTATGTTTCCGAAAGGCATTTATACAATGTACTATGTATACTATGTATTCTCAATTCTCATAGCTTTCAATAGCTGTATAAACTATGTACAGTAAAACCTCTCTATAACGGCCACTAAATTGTGTTAATTAGTTGTTTTTAGGGCAGGTGGCTGCTGAAAGCAAGGTGAAAGTAAAACAGAACGTTCCTATAGGAGCGTTCTTTTTACTATCACCTTGCTTTAAGCAGCCACCTGCATTTAGCACAAAATATTTGATATAATTTAGTGGTCGTTATAGAGAGGTATCACTGTATGTAGATACACTACTTCACAAAATTAACTTTTGCACAAACCCTTGCACGTGGGCGACAAAATGGTTAGGAAAAGCGTCAAGAAACGAAACGAAATCAGCACCTACATTAGGGCCCATGCTTTACTCTGTGGAGGTTCAAAGGACCTTTATGCTGACATGTGTGGTGTTTGTGGTAGTAATCGAATGTCCTTTTCCACAGTTTGCAGATGTATTAGGAAATTAAGTGCAGGCGTGGATTCTGTTACCATTGCTCCTAAATCTGGTCGATCAAAATCTGCAAGTAGTCCAAATATTTTTTGAAAAGATATGATACTTCTCAGAAGATTGTTGACATAGCTGGACTTTCTCCAAAGAGATATACAGTAAAACCTCCATTATTTAAACAATGAAATACGTATCAATATCGATCTTTAAAACAGGTGGCAGCTTAATGCATGGTAAAAATTCATGCAGGAACTTTCTGTATGACTTTCACCATATGACTATGGGAAAGCCTTCAAGGATTAGATTTAACGATTGAGACTTTATGGATCTGTCAAAAGAAAGTACGTTGAAGGTTTGAAATAGAAAATTCCGTAATCCCATCTTTAGTTGTCATTTAACAGCATTCGATGCATTACTTTTGATCCCACACCCTCGTAAATGATTCAAACACACTTGTGGCAGATAATTCGTCCATTAATTCATTTCCTCCTAGACTATTTTAGACCCAATCTCTTTGATTTAATCTACCGCAAAGGAGCATTAACTGTAGAAAAGGAGAATTTTAGAATTGTGTGGTTTTGAAATCATTGTGGTAAATAGAGCATTTGCTCCTATGGGGTTAATGCTCTATTTATCACAATGCTTTCAAAAATGAGTTTTACAGAGGCGCAAAAAATAGGAGAGAATGGGTTAAACCTCAAATGCAACAGCTGATCAGCACAAAGAAAGACCTGCTTTTGCTTAGTATAACTAACAAGACTAACGGAAAAACGACATTGGTGTAGCGACCGTCCCTTCTGTCATGGATATGTTGCTATGTCGTTCAGTTTACAAAGTTGTAAGCTTAACACTACGAGTGCGTATTTGCTCTACCTTTAATCATTAAACAGAAACAATGAATCCTGTTTTAAAATCACGGTAATGACGATCCATTGTATATTATGTCCCCATTTTGTTGCTCGACTTGAATCAGACCCTCTCCGATAAGCGCGATCTGAACATAAACTAGGTAAAAACGATAAATGTATTAAACATGCAATATCTTAAACTGTAATATTTCCTCCCTTTTGTGTAAAAAACTCCGAGAAATATGTTTCTGTCTGTAAATAATATCGACTTGTAGAAGATGATAGGGGTAGAATGAATGGCAACCGCAATCGCTGAGGAAGCATTAAACACATATGATTTGATATCCATTGTATGTTACAGAAAGTAACTTTTCTAAGTTTGTTTCCAACCTTTTACCTGAAAGAGACGCATTTTAAGCCTTTGCAAACAGTGTACACTCATATCAGACGGCTCCTGTAGGAACTGTCTGATATGGGTCTGCTGTGTTTGCTGATGTAATTATACAGGTATGGTTCTACGTGGATTAACATACCAAAACATTCCTCTGTACACACACACACACACACACACATTTATACAAATCATATAATAAATTTTTAACTGTTACATGAACATTCATGAGATAAAGGGTTACTTAGTTTTTTAGTACAGTAAAACCTCTCTATAACGACCATTAAATTACATCAATTATTTTGTGTTAAAGGCAGGTGGCAGCTTAAAGCAAGGAGAAAATTTCACCTTGCTTTAAGCAGCCACCTGCCCTAAATACCAACTAATTAACATAATATAGTGGCCGTTATAGAGAGGTTTTACTATATACAGTAAACCCTCTCTAAACAGGACGTGGAATTTAGTCTAAATATCGGTCTTGGAGACAGGTGACAGCTTACTGCAGAGTGAAAGTAATGCAGAAAGCTCCTCAAAATCCATTCTCAAATTACCAGTATACCCTTTCATTCTGTGTGGACTCTACCGTGAAACAATGATAGACCACTCTACCTTGAACATTCCGGATTTAAAGTGTTAAAGCTTTGATTATGATTGTAGTTTATATTAAAACTTACTTCCATCTATTTATCCCTTTATCCAATGAATATTCATGTCATAAATAATAATAATAAATGTTAATTAGTTGATATTAAGGACAGGTGGCTGCTTGAAGCAAGGTGAAAGTAAAACAGAACGCTCCTATGGGAGCGTTCTGTTTTACTTTCACCTTGCTTTAAGCAGCCAACTGCCTTTAACACAAAATACTTGATGTAATTTAGTGGCCGTTATAGAGAGGTTTTACTGTATTAGCCTATAAGCAATCAGTGAATACCCAGATCAGACGTTTCCTACAGGAGCCCTCTGATCTGGGTCTACTCTATTTGCAAAAGTGCTAAAAGGTGTATGCGTGTGTATGGAGTGCAATGTTAACCCTTCTCTTGTTGAATTTTAAAATTCATGTCTCCTTCTTTACCCATGCCCTGTTGTATAATTACCTATATCTTCACTGTGTACAAGTATTTCGCTGTGCAATCACTACTATACTGTGGGGTGCACTGGTTGCACAATCAACTTGTAAATAGTGCAGACCCTGATGAGACAGCTCCTGCAGGAGCTGTCTCATCTGGGTCTTCACTATTTACAGGTACGTATATTGACATGAATAGCAAGCGAAGGGTTAAGATACGTACTTCATTGTTGCAACTTGAAACTGTTTAGTAATCTCTCTTGCAATATAAACGTTGCTCTATGCGTCCAACGTTTTGTAATTGAACTGAACGATTGCGTTTTGTTTTTCCTCTATCAATCCCAGTGGAACAATTGTGGGTGCAATTCAATCACTGTTAGGTATGCACAGAAGGTAAATGTCAATAATATTCCTGGGATAAAGTAGATCAATTAGAATAAATTCAGTTTAACTCTGCAAATTCTACGCTGATATTTACTTAGGATTCTCACAAATCGACAGTTTATATTGCGTAAATATGAACCAATATTGCAAGTGGGTCATCATGTCTAGCACCGTGTTGATCAAATCCTGAAAAATAGTGTTTCAATTCGAAGTAATGAACGGAATGCAATTCCATTACGCCATAACATTAAACTATTGCTTTGGAAATGTAACAATAAGTTAAAAGCTATAATATGAAATCAAACAGCAATGTTGTGGTTATCTTTGCTGCCCGTAGCATTCATATTTCCTATCTCCAGAGACTGATATCCAATGCTGTACAACTAATGCGAGGTATTTGAAGAGCGTGCATGTCATTCATATGAACAATAAAACTCCTCTACACCGGACTCACCTCTACAAATTAGTATTGATATCGATCTTTAAGACAGATGGCAGCTTAACCCTTTCCTTTATATACAGTAAAACCTCTCTATAACGGCCACTAAATTATGTTAATTAGTTGGTATTTAGGGCAGATGGCTGTTTAAAGCAATGTGAAAGTAAAACAGAACGCTCCTATAGGAGCATTTTGTTTTACTTTCGCATTGCTTTAAGCAGCCGCCTGCCTTTAACACACAATACTTGATGTAATTTAGTGGCCGTTATGGAGAGGTTTTACTGTAAACGCCTTTTCTCACATTTGCAAACAGAGTATACCCGGGTGAGAAGGCTCCTATAGGAGCCATATGAGCAGGGTCTGCTCTGTTTGCTTATGGCATGATATAGATAAGATTTATCAGTTTTTGTTGAAGCAAAGTTTCCCCCTGGTTACATAAATTCAGCTGATAAATATCATGCGGCAATTATTCTTTATATGAATATTCAACAGGTAACGGGTTAATGCGGAGTCAAAGTCATGCAAAAAGCTCCCAAAAGGAGCTTTAGGTATGACTTTCACACTAAATAAAGCAGTCACGTGTCCGAAAAGAACACTTTTTTTTACAAAAATCTGGTTAAGAAGTACTTTACTATACAGTAAAATCCCTCTAAATCGACGTTAAATTCGGTATTGGAGACAGGTAGCAGCTTAATGCAGGATGAGAGCAATGCATACAATTCCTCTGGGGGCTTTTTGCACGACTTTCACCCTTCATTAAGCAGTCAGTTTGCTAAAAGTATCGAAATTCCCCTCGGTTTAGAGGGGTTTTACTGTACATGTTTTACCTATGGTAGACCAATTAGAGAAAAGGGCATTGCTTTTAGGGTGCAAATGATTCCTTAATGGTGTCCTGTTTTCTTCTAATTAACAACGCATTTGTTGTAGAACTTTTTACGTTCGATGAAAGTACAAAAATGAGTCATGCAGGAAATACCACATACAGAACAAACACTCGCCCGAACAGCAACACAAGGAAACAGCAAATATACATGGGTAGACAAAACAACAAGAAACGCACAAAGACAAAACAAACATACAATAGGAGGAAGATGGAAGTACCGCCTTGGAACGGTCAGTGACAAAAGTCACCGGGGGTTTAAACCGGTTTATGGGCGCCCAACCTCACCCTTATTCCATCCCCATCCTAAAAGACAAACAGTGTAAATAAACGTATCCCCATGCTTTAGTTACTGCTTTATATTTTCACGAAGGATCGACTGTTCTAAACAATGTAAACATTTATTTTTGCCCAGTTGAAATGCATTATATGTATGTGCTGTCCGAGCCCAAGTCCTTTCGACATTTCATTCATTTAATTAACCCATTCCCTCATATTGACGACTTTTGACGACTCTGTAAAAGTCATTTTGTGAAACCATTGTGATAAATAGAGCATTTGCTCCTATATGAGCTCCTATTTATCACAATGGTTTCAAACTACAAAATTCTAAAATTTTCCTTTTCTATAGTTAATGCTCCTTTTCGGTAGATTTATTCAAAGAGGTTGTATCTAAAAATAGCATATGAGGTAATGGGTTAAACATTCTACACGTTATTTATACCACAGCAAAATAAACCAGTGTTCGAGTTGTATTATACAAGTTGTATTTCGGATACGTTAGGTTAACAGTTATGAGAAATTAATACATAATCATTATACAATATTCATTTATACAATATTTATTTATTTATACAATATTTAATTCAGAATATTCAATTCTAACATAAGCTTGCCATTTATACACCTGTTAGCTCAGTTATAGAATGCCACAACCAGTCAAAGTGCTCTTGTGTTTGAATACATTAATAATGTGCCGGTGAACAGCAATTATCGTGCGTATGTTAACATTTTGCCTGATAAATATTCATGAAAGAAATAACGATATAATGAATATTTATTAGCTGTTTTGTTATAAATGGTATATATGAAAACATACTTTGTTGGCCAGTGCAGAAACTGAATAATCAGATATATATTAGTTCCCTTATTAACCCTTTCACCGCCGCAGTCGCATAAATGCACCACGACAAATAGTGCAGTCCCAGATCAGACGCCGCCTTGAAAAAGCGGCTTCTGATCAGGGACTTAACTATTTGCCTCAATATCTATTTCTAAATATGTGCTTTATTCCTTTGAAATTTGCATTTATTTATCTCATTTCCTTATTTTACTGAATGATTTATCAAACTTGGATTGCAGACGACAATTAGAAATTTGGCACCGAAAGGGTTAAACCATTTCTATATGAGCCGTCTGATTTGGGTCTACTTTGTCTGTATAGACGTCAAAGAGTGTCTCTACACATATGTAACCTTTAGCCTGCTATGGGCGGATGAGTGAACACCTATGGAAACAGTCTGGATCCAGATGTAACATCGAGTAACTCGGCGTCTCATCATCAAACCAAACTGTTGGACACCCTGATTGCATTTTGGTAGACACATTGATTATAGCTTGAATTTTGAAAATGTAGAAGGTGAAAAATTCTGTAAAAATAATTTGCTATGCAGGCTAATGGTTAAGCTTTGCGTTGATCTTGCTTCTGAAAAGAGTAAAAATCTACTTACAATACAGTAGACCCCCTGTAAACCGTACGTAAAAGTCTGTATAGATATAGCTCATGGAGACAAGTGGCAGTTTAATGCACAGTAAAAATTCTGTATGACATTCACCACACATTAAGCAGTCACCTCCCTATAAGTATCTAAATTCTTCTCTACCAGAGGGGTTTAGAGGGTTTTTACTGTATGTCTTTTGTCAAACCCATCAGTATACTTAGAACAGCTGTAGGAAATATTTGCACAATCTACCACAGGTGTATGTATGCGTACATAAAGAAATGTCGCACGCGTCCAGGCTCCTGTGTTTTAAAACTTCTGATTAGAGTCTTAATTAATTGTCAGGTATCTGATTGGTCGGGATTTAAGCTGGCTCAAAACTTAACCAATCAGATACTTAATCCATTATTTTGCTAAATAAAGCTATACTCTTTTGATAACTTTTTATTCTTTCACGACCCGATCAAAGTCAATAGTTTCCTTCCACATATATACATACCTATTGAATTTCAAACAACTGCAAGCATAATTTTCAGTCGTGCTGTGTTACTTGGAGTAGAAATCTTTAACCCTTGAGCCGTCAAATAAAATGACATCGGCTTCTATAATCGTCTTCTCCAGGTGTCAAAGAGGAGTGATCTTCTGTGTCTTAACATTCGTCAAACAGCTTGGATCCTCATGAAACGCATAGTAACTCGGTGTTTCATTTGGATCCAAACTATTTGTAAGTGTTATAACAGAGTCGCCTATGGCAGTGGAAGTGTTCAATGTAATATCGAATAACAGCTAGACATTTATTACAGAATGTCTCTTGTGGAAAACACATTATATCTTGCCAGGAGAATTAGAAACCAATAACCACTGTTAACCGTGATAATGCCGAAAAAATAAAGTCCGCTAAAATCCTGACATATTTCAATATTTACTTACATCCTATTCGTACAAACATTTAAGACACTGTTGACCGAGTGTCAAAAAGTTTGGATCCTGATGAGACGCCGTTTAATTCGGCGTCTCATCAGAGTCCGGGCTGTTTGCATAGGTTCACACTGAGCATAAGAAGAGTAAATGTTACGACGTAGAGTTGCATTACAATTTAACCTTTTGCCTGCTAAGCGTGACCTGAGTGTCATTTGTAAACAGCTTGGATCCAGATGAGACGTCGAGTAACTCGACGTCTCATCAGGATCCAAGCTGTTTGACATTTGGTCAATAGTTTCTCAAAAGCTAAGAGGAATGGGGCGTATATCAAAATTGCAACATATAGGAAATTAAGAAGATATGATTTTCAACGCAGTCAAAGGATTAAAATATCATTTTTTGCTCGTGCGCTGCCAATATTATAAGCGCATGTATGCGAATACGGAAAACAAATATTTGTTTCAGAAGACATGCATCTGCCTATGCCCAGTAAACGATTAATTTTACGCACATGCATGCTACAAAATGCATTTACCAGTGTTACCATGCACAAATGTATTCAGTTATTCTCTCTCCGTGTTTTTGTTTAAAGGTTCATCCAAAATCTGCCTCAAAGTGATAAGGTTTGCGTAAATAAATATAAATTGATTGCCGATGTTAATTCTAACCTTTTAAAATACAGAGAATTGCAAACAGCGTGGACCCAGATTACAGTGCTTTTATGGGAACCCTCTAATAATTATCTGCAGTGTTTGTTATTTACAATTTTCGAGCCTTTCATACTGAATGGAAAACACAATAGAACACTGCTGGTCCATAGTTGGCAGAAACGGACGTTAATCAACACAACTAAACAACCCAGTTTACTTTGAATATTCAGTGCAGTAAGACCTCTCTATATAACGACCACTAAAGTGTGTTAATTAGTTGGTATTTAGGACAGGTGTCTGTTTAAAGCAAGGTGAAAGTAAAAAAGAACGCTCCTATAGGAGCGTTCTGTTTTACTTTCACCTTGCTTTAAGCAGCCACCTGCCTTTAACACAAAATATTTGATGTAATTTAGAGGCCGTTATAGAGAGGTTTTACTGTATTCAAAGGGTAAATTAAGACAGTGAGTTTGAATGTTTTATCGATATCCATCAATAGCATGCAGTGTTAAAGGCATGGCCTGGTGTTACAAAATCAGACAATAATTTATATTCACGAAACTCATAAGCATATTATCACTTTGAGAATAATTATATATTGTACGACTTAATAATTAATTACATATCAATAATTGACTGTGTAAAATTTATCTCGACCAAAACGTGCAAATACCGGGAAAACAATCTGCCCGCGAATAATGAAATAGTTCGCAGTTCGCTATCTGCCTGCGAATAACGAAATAGTCCGCTGTTCGTATGGCAGTTTTGTCTTCTTCAGCGTTTATTCTGTCGGTTTGTATCATAATATAACCTTTTAGCATATTAACACATGTTGCATGTATTTAATGACTTTAAATACTAAAACTACTAAACAATAGCGGGTTGGGTCAAATCAATTGTTCATCACTACAGACTGAAACTGAATACCAAATTATAAAACTTATCTCACAGCATATTAATCTAGCAACACATAGATCGAATATTCAAGTGACATACATTAAATGTAAGCATGTTATGCAATAACACGAGTTTGAAATCACAGGCCCAGTAGAGCCATTATTTGAGCTTTTGGTAAAATGTTTTAATATAGGGTCCATCTGATCTGGGTCTACTCTGTTTGCAGATGCGTCGAAATGCGCTTACATAAAGGAAAGTGTTAACCATGTGGCTGTCAGTCGTAAAACTGTGATTACCTATGCAAACTGTTTGGGTCAATATGAGACGCCGAGTAACTCCACGTCTCATCTGGATCCATACTGTTTGATGCTGCGATTATGTTTCTTGAAAGAAAATGGAACAAAATTAAAAACTAAAATTGTAGTAGACAGCAAATTTTACAGACGACATTACATGGCAGTAATATTAATAGTGTTATTGCATTTAGAATTTGCATAAACTGCAATGCTTTCACCTTTTTTCGCGTCTTGCAAACAGAGTAGACCCATATCAGAGAGCTCCTATAGGAACTGTCTGACCAAGGTCTGCTCTGTTAACTTAAGGAATTATAAACATATGATTCTACAGTTTCTGAAACAGCAAACAAATCCATTTTTCAATGACAAGAGTACAGATATGAGTCATGAAGGAAACACCACATAAAGAACAAACAGCCGCCCGAACAGCAACACAAGACAACATATTCAGGAAATCAATATTCAGTAATTCTTGTATAAATATGTATAAGGGAAAGGGTTATAAAATGTTAGTATAATACTATCACAAAGTGTCATTGCAGATTGATATCATGATCTATGATGATTACGTAAATACAGAAAAAAATACATTTGCCTGCGATAGGGAATATAGCTTAATATTTGACCCTTTCACTGCCAAGTAATTTTGTCTGCAAAACAGTCGTCGTCGGCTACACTATTTACACTTTCCAATTTCTTCCATTTTTCTTTCAAAAACAATAATAGCATAATTTAGCAGCATCACACAACTTGGATCTTGACAAGACGCCGAATTACTCGGCGTCCCATCTGGATCCAAACTGTTTGCATAGGTAATCACAAATTCGTCAATGAAAGTAAATGGGGTAAGTCCTATTGTGTAACGCGATCTAAGACAATCTAGATTATACGAGCGTATCGAATGAAATGAAAAATAAAACAAAATTAATTTGATTTAAAAATATTCTCTCTGACAAAATCACTATTTTCACTATTTTTATCTTTAAACTGTATATGGTAATAGACAAAATTAATTTACAACATGATACAATCAGAACTCTGAATGAATGTTTCGGCACAATTTACACTATTGAATTTTGGGAAACATCTGCCTATGCAAACAGTAGATGTATGTTTGTTTAGCCCGTGTGTCTTTCCTGATATCAAGTTAATCCATTTATTTCATGAATATTCATGTAACAAGTAATGGCATCATGGAAATTAACTAGCCGATTTGACTCAGCCATTTTGAATAAATCTACTGAAAAGGAGCATTTACTAGAACATGGAAACATTTATAATTGTGTAGTTCTGCAACCATTGTGGTAAATAGGACATTAATTTTGCTCCTATGGAGGAAATGCTCGATTTATCAAGTCACTTTCACAGAGGCGTCAAAAGGTGTCACTATAGGGGAATGGGTTAACCGTTTCCTTTATGTAAGCGCATTTTGACGCATCTACAAACATAGTAGACCCAGATCAGACGGCTCGATAGGAGCCGTCTGATCTGTGTCTGCTCTGTTTGCTTATGGTGTAATATAGATCGGATTATAAGCGTCTGCTTGAGGCAAAATGTCCTGTGTTCATATGCCATTATATAAAATAATCTCATTAATATTCATGACGTCATTATTTCTGCCATGAATATACAACAGGGAAAGTGTTAACTAACTCCTCGCACGTGTTACATTCTAACAGCATGACTACTATTTTAACCCTGTTCCTATTAACGACACATTTTAACACATTCCCTCCCAGTGACGCAATTTGGCGTCTCTGTAAAGGCCACATTTAGAAACCATTGTGATAAATAGAGCATTTGCTCCATCGGAGCAAATGCTCTATTTATCACAATGGTTTAAAAACTACAGTTTTATTTTTCCCTTTTCTCTAATTAATGCTCCTTTTTGGTAGATTAATTCAAAGAGGCTGGGTCTAAAAATAGTCCAGGAGGGAATGAATTTACGCATGTGCAAACAAAGTATATCCGCATCAGACGGCTCCTGTCTGTTCTATTTAGGTTTTCGAGTTGTCTGATTTGGATTGACTCTGCAAAAGGCGTCAGCAATAAACCTTTACCTGATGAGTAATCGTGAAAGAAACATTGACTTAAGCCGGTGCTAGGGGGCGTGAGCAGTGTTGCACTTTCAATTACTGTTCATGAACAGACTCAATAAAACCGAGTCTGCAATTTTCTCTTCTTGTGTTGCAATTTTTGCTCTCGGGGGATCACCTCCTTTCAGAATTTATGGAAGTTTTATAATTACCTTATAAACAAGGGAACCTCTTACATTGCCAGAAGTAGTATAATCAGATCCATATTATTTCACAAGCTAACAGGAACCGTCTGATCAGTGTCTTCTCTTTTAACATTTTTAAAAAAAACAAAACAAAACAAATTGCCTTTGTTAGTTAAAGTTTTAAAGGACATTCTTCACATGCTTATTCCTATTATTTAAACATTTACCTCATCTAGTCATATGCTCGTACATAACTACAGTAAAACCCCCTCTAATGCGACCACCAAAATTGGGCATAATTCCAGGCGGATAGTAGCTTAATCCTAGAAGAGGTTTCTGCATAACCTTCGCCCCACATTAAGCATCCACCTGCTTATAAAGGCAGAACTGTTTATTCAAGAAGTGGTCACATTAGAGGGGTTCTACTGTATGTAGAAAATGATAACATCATCAATGTTTATTAGCTAAATCTTTATACTGGAATAAGAACACATGATTTTTGGGCCATGACGAAAATATAGAATCAAAGCGTATATCATTTCATTTTATGACACGGTGTATCATCAAAGTCTAAACCGTTTGCACAGAATATCACAGATGTTAAAACATGCAAAATCTCTATATATAATTTCAAACTAATGAAAAAATACACAAACATGACATCAATGTAACTATTTGGGAATTGTTCCAGACGTACAGAGACCAGGGCAATATAACGATTCCCTTCTATGATGCACCTAATGCTTTGATAGTAATAAAGATGTTGAACATGATGATGATACTGATAATGATAATGATGTTTTTGGCGATCGTGACTTTTTGCGATACTGTTGTTGTTTTATGTTAATGATGACGATGGTAATGGCAATGATGATGATGATGATGATGATGTTGATGTTGATGTTGATGATGATAGTGATAATGATTAAGTTTTTGTTTTTTGTTGTTGCTGTTGTTTTATGTTAACCCTTTCGCTGCCAAACTCTGTCGTCTGCTAACTTTTTCGCCTGCTACACATTTTCATTCTTTTGATTTTCTTCATTTTTGTTTCAAAAACATAGTAACAGTAACAAACAGTTTGGATCCTGATGAGACGCCGAGTTACTCGGTGTCTCATCTGGATCCAAACTGTTTGCATAGGAAATCACAGATCCGGCATTGGCAACAAAAGGGTTAATGATGACAATTGTAATGGAAATGATGATGATGATAATGATGATAATAATGATGATGATGACGATGACGATGATGGTGATTAAGTTTTTGTTGTTGCTGTTGTTTTGTGTTGATCATAACGATGGTAATGAGTGAGATGATGATGATGATGATGATGATGATGATATTGATGATGATGATGATGATGACGATGATGGTGATTAAGTTTTTGTTGTTGCTGTTGTTTTGTGTTAATGATAACGATGGTGATGAGTGAAATGATGAACGACGACAGTAAAATGATGATGGTGACATTATTATTGTTAGTGTTGATGATGACGCGTACGTCGATTATCACAATCAAATATCGATGATGATGGTGGTTGTGACTGTCATGTATGTTTATGGTCTTTTGCATTTTCCCTGAAGAGTTACATTTATGTCCTCTCTGACTTATTTAGTGTCATAGAGCCGTAAAACAAAGCTCACGTTTTGTTACACATGTGTTTCGTTTGTCACACATGTGCTTCTCTTACATATATGGCCATGATAAATATGACATTGTTCATGTAGCCCCTCAGTGTTTAACGTCTGAACAGCCATTCGGACTGAAAGTAGACTATAACTAGGTACTTTTTAAATGGACTATTCCAAAAATACAAACAGGTTAAGCGTATGGTGTTTATACGAGCGATTGTTCTGAGGAAAAGTGTAACGTGACAAACAGTGCATACCCTGATGAGAGGGTTCCTCTAGGAGCCCTCTCATCAGGGTATACACGGTTTGCAAAGGACATTAGTGACTCGTGTCCCGCACTGTAAGGGTTAAGTTCCTTTGAAACACACATACTGTCGGAACACACATGCTAACAGAATTAATCGCAGAAATTGTTAAAGTGCAAATGGTAATTGATGACATGCAAATTTGACTCGTGGGAGAAGCTGGTGAGTAAACTGCATTTAATCACTTACCCTTGTGATGTTGAATATTCAAAATAGAATGGTAAATTAGTGTTAACGATAAAGTCCATTCAGTGAAAGACAAAGACAAAATGCTATTTTTGTGAGACAAACAGTGCAGACCCTGATCATAGGGATCCAATAGAAACATCTAACCTCGCTCTACACTATTTGCAAGTAACAATATTTATAAGGTTTTACCATTGTACGTTTGGTAAATATAATTTTCAATACAACTTGAGTAAGTACAATGCATACACTCGATACCTAACTATTGCACCGCCAATGTCGCCAAAATGCATCGCGACAAACAGTGCAGTTCCAGATGAGACATCGACTTGAATAGCGACTTCACTGACTAACCCAACCTTTAGTTCTCATTTTCTTATTTAATTGAAATGTTTTAACACAATTGTGTTGTCGGCTGCAATTAAGAATTTGGCGCCGAAAGAATTGAATTGACTTGAATCTTTCTACTGCATGCTTGTTGAAATCTACGTGTATTGTATTTTAGACGATATTCATTTGTAAACGGAAATATTGATAATTCTGTAGAAATTGGTTGTCTACTAACTAAGGTTTTGACGAGTAACTATGTTCGATGTGTTGAAATATTTTGTCGGCTTCTGAAATTATCCACGTGAATCAATTGTAAAACACTATGACATTTTGTTTTTCTGTACCAAACGTAGTTTACGAACATGTTCTATATCACCAGCCATAGAATAGCATCGTAGTGTGTCTATGTTCATGACAAGTATACCAAAATAAAAGTAAGTTAACGTCTTGCCGTCTGTTAAACCTTTGCTTCATGAATATTCATGTAACAAATAAAGACACAACGACCATAGGAACTTGGCAGAAATAGCAAAATCAGATCTATATTCAGAGCCGTTTTTGGTCAGACGGTTCCACTGGGAAGGCCTCTGATCTGGATTTATAATGTTGGCAAGGGCATGAACATGTGTGTATAGGAGGAAAAGGGTTAATTTAACGTGTGCAGTAAGTCACTGTGCCATCCAAAAAAGCAATGAACACTGCAAGCGTGTCAGACTGCAAGCGTGTCAGACACATTACTTGAAATGGTTATATGTTGTTACTAGTACATGACATTTATAGACGTCTAGATAAGATGTGTAAATAGAAACATTTTCAAGAATAACTTATTTAATGTCTCTACCAAACTCTATGTTCTGACCACTCTTTAGAATGGTCTCGAAGAGACGATTCTAAAGAGTGGTCACAACATAGAGTTTGATGATTAAATGACGATTTTAGTATTGAGTACGCACCTTTGTTTGAAGCTCTGTGTCTTTTCCTATTAACCCATTACCTCATACATGTAGGCTATTTTTAGATAAAACATCTTTGAACAAATCTACCGAAATAGAGTATTAACTAGAGAAAAGGAAAATATCAGAAATTAGTAGTTTGAAACCATTGTGATAAATAGAGCATTTGCTCCTATAGGAGCAAATGCTCCATTTATCACAATGGTTTCACATAATGACTTTTACAGAGTCGTCAAAAGTCTTCAATATGAGTGAATGGGTTAACCCCTTCACTGTTGAAGTCACCGCAAATCGACTCATACGGCTTGCTACAGTAGGACGAATCCATGATTACCTTTGCTGATAGTTTGGACCCAAAGTATCCGACCTGTTTGATTTATCAGGGTCCAAACTGTTTGACACACCTCTTACGGCTTAGAGAAAAAAATGAAGTAATGTCTATTCTAGAATTTAATGCAGGCGATAATGTTTGCAGACGATTTTTATGTGGTACCAAAAGAATTCAACGTGTGCCATGATTAGATTGTTTATTCGTTTTGGAGGGAGCAAACACTCTCGTAATAACAGTAAATTATTTTTATTTTCATTTCTTCTGCTTTTCAGAGAAAACAAGTCAATGTATCGCCATAGCCTGGGTGTCGTCATCTTTGTCGTCGACGTCGCCGGCGTATGTTTTAGCGTCGCAATTGTCATTGTATAATAACGGTGACATTGTATCAATATTCTAACTTAAGTACAACTATCCCTTTCAAACTTAACATATTACTTTTCTGCCACAAGGAATACAATCTGGTAAGAGGTCATTACTGTAATGAAAATGTATTCCATGTAATTCTGAAATGTGCTGTATATAATGATATAAGAAATGATTTGTTTACCAAGGCTTCTGAAGCTTACACTCTTTTAAGCTCTAAGAACGATACGGATAAGTTTTTATTTATATTTTCAGGTGAAAGTTTGGTGAGCATTATTGCCATATCCTGACATCTTATCTTAAACAGACGCAGGGATCTGCTATATTACAACTACATATACAACATTTTATTGCATTAAACATACACCGACGTTTATAGCAAATTCAATATTGCAAAGAGAAAGGACACATAGTTTACAGAGAAACAAAAATACATAATTCCATACATATATAGAAAAACAAATATAGTGTAAAAATTCAAGCAATTTCTCATCACAATTACGAGTACTTATGACATCAGACTCTAATCAAGTTTGCATTATAAATGAACTTTGCCAGATTGTTAATGTTGATTTTGAGGTATTTGATAATAATGAAACAAGTTTATTTGTGTTGGGTCATGAACAGTAATATGGTTTAAAGTACCTTTACCTTAGTTCTCCAAATTTTGGACAGATAAGTAAAAAAGTGATATTCGTTTTATATCATTCTTAGGTTGCAATTGTTGCATATGAGTTGATCACGAGTAATATTTGTGTAACGACCTGTTTCTATATTTAAATCACGTGAGGATGTTCTAAATCTAGTTAGAGCTATTCTGTATTTGTTTTCTGAAAAATTATCAAGATAACTTTCAAGGCTAAAGGTATGTTTAAATAATGAATACGTTTCAAGTCTGTTAGAGTTATTTATTAGAGTTATTTATTTTTGAGTACCATTGTTGATTATAGCTATCTTCTATTCTTTGTTTTATAGGTAGATAGGTTATTAACATTTGAAATTGCAATGTGTAACTGTGATAGATGATTGTTTTCAATCTTTATCTATTATGGTGTAAATTGTGTTGATGTTCTTTTTATGTCTAGTCAGGGGGTTTATTCCTAATATAGTCTTTAGTAATCAGTTTATCCCAAATTTTATTTGGAGCAGTACATGTTTTTTATGAACATTTCATAAGGTGGTGCCTTTTTCCGGTTTCCAGGTGTCAGATTGAAATTAATTTTGATTTATTTTATTAGAAATAATGCCATAACACATGTTTAAGTACTTGCCTTTTATTTCAGGTGTAAAGTCTCTGTTAATCAGTTTATCTCAAATCTGGCTTGAGGTAATACTCGTTTTCTTAAGAATATTTTGTAATATGGCTTGTTTGACCTTTTTTCTCAATTCAGTTTTTATCTTCTTTCTGGTTTAAGTAGTTTTGAGTCAAACAGACATATATATTCGTAAAGGTGCGTGCGTTTGTTTGTTTGTTAGATTGACAGGGTCTTTATACTCTTTAACTTATATGTAAATGTATTGCAATATGTATGGACTATTAGTGTGATATACTTGTAGTTATAGTCCCTTATACATGTAATTCAAATATGAATGGCATTGTTTCTTTATATGTATATGTTGGTCTTTGTATGATTGTAACCATGAAGAGACTTTAATAAAGATTATAATAATTATAATGCATGCTGGTATATACAATGTTATGGCCCTTTAACCCTTTCCCTTATGTAAGCGCATTTTGACGCATCTGCAAACAGAGTAGACCCAGATCAGACGGCTCCTATAGGAGCCGTCTGATCAGGGTCTGTTCTGTTTGCTTATGGTGTTATATAGATCTGATTCTACAGCTTCTGCCTGAGGCAAAATGTGCAGTGTTCATATAGTACATATACCATTATAAAAATTAATCTTATTAATATTCACGACGTCATTATTTCTTACATGAATATACAACAGGGAAAGGATTAAAGGTATTGTTTGCAGTAATAGACAATGTCACAGTAACAAGCGAGCTTTGACAGCCACTTGTGGTGCTCTTGTTATTTAATCGGCAATAGGAAAGCAAACAATCAGTGTGATCGCCAGTGTGACACTTCTTAATGTTGCAGCAAATCCTTACATTTGCGAACATCTTTTAATTCGTTAACATTTAGCCTGTTGGGAACATTATTTTACACGCTTTATCATTCACTACAGGTTCAAATCCGCTTATCTACCAAAATACAACCAGGATGTCAAACAGTTTGGCTCCTGATGAGATGCCGAGTTACTCGCCGTCTCGTCTAAATGAAATAATGTTGCGATAGGTGATTACTCATCCTTCCGCAACAGGCTAAGGGTTAAATATTATCGCCAATGCTTGCATTAAATCAATATTGTATTTAACCCTTCCAACCCAGAAAATGAGAGCGGAATAGCCCTTCAGTGTTTCATTATAAAGTCCAGTCAGTGTGAAAGGATTAAACTTGCTAGAATATTTTGAATGACAAACAGTACATGTCCTGATCAAAGGGCTCCTCTATGAACCCTCTGATCTGGATCTACAAGGTTTGCAAATGACAATAAATGCATGTACGTCGCGGTTTGAAAGGGTTAATTTGAAGTCATAGCGGAACATTTTGTTGGATTTAAATGACTACATTAATTAAAGCTAATTAGGTTTTAGATTTTACGGTGCTGCGATACTAAATAGATCATATAGCACGGTGAGAGATGCTTTTGTTTGTTTGTGTTAATTAACGTCCGTTTCTGCTCACTATGGGCTAATTGGACGCCCCAGAGAGAGGGCAGAGGATACAGAGAAACCCGGGCGCGATGCCCTACTCTTATTATCGACTGAGTTTCTCTGGTTCTTTTAGATGCCCAGTGTAAAGCACTGATACATCGGACCTCGGTTTATAGTCTCGTCCGAAGGAGTTGGTCCGGTGAGAGATGCGTTAATGAGGCTGTCACCAGCAAGAAGAGTTCGGCTGATCCCAGGCGGTACATGCGTAGCGCATCGGAACAGAATTCCGTTTCACCCATTACCTCATAGGCTATTTTTAGATACAACCTCTTTGAATAAATCTACCGAAAAGGTGCATTAACTAGAGAAAAGGAAACTTTTAGAATTTTGTAGTTTCAATGGTTTCACAAAGTGACTTTTACAGAGTCGTCAAACGTCGTCATAATAGGGGAATGGGCTCATTCCCCCATATTGTCGCCTTTTGACGCCTCTGTAATAGTCACTATTGAAACAATCGTGACAAATAGAGCATTTGCTCCATTGAAGCGAATGCTCTATTATCACAATTGTTTCAAACTACACAGTTTTAAGTTATCCCTTTCATCTAGTAATTGCTATTTTCGGTAGATGTATTCAAGGAGGTTGGATCTAATGATCTAACCTATGAGGGAATGGTTTAATTATTGAAAGAGAGATACTTCTTGCCAGATACACAAGCGCATTCTCCATAACAATGAAGCTTCACATCCATGGCATGGTAGGAAAGACTATGGGCGGGTTAATATACCCCTTACTCAATATATCGGTATACGCCTTTTTAGACAGAGTAAGATCAATGTCAAACAGTTACTGTGCCTGCTCTGTTCACTTATCAAATGATACAGACCTATATCTACTTTTTTTCAATTATGGCCATCAATTCCTGTATTCACCTGCTATAATAAATACACAATATAATTCAACACAATCTGATTCATATTCATTAAACCGTCATTTCTTACGTAATATTCAATGCTTAACACATATATACGTATATGTTACAAAACATTTTTTTTTAAATCTAATTTTGACACTGTATTATTCGCTTAACCATTTACTCAACTAGTATTCATGTGAGAAATTATGACATCATGAATATTAATTAACTAATTGTTTATAATGGCTCATGAAAACAGACATGTTGGCCATGAAAATGAAACTATAGAAACAGATATATTATGCCATAAGCAAACCTAGCAGACTTTGATCAGACAGTTCATACAAGAGTCATCTATTATGAGTCTGTTCTGTTTTCAATGGCGTTAAAACGCGTATACAGTAGAACCCCTCTAATGCGACCACATAATGAATAAACATGGGTGTCTTTATAAACAGGTGGTTGCTTAATGCAGGACGAAAGTAATGCAGAAAGCTCCTCTATGATCTTTCTGCATCACTTTTGTCCTACATTAAGCTACCACCTGCATCTAGCACGCAGAAGTTTACCTCTTTTAAGCGGTCGCATTATCGGGGTTCTACTGTATATGGAATGAAGTGTTAATCATTCTATCTTTTTCGATATTATTCTGATAAATAATGTAAAATAAATTTCTCATCAGATTGTACAATTGGAACACAGTAAGTATTTGTGACGTCTGACAAAGGAAACTCACACTGTTTATCTAATACAGTCGTCGTTTGGCTCATAACCAAAGAAATTCCTGACAAAACCATGTGATAGAGGGCCACAAGGTCATATAAAAATTTATTGGGATCTCACTGAGCATGTCAGTATCTGTTGTTATGTCCATTGTTTTGCACATGTCAGCTGTTTCTCATGATCCCAGTTAGTTTATTGAACGCTTACACACGCAATGTGAGCCACTCTTTATATTGCTCAAATTCACGAACGTTATCGCCGTCTTCATATTCACTCCTATTAACCATTTATTTATTTAAAAATGATGACTTCCTAAATTATTATTAGATGAAGTTTTGTGATGGCATGTGAACACAGAGCATTTTGACCATAGCAAAAACTGTAGAATGTATCTGGATAAGGTGGTCATTTGAACCAATCGAAAAATACGGCATAGCCTCGGTAAAGCGACCATATTATTTATGAACACAGGGTACTTAATGCTGGGCAAAATACGGAAACCCCCTCTAGGAGCTTTCTGTATCACCTTTGTCCTGTATTAAGCTACGACATTTTAACACATTCCCTCATATTTCATATTGACTCCTTTTGACGACTCTGCAAAAGTCACTTTATGAAACAATTGTGATAAACAAAGCATTTGCTCCTATAGGAGCAAATGCACTATTTATAACAATGGTTTCAAACTACAAAATTCTAAAAAATTCCTTTTCTCTAGTTAATTCTCCTTTTCGGTAGATTAATTCAAAGAGGTTGGGTTTAAAGTAGCCTCCATAACTCCAGAATAAGACATCTGTTGAGTGGTCGTATAAGAATGATGTTTTGTAATATCAATATCTACACCAACACGCCTTGAAATACCACGCAATGACGCGCAAACATGGCAATAACCATATAAACATATGGCACATGCACATTCTTCTCTGCAAAAATGAAATATTCAGATATCAGCGGTTTTTAATAATATAATATAATATATAACGCATACAGGTGATATTTAGCCAACTTTGTCATCGAGGTAACACATGTAGGTGCAAAACCACAAAGGCATCTGTTCCACCCAAGAGTAGTCGGGTGTAGCTGCGAAATAGCCGAGATCGTGTGGCATAACAACTGTTAGACATATTGTATACAAGTCTAAATGTTATAGAGTGAGCACAGCTATATATTTCCTGTTGCAAATGTATTTTACTAGTAATATAAGAACGTATAGCTTCCATGGCATTTGTCTCATCCAAATCACAATGTATTGGTTTTCAACCAACTTACAACGGTCATCGTTTGATTGTTAACACCCTTTGCCCCACGAAATAATTAGACCATGAATATTCATTATCTGAATTGTTTTAATGTTATGTGAACAGAGAATATTTTGGCCATGTTAGAACGTGTAGAGAATCAATTCTATATAATTCCATAAAGAATCATCATATCTGGGTATACTGTGTTCCTAAAGGCGTGCTGGTTAACCCATTACCCCATTAATATTTTTTTTTAAAAATAATGACGTCATGAATATTAATCATGGTAGTAACCGTAGAATCATATCTATATTATTTCAAGCAAGCAGAGCAGACCCTGATAAGACGGCTCCTATAGGAGCCGTCTGATCTGGGTCTACTCTGTTTGTAAAGGCGTAGAAGTAAGTATTTATGGAATAAATATAAAGATACACGTTTGCATGAAAACCACACTTTCATTTCACATGCATTTGGTACTTAACCCTTACCCCCGATAACCGCAACATTTCTCACATTTGCAAACAACATGAATCAGGATGAGACACTAAGTAACTCGGGGTCTTATCAAGATCCAAACTCTTAGACATTCGGTCAATAGTTTCTCAAAACTTTGAACAAGTAGGAAATAGTTAAACTGCACCAGAGCAACATTTGAGCAGAAATGATTTTTACAGAGGAGGAAGGGTTTCATTTTATAACTGGGGTAATAAGAAGCATGCAATGTATCTTTTCATAGAAATAAGAAACATGATATGACAATAAAGTAAATGATAAAGAAAATGTAAATTGCTATAATATGAAAGATAGAATTTCATGTAATGTATCGCCTAGAAGTGTGAGCATATGTATTCATGCAATCAAACCATTTTAGTACAGTTTTAAGATAATGTTGCCTTGGTTACATTTGAATTTGAAGACCATGTTCAGCACAACTGTCGATAAAAAACAATTATACATCATAAAATGTATCTCATATACAGTACGTTTTGAAACTACATGTACATTAAAACCTCGCCATATCCGAAAACGCAAAGAATATAACTATCATTATCGGCCTTTAACATTTTCCTCCATTAATACGCCTTTCTACTCCTCTGTAAAAATCACTTGTTGAAACCTTGTGATAAATAGAGCATTTGCTCTTATAGGAGCAAATGCTCTATTTATCACAATGGTTTCAAAATACAAAATTCTAAATGTTTCCTTTTCTTTAGTTAATGCTCCTTTTCGGTAGATTTTTTGGTTGGATCTAAAAGTAGCCTGTGAGGGAAAAAGTTAAGCCACGTGGCATCTTGAAGCAGAGTTAACCCTTTTCGCTGCCAATGTCGCATCTTTGATTACATATACAAACAGTTTGGATCCAGATGAGACGACGAGTAACTCGGCGTCTCATCATTCTCCAAACTGTTTGTTACTGACACCATGCTTTTTTGAAAACAAAAATGAAGAAAAGTAATACCTGAAAATTGTAGCAGACGACACAATTTTGCAGCGAAAGTGTTAAAGGCATACATCAGCTCATCTTGGAGCTTTCTTCAGACTTTCATTAAGTAGTCACCTGCCTAAAATATTTTTAACTCTTCTTTACTAAATGTTAGGATTAGCAAGTGTTAACTGTACTCTTAACCTTTTCGGCTCCAAATTTCTAATTGTCGTCTGCAATCCAATTTTTGTTAAATAATTCGGTTAAATCAGGAAATGAGATAAATAAATGCAAATTCCAAATGAATAAAGCACATATATGGAAATAGAGACTGAGACAAAAAGTGAAGTCCCTGATCAGACGCCGCCTTGAAAAGGCGGCGGCTAATCTGGGACTGCACTATTTGTCGTGGTGCAATTTTGTGACATTGGCGGTAAAAGGGTTAAACATATTTCCTATTGATCAAATGACGCAGTACTGTTTACAGGGCAAGGAACAATAATAATATGCAGAGTATTTGTATACAATAGTGCAAGCCTCATTTCTATAATTCCAAATAGTATAGAATATAATTTAGAGGGACAGTTTCGGTACTCTTGTTAGCACTTTCCCTGATGAATATTCATGTAGGAAATAATAACGTCTTGAATATTAATAAGTTTTTTTATAAAGGCATATGAACACGTGACATTTCGGCTCAGGCAGAAGCTGTAGAATCAGATCTATATTACACCATAAGCAAACATAGCACACCCTGATCTGACGGCTCATATAAGGGCCGTCTGGTCTGGGTCTACTCTGTTTGCATTTGCGCAAAAATGCGCTTAGATAAGGGAAAGGACTAACCCATCTTTGGCACGTTTGACTAATTCCGATTCGAACAAGCTCTTGATAAACTGTTGACGGATTGTCAAATATCCTGGATCCTGGTGAGACGTTGTTTGCAAATACGCGCCATGTGCTAAACAGCAGGTTAGGGATTACATGTAATATATGCGGAGATGCTGCCTGACGTATGCGTGTATGTCATACAGAGATCACTGAATGTGTATCATTTGTATTCGTAATTAAAACAGAGAATGTCAGAGACAGACGCTGATACTCAAAACTCATGACAAATGAATAATGGAATTTTGCTAATACATTCACTTCACAATGGCCACTTTTATGAAAGGCTGATCGGTCGTCATTACTCGTAGAACTGAAATGAAAATGAACGCATACTATGATTAACACTTTCCTTCATAGAAACACATTTTCACACCTTTTGTGGACATATCAGATCCAGGTCAGACGGGTCCTGAAGGAACAGTCTGACCAGGGTCTGCTGTGTTTGCTTAACCCATTCCCTCATATTGACGACTTTTGACGACTCTGTAAAAGTCACTTTGTGAAACCATTGTGATAAATAGAGCATTTGCTCCTATAGGAGCAAATGCTCTATTTATCACAATGGTTTCAAAATACAAAATTCTAAAAGTTTCCTTTTCTCTAGTTAATGCTCCTTTTGGGTAGATTTATTCAAAGAGGTTGTATCTAAAAATAGCCTATGAGGTAATGGGTTAAAATAATGTAGAGTTAATATATATCATATCATAAACATTCAGTTAATAAATACTCATGATGTAATTTTTCTTACACGAATATTCCAACAGAAAAATATCCTTTTTGGTAGATTCATTCAAAGAGGTTAGATCTAAATATTGCCTATGAGGGAATGGGTTAAACAACCACCTGCATTAGAGACCCATAATTGGTCGCTTGAGACGGGTTCTACTGTATATCCTCATTTGAGTGGGCCTTATTTGTTTACAGCGGGTTTTGTGTTAAGAAACTGCACCGGATGATGTATTGACTTTGTAGATGGTCGTATGCGCAATTGGTTGTTATATACAATATGTGACCCATACACAACATTGGAAGGTAATCACGTAAGAAACGCTTGAATTTGTGTCCGATTGCAGAGACCTTCTGAACCATTGTCTGATCAAAAGATTGCATAAAGTGCGATTATGATCAATGTACTTTGAAATCAGTTTTCAATTAAACCTTATCCTGCAGCTGCAATCATCGCGGATCAAGATGAGACGCCGAGTATTTTTGAGTCTCATCAGGATCCAATCTGTGTGACACTCGGTCAATAATTTCTCAAAAGCTTGGTCGAACCGGATGCAGGCAAAATAGCACCAGCTCAAAATTTAAGTGGACATCATTTTAACTTTTGTTTTACAGCGCGGAAAGTGTTAGCCCTAACAGTGCTGCATTTTCAAATGGACTATTCCAAATTTCATACAGATCAAGCTTATTGGGTTATATTTAGTGATTTTTGTAAAAAAAAAGTTGGACATGACAAACTGCAGACCATGATGAGAGGGCTCCCTTAGGAGCCCTCTCATCTGGGTCTACACTGGTTGCAAAGGACATTAGTGACTCGTGTCCCGCACTGTAAGTGTAAATTGTTGTCGTTAGTTGATGTCCCTTTGGGTTGATTTATTTCAGTCTCTTTGAAATATATTCTTTTGGTGTCACATTTGTGTCTGAAAAGACTTATCGATCGTGTTCCCCAGGGAACGGATAGAACCAGTCGCCGGTAATGAATGAATGTATTTATAATTTGTGTACCTATTGGCCAATGGTTTTATCAAAATAAAAACAACCTGAATTCAAACTGTATTAACAATTATCCCGTTGTGACAAAAATAATATCTCCGTAAGTTTGGATCCGGGGCAATTTTGATTGGATCAATGTTTTGAGATGCTGTTGACCGAGTATCAAACAGCTTGGATCCTGATGTGACACCAAGTTTCTCCGGGCGTCTGATCTGGAGCCAAGCTATTTGAAAATGTAACCCAGGTCGCGGTTAGCTTGGTAAGGGTTAATAAAATGCCGTTGTGCATTAATGATACACTTGCTTCGCATTCATATGCAAGAGTTACCAAACTGTTTTATTGTCAAACAAAATTACTTGAAATCCTTTGATAAAATATCAATCAGTGCGCAACACAACGCTATCTTGCTGCTTGGTTTCCTGGTCCTATCACTTTCCTTTGATTGCTATCAACCTGGCCCATCCTAGCTATCATCTGCTATGTTGATCATGAATAAATGAACAAAACAGCTCAAAATACGGTCATATGTACCAGATTTTGTCATTTTGACGCTTTTATAGTCCCTGGAATTAACACTTTGAATTCGGGACTCACGTGCACAGTCATTTGCAAACAGCGTAGATCCAGACTAGAGCAGATCAGTGTTTTCACTGTTTGTCACTTAAAATGCTATAATATGTTTACGCCTTTCATACTGATTCGACTTTAACCCATTACCTCATAGGCTATTTTTAGATACAAGCTCTTTGAATAAATCTACCGAAAAGGAGCATTACCTAGAGAAAAGGAATTTTTTAGAGTGTTGTAGTTTGAAACCATTGTGATAAATAGAGCATTTGCTCCTATAGGAGCAAATGCTCTATTTATCACAATGGTTTCACAAAGTGACTTTAACAGAGTCGTCAAAAGTCGTCAATATGAGGGAATGGGTTAAACTACAGTTAAACCGCTCTATAACGGCCACTAAATTGTGAATTTTAATTGGTATATAGGACACGGTTAGTGTTTGTTAGTCTGCATTTACAAGAATAAATAGGTCTAGCACGGCGCAGCCGCGCGACCTATTTGTTTTGCAATTGCTGACTAACAAACACTAACCACTCTATTAGTAATTGGAATTACGTTTTGTTTGAAAAATGTCACGCGCTAAAATAAAATCAACCGACTTACTTATTATAATAATTTGAAAATAACTGAATAGGAAAAAAACAACGAATAAGACTTGACTATAATACATATATATATATATATGTACTCACAAATGATAGTGGGAAGAAGGTTAAGATCTTATTTAAAGTGTTTATCTTGTAACAGAAAATAAAACTGCTTGCGCTGTTAAGAGAGTAATTATTGTTTCATTGCATCATATAATAGAAAAGATGTTTCCTTGAGTTAAGAATGTTATTGTAGAATTATTGCATCATCTGTCTATGGGTACACAGTTAAGGACGTAACTTTAGATTTATTGCATCATATAGAAGAAACAATGTGCCTAAGGGTAAACACGTAAGGGTGTACCTGCAGATTTATTGCATCATATAACGGGAAAGATGTGTCTAAGGGTTCACAGTTAAGGGTGTATTTGTAGATTTATTGAATAATATGACAGAAAAGATGTGTCTAAGAGACACAGGTCAGGGTGTAACTGTGGATTTATTGCATCATATAACAGAAAAGATGTGTCTAAGAGGCACAGGTCAGGGTGTAACTGTACATTTATTGAATCATATAACAGAAACGATGTGTCTACATGTATACGGGTAAGGGTGTACACATAGATGTATTGCATCATATAACAGAAAAGGTAGCTGTATTGCATCATGCAACATAAAAGGTGTGGATGTTGGTACAAAGTTTACCTATCATACAATATATATATGATTCTACAGTTTCTACCAAGGCCAAAATGTCCTGTGTCCATGTGCTATTATTACAATTAATATTTTTAATATAATCATGATGCCATTATTTCTTACATGATTATTCAAAGTGTTAAGGGTGCATCTAAAGTTTTATTGTATCGTATAACAGAAAAAGTACAACAATGTAATTATACTTATCCTCTACTGAAAAAACAAAAACATTTTATAACAGTTCTTATTAGAATAGTATGTACTCCTGTTATGATGACCAATCAATACACTCGGCACCTCTGAATGATGTCGCCTAAACCGGTGTACACTTTCACCATTAACCCATTTGCACCCAGTGGATTCTTCCTTGTTTATATATTGGATTAGTCCATTTTTTTTATCTAAGGGGTGCCTGGCCTAATTTTCAGTTTCCTTTTGTTTTATATTGAAATTCCTATCAGCAAACAGTGTAGGCTCTGATCAGACGCCGCATTATGCGGCGTCTGATAATAGTCTACACTGTTTGCATTTGCCCCATATATGGGATCGTGGAAACAAATGGGTTACAATAACTATGTCGGCCTTCACCACAGTGACCACGATGCAGAATTATATAATCCTCTGTTAGGGTGTTAGTTTTTTCCGCTGCAAACGTGATCTTCATTGAAAATCTAAGATTCTGCTAGTTTTAATACACTCCTTATGCTTATAGGTGTATTCTTGATACAGCGAACAAGATGTCAAACATTCTCTCATATCTTTCCACTAGATATATCCGAGGATCTCCTTTCTGAATTATACGAGGCTATTTCCGATTGCAATTAAAAGTTACAACATGTCTTGTTTTGTGTAACTTGCGCCTTCCTCTTTCAGTCTACGTAACACTATATCAACTGTAGTAAATGCAGGTCATGAAATACCATTCAATTAATTTTAAGTGTTGATTATAAAGACGAAACTATTGATTTTATAATGTCATTTGATAATACTGAAGTTTATTCGAGAAAACTGATTTTGTTGTAGTAGCATACACATACCTTACAGTAAAACCTCACTAATCTGAGATGTTAGTAAATAAAAAGTTAGGTCTATTTTTACAGGTGACTGCTTAACGTAGGTTGAAAGCCATTCAGAAAGTTCCCTCTGGAGCTTTCTGCACGACTTTCTACCCTGCTTTAAGCTACCACCTGTCTTAAAGAGTCTTGTAAGAGATACTTATTTGAATGTATGGATTAGCGAATATTTACATATACAAATATGTGTTTCTTTGTTTAGTAGAGGACATATTTTCAGTCACTATTGACTTGAATGTGGCACTATATGTAATATTGCTGAATGGCATTGGTAAACATTGGTGAGCAATATTAAGGAAAACCTTTCTACATACCACTATAGGACAATGTGTTATTACGACTGACGATGACATCTCAGCACTAGATTTAATGTGGTTTCTAGGAATATAAATTCTACGATACTCTTTCCGTCCTGGTTCTTGTATGTAATAAACGTGTCTTTTTATCATCTTTGCAGTAACGAAAGTACTCAAAGCAGTCGTACCGAGCTGTTGCACAAGCTGTGCCAGTTTATTATATGGGCTACGTCTACAATTGGTCAGGTAAAACTATTGGATTGAAATCCAAACAGCTGCGCCGATCTGCGCAAAAGTCTGTGCCATTTGATTATACGGGCAACGTGCGCAAACTGTAAATTAAAGTATTTGAATAAGAAGCCGAAATTGGTTGGAAATTAAACAAATAGATTTTAATCGACAACCTTCGTTTAAAGACACCAGTCATCACTATATATGAGTTATATTTTGCCTTTTTAGTTGATAATTCGTTTCTCTGCTTTGCAATGTAGATCAAAGTAACTTTCTTGAATACACATTTCTCTGAAATGGAATTACTTCTAATTTGCAAAAACATATATATACATATATATTAGGATTATGATGGTAGGAAAATATAGCGTCACACGGTTTCTAATGGTACTTCAATAAAATGAAAATGCGAGTACTTATGTGGGTTAAATAAGTCTTAAGTACTTGCGAACGTGCGACATTCTATGCAAACAGTTTGGAACAAGATATACCCGTATAGTCCAGTCAAATGTATTCAGTACAATGCGAAGCTCTCTACGAGCCGTCATATTATAAAGAAATAGGTATGTAGTTCAATCAAACAATGCCAAACACCTTGGTATAAAACCATACTCAAAACTGAAGCTTCTTTAGAAAACAACAGAACGGTGTCATAAAGGGCGCGTTATGCGTCCTATACGATGACTGCCCAAGGTGTGTATGAACAACACGAAACTAACCCCCTCTCTACTATGGGGTTATGCAAAAAGATAACTGTTCCACTTGAATTGTATGATTGTAGCCAGCTTTGAAATAATTGACAAGAGATGTTAGCAAAGTAAACAAGCTTCAACACTATTAATATGATACAGGGTTTAACATTCGAAAAAGCTCTGATGCGCACAGTGACTAAGGTCTGAAGCAGAACATCTACCAATAACTGAGACATTTTCGTTGTATGTGGTATTATTTTATGAAGACACACTATTCAATGTACTCCCAGATTCTGTATTAACGTCAGCATTGCGATGACAGTTGTTTATGTGTGATACCGCATTTTCACTGCATAGGCTTTCCATGTGATTTGTTAGATCTGTACAGCAATCTAATGCAGCATGATCTGCAATTCCAGGATCGGACTGTACAGTCATCGAAGGCGATGCACCTCAGTGTCCTTCAAAGGTGCAATTTCATTGTTGATCTCCACTGACGGATGCCAACTAACAATGTATCCTTAGCATTAAAGGTCCTTGTGGCGCCTATGGGGACATTGCTAGAAACTTATTACTATTTGCTGTTTCTCAAATGCCCGTTTCAATGCACTCAACAAATATCGCACCCAGTCTTATTGCCAACAGTGCATTAGCATGATACTGATTTACCCTTTTATGCCATTGAAGCCTCTACTCCTCGTTCAAAAGTATACTCTGCACCAACCCAATTTTCCTTTGGAAGGGCGATTCTGTACTAAATTGTTGCCTATACATGTACACCTTCTGGAAAACTAGAACATAATTTAATTTTCGAAACAAAATACAACTAGCAAATGATCTAATAAGAGGACCAAGTGACCCACTGGTTAGAGTCTACACTGTTTGCCTAGGTCCCAGCGCTTGGAAGCCTGTTAACCCCTTCCCTGTTGAATATAATGACATCATGAACATTTATTAGCCGATGTTTTATAATGTCATATGTTTTCAGAATGGTTTGTTATTTGTCAGGTCTCTTATAATTCTATAAAAGCAGACCCTGCAAGGAGATGATTGATCAATGTGTACCATGTTTGCAAAGAGGTGAACAGCGTTCTTAGGAAAGAAAGGGTTTAGAGAAGAAAACCTGAGTAGAGTAAAACCTCTATATAACGGCCAGTAAATTGAGTTAATTAGTTGGTATTTAGGACAGGTGGCTGCTTAAAGCATGGTGAAAGTAAAACGGAACGCTCCTATAGGAGCGCTCCGTTTTACTTTCACCTTGCTTTAAGCAGCCACCTGCCTTTAACACAAAATAATTGATGTAATTTAGTGGCCGTTAACGAGAGGTTTTACTGTAGTATTCAAATAGTGCAAATATACATGTACATATAAATGTTACCTATAGCTTATGTTCATGACATTATAAATAGTAAAATGATTTCTTCCTCGCCTTATTGCAAACAGTGCAAATTAACAATTTCAGTGCGGGTAATGGGTCAGTTATGCTCTATGCTAACAGTGTAGACCCAGGTAAGATGGGTCCTCTAGGAGGGTCTGAATTCTTTTGTCATGTTACACTTTTTTCAATCCCCGAATATTCACGGTAAGCTTGACGTTTTCGAGTTTTGCAATAGTCCATTTGACAATTTAGACCGAAAAAAGGGTTAAGGGTGCTATTTGATGCTGTGGTTATCTTGTGGTCGATAAACGATAAAAAAAAGAAGCAAATTCCGATTCAAAAATTGAAACAGGCGTCAAAATTTGCAGACGACAACACGTGAAAGCGTTTTAAGTGGTTTCATGGAATATATCATTTTATTGACTTCAATTAGGACAATGGATACATTGTCTGAATAATGCACTTCGAGTCTCTCTTTAATGAAATTTAAATCATGTTTGGAGTAACTTGTAAATACATGCATCATGGCGGAAACTTTCAGTCTATTAACTCATTTGCTCCCACGATCTCATATATGGGACATAGGCAAACAATGTAGACTCTGATCAGACGCCGCATAATGCGGCGTCTGATCAGAATCTACACTGTTTGCTGATAGGAATGTCAATATAAAACAAAACAAAGATGAAAATTTAAACCAGACATCCCTTCGATAAAGGATAGACTAATCTAATATATAAGCATGGAAGAATCCACTGGGAGCAAATGGGTTAATTTGGATAACATTCAACCTCATGAATGTGCATGTAAGAAATACTGACATCATGAATATAGAAAATGTAAAGCCGTCTTTAGTAAAACCTTACAATAAGTTTTAATTTTAAAGATCAGGAAATAACTCATCAACAATCGTTTTCTGTGCCTCTCTAATAACTATAAAGAGGATAATTTATCAGAGAAACAATTGTTAAAACTATTCCCAGGATACTCAAAATATTGATCAACCTCCGGGAGCGGAATTGGGGGATTGAATGCTGAAACATACCGTATTGTGTAACAATAGACTGTCAAGTTTGATGTTTTGGAGAAGCCTTGATAACACGTGTTCAGTATATATGTATATATTAAAACTTGACTCCATATATACGCCCTTTAGTACCTTTCCCTGTTTATTATTCATGTAAGGAAAATGAAATCATGAATATTTATTAACTGAAATTTGATACTGGCATATGTATACAGGATGCTTTGGCTCAGCCAGAAACTGTTGAATCAAATCTATATTATAGCATAAGAAAACAGAGCATACCCTGATCAGATGGCTCCTATAGGAGCCGTCTGATCTGGGTCTACTCTTTTTACAAATGCGTGAAAACACGTTAATATGAAGTAAAGGGTTAACACCTTTAATATGTTATTTGCCCATATATTACTTTTTGTTCGGGTTGGGTTTAGTTTCGTACATGTTCGAATTGCGCTTATTATAGTTTGTTGGGCAACAAACAATTACAAGTATCGAAGCAAACGGTTTATTTTGTATTACAGGAGCGTTTTTTGATATAAGTTCAAATTGACAATCTTTATTCGAGTAATGGAACATAGCCAACACCATGATTTTTATTTTTATTGAAAATATGTGTTGATTGTAGAGAATATCAGTTTGACCTTTTCCTTCATATATTTCATTTGCAAACAGATTAGATTCAGATCAGACGGCTCCTATAGGAGTGTCAAACAGTTTAGGTTCTAATTAGACGTTATATTATTGGCGGTCTAGTCTGGATCGAAGCTGTTTGCAACTCAGGTCGCGCTTAGCAAGATAAGGGTTAAACATTCAAGCGTATATTACTAATATCTAAAAGCAGGACAAAAACACTCCATTATTTCTCCCCCGAACCAAACCCTATGTTCTGACCACTCTTTAGAATCGTGTCAAAGAGACGATTCAAAAGAGTAATTACAACACAGGGTTTGGTGGAGAAAAGACGCTTTTAGTGTTTGAGTACGCACCTTTATCTGGTGCTCTGTTTGTACATAAAGTGAACCCTCGTAACAACGGAGGTGTTTGTTTCCGGACATTTTGCTGGTATATTGAGGTTGCCATTATAACGAGTTTTAATATGAAAGGAACCATATGGCAAGTTTTAAACTAGTACCACCAGGTTAACGCTTAATGCAGAACGCAAGAAGTGCAAAAAGCTCCATTTGGGAGTTTTTTGCACTTCTTGTGTTCTGCATTAAGCGATCACCTGTTTAATTTTAGTATTTTACAGATTTATTCAGTGGTTGTTTCAAAGACGTAACGCTAATTTTGTTTCAAGGCATACTGCCGGTATAACGAGGGTGTCATTGTAACGAATGCCGGTATAATGAGGGTTCACTGTATCAAACTATCTAAATACCACGTGAATAAGGCATGAGCGTAACCACTAGCCTGCTAAAAACTGGCTGTTAATAGTATGATCTGCTACAACCATGACACTGTTTACTTACACTCGCTTCATAAAAAATTTAACGAACTATTGACCTAGTGTCAAACAGCTTGGATCCTGATGAGACGCCGAGTTACCTGGCGTCTCTTCTGATTGCAAGTTGTTTGTAAATGCCATTGATGTCGCGCGAAGCAGTCAACGGATTAAGACAATATATGGGAATAATATATCTGCTTTCATGGTACATGTACCTAAATTGAATTTTAATTTTGAAGGGAGGTGATCCCCCGAAAGCAAAAATTCCAACACAAAAAGAGAAAATTGCAGACTCGGTTTATTGAGTCTTTAAGAAGAATCTGTCTATTATAGAGTTAATATCTGAAGTATGATTCATCTATGATAATGGATATTTATATTTGAAAAAAGGAGGTTCGGTACAGAAAGAAACCCATCACATAGAACTGTTTGCGTATCTTTACGATGTTCGCTATCCTCACATACTGAGTATTAGGCATTCGGAAGATACCCTGACACATTGTTAGTATTAAATTACAGTTGGAAACCTAGGGTGGAGGTTTTTAACCTTTTTTGCTTGAATCTGGGGTCATTCTCAGACATCTGATTAATCAACTCTCAGATATCTGTAAATGAACTCAGACTCAGGAGTGTTATAAACCTCAACACCTGAAATTCAATCATGGTCATTAGAACTGAAAATAGATAACATCATTCACTTTTACATACGCTAGATGTCACGCATAAAAAAGCCAATACTGAATCATTCCTATATTTACGCAGAAGGCACACCTTGGTGACATGTATGTTTTGTATTACACTATTAACCATTTTTCTGATTAGCCACTGAGAATCCAGAATCCAATGTATTTGACACCTGGTCAATAATTTCTCAGCGGTCTTGTCGAACCGAAAAAAAAATACATAAATGCCAGTTCGGAGTTTGGGGACCATCAATTCCAATCCCTTTAGTTTTGAAAAGTGAATACCACTTAAGCCGGTGCTAGGGGGTGGTGGGTGGGTGGGGGGGGGGGCGCGTGAGCAGTGTTGCACTTTTAATTACTGCTCATGACCAGACTCAATAAAACCGAGTCTGCAAGTTTCTCTGTTCGCATTGCAGTCTTTGATTTCGAAGGATCTCATCTTATCAGAATTTATTTAAACATGTATTATTTTTAAACCAAGATAATGGTTAATATGTTCTGAATGATACACTATAGGTCTACTGTTTCTGGTGTGCCAAAATGTCATATGTTCACATGGTACGTATCATAGTAAAACATCTATTTTACTATGCATGGTTTCAATATGTCTTGCATGGCAACGGATTAATATAGAAATAAAATAAATATATAAATAAACAAAATAAAATGAAATAAATAAACTAGAAGATACATTTCTATGATTTACACCTTTTCTTGGGGAAGAACTTTTCGTGAGCACGGTTAGGTAAATATGTTGTAGCATGAACTCAACATACTATATGATTGTGTACATTCTGTAAACACAATACAGTACTCTCGCGCTAATGTGACCATATAAGTTATTGACAAAGGAATCTGTAAAAGCATGTGGTTGCTTAGTGCAGGGCAAACTTTATGCAAAAAACACTCAATGGGAGAATTTTTAAAAACGAACAAAAATCCGGATGGAGACCTCTTTTAAGGGGTCGTATTAGCGAGACGTTACTGGAAATCATCAATCACGTATTTTTGTTCTTTCAACATTTGACAGAATATACAAATCGTGTAATATTTGACAGGTGAAGAGATACTTGTGGCATTAGTGTCAACAACACAACTGGTGTTGCTGCAGTGAAATACGACCTTTTTAACCCTTTCGCTGCAGGCTATTGTCGTCTGCAAAATGTGTTGTCTACTGCAAATTTCATTTGTTTCATATTCTCTCATTTTCTTTAAAAAATCAGCGTCTTATCTGAATCAAAACTGTTTGTATAGGTACTCATATATGTGGCAGCGGAAACGTATATATTTAAGTAAGAAATAAGCATACTTATTTATAATGACATATGGATTCGTGCCAGGGATATTCTGATCTGAGTCTACCATGTTTGCAAGACGTTAAATGCATATATATGGAGTAAAGGGTTAAATTACTAGACATTTGTCCACAGAACCCGGATGCTAATTGTGAGTAACTCACGAATCCAACCACGGACCCTGTTACGGACCCATTCACGGATTCTCTCATTTACTGATGCACTCGCGGATAGACAAATGATTTTCGTTTGCAAACACTGCTTTTAGTTTCAGAGTGAATCTTGATACAACACCGAATTACTCATAATCCCCTCTGTATCCAAGCTGTTTGCATTGATAATCACAGACTCGCTCATAGACACAAGCCCAAATAGTCGTTTTCAGGTGAGCGTGAAAATTAAAGTATTTGCTGTATGCTGGAAAGTGTACTGGTAGTTTTGCAGACAGCGTAGACCCAGATCATAGGGTTAAGAAAGGTACACTCTGATCAAGGTCTGCACATAGTTTTTATTCAAATTCATTTTGGAAACGTACGCCTTTCATACTGAATGGACTTTATAGTTAAACACTGATGGGAAATTCCCTAATTAACATCAAAGGCTTATTGTTCATCAGTCAATAATGTTTTAGCCCTATGAATGCGGGACTCGAGTGCACTGGCATTTGCAAACCGTATAGACCCAGATCAGATTACCCCTAGAGGAGTCTCCTGAGCAGGGACTGATCCGGTTTTCATTCAAAATCATTTAGCAAAGTAAGGCCTTTCATAGTGAATGAATTCTTTGGTTTAACAATGATGTGTCATTCAACATTGAACTTTGAAAACTAAGCATTCAACGGGTTAGCACCTGGATTCAAGAGCGTTGGAGTTACATGTACAGAGAATGTAATCATGCAGAGTTTTCATGGAAAACAGGCATTTGTCGTAATAGAACACATAAAAGATGATGACATACAGACGATTTAAAACCTGCCCATTGGAAAGAGGTCAAAACACATTTTGATATGTCAATGATACAGGTTCTAGAATATTTCGCAGTGTTCTCAAATTGAAATGCACGAAAAAGGCCACTTCGTGCACTTAATGAAGTCAGTAGTCATTCTTATGTATGACTTGTTGGAAATTACACAATTAGTGTCGAAATTCACAAGAGTTGGCCATGTACGTACAATAATGAATGCGGAAAGCTGTTGTAATATGCTGTCACACAAAATGCATAATCAGATTAACACATTGGTGCCCATTAAGCAAAAGATGTGGAACCACATCAAGGGGTCCTGTCCTGAAGGTGTCCTCTGATCAGAGTCTGCACTGTTCGCTTAAATCACCGATGACAATCCCTGATACAAGCTGTGCTCCCTCAACATAAAAAATGGACGGATTCCAAAATAGTATCAAGAGGGATATTTGTTAAATAACATAACATAACATAACATATCTTTTATTTGGCATAAATTTGCATACGCATAGCATAGCCAATATGGTCATATTTGTACACAAAGTGCATGGCATAATTATAATATTTGAAATTTCAAATCATGTTTGCTGAGAAGCTAAATTTTGTTAACAGTCATATGAAAATGTTCATGAATATATATGAAGGATCTTCTCTAAAGTAAAAGTACATGTATATGATGTTTACCGATTTCGATATATCCGTATTGTATGTTTCCGTACAGAACTAAATCAACCCTGTCTTTGGGATTAGTTCAGCTCTGTACCAAATCACGAGGATAAGAACAATTATATGGGTCAGATGACCCAGTGCAAAAATATACTAAACCCATCTTTGGGTATATGGGGCCAGCTCAGTTCTGCACCAGACCAACAAGCAAAACAGATAATCAGTAAATAATGTAGGCGTAAATGGGTTTACGCCGTTAGTTTGAACACTTATTAGTTAGTTTGAACACTTATTACTGTTTGTTCGAATAACCATATATAGAACGCAAACATTAACCCTTTCGCTGCCAAACTCTGCCGTTTGCTAACTTTGTCGTCTGCTACAAATTTTCATTTTTTTTGATTTTCTTCATTTTTGTTTCAAAACATAGTAACAGTAACAAACAGTTTGGATCCTGATGAGACGCCGAGTTACTCGGTTACTTGGATAGGTAATCACAGATCCGGCATTGGCAGCGAAATGGTTAATGGGAAGGTTTAAGAAAGAATCCGAAAATACAATTGTTTAATATTTAGACAACATAAATATCATTTTGTCGAAGACGAACACTTCATAAATTCAATATGTTCAGTATGAGCAACACTGCTATACAACCATACAGAAATAACAGTTTCTGGGTTTTGTTGTTTGAAAACATCAAATATTCTGGTAATAATTTTCCGACATAAATATAACCAACTGTGAATAGAACTGCACGATATACTTGGCATTTAACCATAATCGTTTATGAAACAATCAGTGTCGAAATTCACAAGAGTTAGTCATGTATACGTACAGTAATGAAACCTGTATTCACTAGATGAAATTTAAATGTGTTACATTATGAGACGCACTGTCATTACTATCATCATTTCAACACCTTTTTAGTATTAGCTACATATGTGAAATAGTTCTAAAAGCCTTAATACACTGTTATTCTATTAGGATATTATATAAAATAACCTGATCTTATCCACTGTAGAGTGCAATAAGGTCGGCAAGTAATAATCCACCAAGCGATCATCTACAGTAACTCGTACATTCGTATTCTGTGACGAAACTCCAGGAACATACTGTTGTTGTACATCCATCCGTTGCTTCACTGATTCGCGCATACACCGCGTTGTGTCAAATTTAAATCACACCTGACAAGACATCTTAAAATAAGACAGGTATTGTGTTTTAGTAGTCGAAACAATATTATTTTGTGTATTTCAGTAGCTATGTATACTGGTATTTGATATTTAATTATTATTCCAAGACTGAGAGTTAATAGAAAAGGGGCAAGAACTAGTTAGTTTTTTACAGATATTTTTTACGATTGCCGACAGCCCTCTATGTAATATGGAGGAACTGTTTAAATAAAATTTCACATTGAAAAGTTTTGAATTTAGACTTATGGAGACCATGTCATATTCTGTGTTTAAATATTATATTTACGAATGTTACAAGACCATTCAATATCGATTTACAAATCTGTATATTTACAAATAATCTTAGTGCTGCAGACCTTGTATTATCATCAATATTATGATTGATTAACCCTTTCACCGCCGATGTCGCATAAATGCACCACGACAAGTAGTGCAGTCCCAGATCAGACGCCGACTTTTCAAGGTGGCGTCTGATCAGGGACTTCACTATTTATCTCAAACTCTATTTCTATATATGTGCTTTATTTCTTTGAAGTTTGCATTTATTTATCTTATTACCCTGTTTTACCGAATGATTTAACAAAATTGGATTGCAGACGACAATTAGGAATTTGGCGCCAAAAGGGTTAACCATATACCCGTTCAATATGCATGTACGAAATTATGACAACTATGAATATTAACTAGGTTTTTTTTTTTAAATGGTACATATACACAGCATTATTTTACTTTGGCAGAAACTGTAGCAGATCTATATTATTCAAAAGCAGACAAAGCAGACCCTGATCAGATGAATACTACAGGACCCGTCTGATCTGGGTCTTCTCTGTATCTTCTCTGTGTTTACTGTGTGTCTACTCTGTGTGGAAAGGCGTGAAAAGGTGTTCGTATCAGGAAAAGTGTTAACCCATTCCCGCTATTTTTAGATCCAACCTCTTTTATTAAATCTACCAAAAAGGAGAATTTACTAGAGAAAAGGAAATTTTCAGAATTGTGTAGTTTTGAAATCATTGTGATAAACAGAGCATTTGCTCCTGTGGAGCAAATGCTTTATTTATCACAATGGTTTCAAAACGTGACTTTTACAGAAGCGTCAAAATGCGTCTCTATGCAGGAAAAGTGTTAAAATAAATTTGTCTTTATTTAAATTATCTATAAAATACCGACTGTTTCAGTATTGAAATTTACACCTATTTTTGACAGAAGTGGAGCCATGAATTCCGGGCGACATTGCTTTAAGAGGCATCATGAAATATTTGTCACTTTGTCAACATTCATTGGCATTAAAAACTGCATTTGGTGAATTTGTAAACTGTGTGAAATCTTGCGAAGTGCTCATCATCTGAAAATAACTGTTGAATCAGACGCCGAATATGTTTTCCTATAAATATTTTATATTCTGCTTAAACTAAGATATGGTTTCACAATTAATTTTGCTCGTTGCTACACATCTTGAAAACACACAGACGAGAGTTTAGAGTTGATCATACTCAATCATTATATTGCTCTTCGCGACCCGACTTGCCTTTTCAAAACAGCATGGATCCAGATTAGATGCCGAGAAACTCGGCGTCTCATAAAGATGAATCGTTTCTCTAAATCATGATCGAATAGAAAGTAGTGGAACTTGCACTAGATTCAAATTTAATTCATTCTCTCCTAGGCTATATTTAGACCCAACCTCTTTGAATAAGTCTACCGAAAAGGAACATTAACTATAGAAAAGGACAGTTTTAGAATTGTGTAGTCTTGAAACCATTGTGATAAATAGGGCATTTGCTCTTATGGAGCAAAAGCTCTATTTATCGCAATTGTTTGAAATTGTGCAATTTAAAGAGGCGCAAAATGCGTTAGTAGGGGCTAATGTGTTAAGAAGACTTAAGAAGAAGATTGCGTACAGTGGGATAAGGGTTAAAATGCAATAATACTTGATGTACCTTCGAAATGTAATAAATGTATTCGAATGTCAACCACTTTATATGTAAACGACACAGAATATATTCTAGGCAGCTGAATGCAATATACACAATTTCAATGTTTAAATTTTGAAACTTATGCGCGGCTGATTAGAAACGGTCTACATGTATCTTTGTAATCCTGCAACGATTTGCTTTATTTGCGTCCTTGAAAGTATAACACATTTCAATAGCCGTGTAGGAATTGCCTTTTTGCAAATAAATAAAAATGAAACATATTATCATGCCCCCCAGATCAGATCTTGGGGCATATTGTTTTTGCCCTGTCTGTCTGTTTTTCTGTTTGTTTGTCAGCAACTTTAACATTGGTCATAACCTTTGAGCCAGTACAGATAGAGACTTGATATTTAGCATGCATATGTATCTCATAAAGCCGCACATATTGAGAGGTGACATGTCAAGGTCAATGTCATCCTTCAAGGTCAGAGGTCAAATATATGGGTCAAATCACCGACTTTAACATTAACATTGGCCATAACTTTTGGACCAGTAGAGATAGAGACTTGATATTTGGCATGCTAGTGTATCTCATAAGGCTGCACATTTTGAGGGGTAACATGTCAATGTCACGGTCATTCTTCAGGGTCAAAGGTCAAATTGTCTGTGTTTTTGGCTGTAACTTTAGCGCAACTTTAACATTGGTCATATATTTTGAGCCAGTACAGATAGAGACTTGATATTTGGCATGCATATGTATCTTATAAAGCCGCACATTTTGAGGGGTGACATGTCAAGGTCAAGGTCATCCTTCAAGGTCAGAGGTCAAATATATGGGTCAAATCACCGACTTTAACATTGGCCATCACTTTTGGACCAGTAAAGATAGAGACTTGATATTTGGCATGCTTGTGTATCTCATGAAGCTGTACATTTTGAGTGGTGACATGTTAAGGTCAAGGTCATCCTTTAGGGTCAAAGGTCAAATTGTCTGTTTCTTTGTCTGTAACATTAACATTGGTCATAACTTTTGAGCCAGTACAGATAGAGACTTGATATTTGGCATGCATATATATCTTATAAAGACGCACATTTTGAGGGGTGACACGTCAAGGTCATCCTTAAAAGTCATAGGTCAAATATATGGGTCAAATCACTGACTTTAACATTGGCCATAACCTTTGGACCAGTAGAGATGGAGACTTGATATTTGGCATGCTTGTGTATCTCATGAAGCTGCACATTTTGAGGGATGACATGTCAAGGTCAAGGTTATTCTTCAGGGTCAAAGGTCAAATTGTCTGTTTGTTTGTCTAACTTTAACATTGGTCATAACTTTTGAATCAGTACATGTAGAGACTTGATATGTGGCATGCTTGTGTATCTCATGAAGCTGCACAGTTTGAGGGGGTGACATGTCAAGGTCATCCTTCAGGGTCAAAGGTCACCAACTTCAAATTGGCCATAACTTTTGAACATGTCAAGGTAAAGGTCATCTTTTAGGGTCAAATGTCACAGACTTTAACATTGGCCATAACTTTTGAACCTGTAGATACAGACTTGGCATTTGGTATGCATGTGTATCTCATGAAGCTGCACAGTTTGGGGTGACATGTCAAGGTCAAGGTCATCTTTCAGGGTCAAAGGTTACCGAGTTTAACATTGGCCATAACTTTTGAACCAGTAGAGATACAGATTTGACATTTGGTATACATGTGTATCTCATGAAGCTGCACAGTTTTGGGTGACATGTCAAGGTCATCTTTCAGGGTCAAAGGTCACCGACTTTAACATTGGCCATAACTTTTGAACCAGTAGAGATACAGACTTGATTGTTGGTATACATGTGTTTCTCATTTGGCTGCACAGTTTGAGGGGTGACATGTCAAGGTCAATGTCATCTTGGAAGGTCAAAGGTCATTAACATTGACCATACTGTTTGAACCAGTAGATATACAGCCTTGATAATGGTATGCATGTGTATCTCATGAAGCCGCACAGTTTGAGGGGTGACATGTCAAGGTCAAGATCATCCTTTATGGTCAAAGGTCACCAACTTTTAACATTGGCTATAACTTTTGTACCAGTAGAGATACAGACTTGATATTTTATATGCATTTGTACCCCATGAAGCTGCACAGTTTGAGTGATGACATGTCAAGATCAAGGTCATCCTTCAGGGTCAAATATCATATCGAGGGGGCATAGTGTTTCACAAACACATCTTGTTTACCATAGTATTATGACGACTGCGTTCAGTAGATCAGCAGACAACCCTAGATTATAATTCAAAATAGTTCAAATTCAGATTAGGCACAAATTGTTTGACATTACAAAATGCTTGAATACGCGCATCTCATATAAACCCTCCCGAATGACAACGCATGTAGCTCATAAAAACACTTGTGTTAAAAATGTGCACCAGTATGACAGTATTTTGGACAACGTATGGATGTGAATGTGAGGCTGCTGGTGGTCTCAGTGAAATCTTATATTCGTGAATCAATTAGGCATACAGAACATGTTATAGCTTATGGCACATACTAATTTATATACATGTACTGAATTGTCTTACTTCGATATATTTTAAAAACGAGTCGCTGTTGTCAATTCTAAAATGGCAGATAACAAACCATTTATTTTAGAATAAAAGTAACATTGAAATAGTTCATATATGTACTTACTTTCAATGCGGTCTATATATTGGTAGCAATGGTTTCTAACGCTTTTAATAATTGAAATTTATTGTCATAAGATATACAAACAAAAGTGTTGTCTGTTTAGCGTAATCCGGCACTTATACATATCGCGCCCGGGTTTCTCTGTATCCTCTCCCCTCTCTCCGGGGCGTCCAATTAGCCCATAGTGAGCATAAACGGACGTTAATCAACACAAACAAACAAATATATTGAAAAAAAGACGTGTACGGTCTGTTTTCTCACACTGTATTGTCAACTCTTTACTTTAGAAACAAACACCTTTTCATGTCTTTGCAAACAGAATAGACCCAAATCAGTCCAGTCCTTGTAGGAGCCATCTTATCAGGTTCTCTCCCGTTTCCTTATTGAATAATATAGATCCGATTCTACTGTTTCGGCAAAGGCCAAAACATCAAGGCTATGTAGACCATCATCAAAATACAGCTAACAAAACTGATAATGTCGTGACAGTAAAACCTCTGTATAACGGCCACTAAACCTCTTTATAACGACCACTAAACTCTCTATAACGACCACTAAACCTCTCTATAACGACCACTAAACCTCTCTATAACGGCCACTAAACCTCTATAACGACCACTAAACCTCTCTATAACGGCCACTAAACCTCTCTATAACGGCCACTAAACCTCTCTATAACGACCACTAAACCTCTCTATAACGGCCACTAAATTGTGTTAATCAGTTGGTATTTAGGGCAGGTGGCTGCTTAAAGCAAAGTGAAACTGAAACAGAACGCTCCTATAGGAACGTTCTGTTTTACTTTCACCTTGCTTTAAGCAGCCATCTGCCTTTAACACAAAGTATTTGATTTAATTTAGTGGTCGTTATGGAGAGGTTTTACTGTATTTGTTACATATATAATCATGAGGTAAGGAGTTACATGTTGCAGTGTGCAGATAAAGATTGATAACCCATCCAATCACGATACTGAATTGTGTACAGAAACAAACGATCTGCCCTTTAAGTCAATAATTCGCCAATGTATCGCGTTTCACTGAGAATAGAGTTTTATGTCAATGTTAATAATAGCTTTGATTCACTCTTCTTCAATTCTCCAGGGTATCTCAAGCACTACTTGAAAGTATTAACCTAGCTACATAAGGTTAGTATTGATTTTGATCCTGTGAGAGGTGAGATTAGCTGATGTCGAAAAAGGTTGTAAGGTCTGGTTCTCATCAGATGCCAGCAGAATTATGATCATTTCTCCGGTGACCAATGATCACGCTCCATCCTGGCTTTACCGAAGGGTTATCTATTGCGTTCCTGTAATTCTACCATTGATTATAAAAATCAGTTTATGACACTTTTTATAGTTAAAACATATTGCTATCTTAACCTTTTCCCTCATGCTCGATCAGGGTATGCTCTGTTTGCTTATGGAATAATTAAATCAGACCCTACAGTTTTTATCTTAATTGAAAAAGTAGTAAAGCCAAGCAGGAAAAAATACACACAAGACGCAACCACCACAAAAATATCGATAGAAAATAGGTGACACACAGAGAACCACACCCACACACGCACTCATCCCCATACACCCCACCCACATCCCCAGCACATCCACATCCTAACACAAACACACACGCAAACGCACACAAGACATGAACATATCAAACATCAATAAACGCACACGTACAAAGACACAAGGCAAACATAAAAGTAAGGATGACAAGGAAAGTACCGCCTTGGAACGGTCAGTTGCAAAACCACCACTGAGGGGTTTTTCAAACCGGTTTACAGACGTCCAAATCTCACACTTCCCCTAGATAATCGAATAGTGTAAAATAAGGTATCCCCACCGGACTTCCGCACACTATGACTTTCACACTGACTTTCACGACACTACTTTCACCTTTCACACGTTCATAGCTCTAAGTCAAAACTTCCTTTGAAAATGTTGCACTATATAACACAATTAACCCTTCGCTTGATATTCATGTCAATATACCTACCTGTAAATAGTGAAGACCCAGATGAGACAGCTCCTGCAGGAGCTGTCTCATCAGGGTCTGCACTATTTACATGTTGTTTGTGCAACCAGTGCACTCCGCAGCAGTGTACTTGTACACAGTGAAGATATATGTAATTATACAACAGGGCATGGGTAAAGAAGGAGAAATGTGTTTTAAAATTCAGCAAGAGAAGGGTTAATGAACATTCATAAAGTGATCAAATCCTGTGTAAAGAGTCAACACTTAGCAGTATTAGTTAACAAAAAACAACGTCGTCTACCCAAAAGGATCAACTTAATTTCATAAGTAATATTGTTTCCTGGTCAACCCTTATAACGCTGAATTTTCAGATGAACTACTCAAAACTTCAAACAGGTCAAGCTTATATAGAAACACCATATCATATCTAGGGGTTTTCTATATAAAAATATAGCATGACAAACAATGCAGACCCTGATAAGAGAGTTCCTCTAGGAGCCCTTTTTCGTCTGCTATAAATTTTCATTTTTTTTATTTTCTTCATTTTTGTTTCAAAAACATAGTAACAGTAACAAACAGTTTGGATCCTGATGTTACTCGGCGTCTCATCTGGGTCCAAACTGTTTGCATAGGTAATCACAGATCCGGCATTGGCAGCGAAAGGGTTAATACATTAATCAGGGATGGTTAGTTTAACACATGACATGTACATTCAGAAAACATATGCCGTTATATAACGTTTAATTATTATTTTTGCCTAAACAATTATTTAATGAAATGGATGAAATAATCCGCCATTCGTTTTTTTTCTTTCAGATCAACTCGTCTAGGAAGAATGTATCACCAAAGGCGTGTTTAATACATGTCTCAACTTTCAAAACTCGTTCATTAGCGGTTAATGTCAACTACCCACATATTCGTAATGCTTTTTACCTTTTCAAACAAAATTGGAGTGACGTGCAATTTGAATCGTGAGTAAACATCAAATTACCCTGTGTCTCATTTAGGTCTGAACTATTGACCAAGAGATTAAACCCGTTCACTACATATTAAATTTTATTTGTTTTACAAAACAAATATATTTATGTGGCGTATCATTTGTCAGGTAGAGCATGTTTAAAACTGAGGTCGAAACAATATCCCTTGGTCTATTACTCATACCCTGCACATATCCCCTGTACATAGATGTACATTAACTCTTTCAGTACAGGAAACGATTCACTAATGTCCTTTGCAAACAGTGTAGACCTTGATGAGTGGGTTCCTAGAGGAGCTCTTTCATCAGCGTATGTACTGTTTTCATGTTACAATCAGAATAGATCTCTGAATATCCACGGTAATCTTGACCTGCTTGGAATAGTCCTTTTAGACATTCACATTTGAACGGGTTAAACTGAGAAACATTTACCGGCATTTTTAGGGATGTTTTGGTAATGTAGGAGTGGGTATTGTTGGTGATCCCGAGGGAGTAACGATTTACACACGTATGTAGCTCCTTCATGGGCTCTCTGAAGAGGTTCTGCTCTGTTTGATTAACAAATTGTTTTAAGAAAGCCACACCGGTAACATAGTTCTGAAGACTGAATATCAGATTTATACAAAACACTTAAGTAGTTCACTACAATTAGAAACACAGGCTTTAAATGAGCCGTACAATAACACAGACATATGTTTAATAAATATGATAATATAATCTGTTGTGGGGAAGGATGATATGGTAATCGTTTAGACAATAATAATTATGTGATACCATGAACAATAGACATACATGTAGATAGTTTGTATATCAGGTTCAGGGGGTGTTCACGGTATATACTGTATATACACATGTTAGAGCACATTAACCCATTACCTGATGGGCTATTTTTTAGACACAACCACTTTGAATAATCTACGGAAAAGGAGCATTAACTAGAAACATGGAAACTTTTTAGAATTTTGCAGTTTGAAACCATTGTGATAAATAAATCATTTGTTCCTATAGGAACAAATGCTTTATTTATCACAATGGTTTCAACAGGTGACTTTTGCAGAGGCGTCAAAAGGCGTCAATATAAGGTCACTGCTTCTCCGGAAAATAACAATGCATCAGTTTTAAAACTCTGTCTGATTTATTCCTTCCAATGTTTCAGTCTGGATCGTCGACGTGTATCTAGTTTTCACTGCGTATTCTCCCTTAACCCTTTACCTGGTGAATATTTCAAGTAAGAATTAAAGAATGATATAAATACTTGTCAGACGGCTCCTAGAGAAGCCATCTGGTGTGGATCTACTCTGTTTGCATTCGGTGTCAAAATGCGCTTCTATCGTATAAAGAGTTTAATGCGTAACGAGCTAGTATGGCAGAAAACTGGTAACTTAACCCTTTCGCTGCCAAACTCTGTCGTCTGCTAACTTTGTCGTCTGCTACAAATTTTCATTCTTTTGATTTTCTTCATTTTTGTTTCAAAAACATAGTAACAGTAACAAACAGTTTGTATCCTGATGAGACGCCGAGTTACTCGGCGTCTCATCTGGATCAAAACTGTTTGCATAGATCACAGATCCGGCATTGGCAGCGAAAGGGTTAATAATGTTTACTCCAAAAAGAATGGACGGTGACATTTGTGTCAGTTGATACAATCGAATAAAATATATTGCAGTCCAAGTAACTTAGCAATTACCGTTTGACATTTAATTTCCACATGAAGCAAACACGTACTTGCTTATTTTGCAACAATTAAACAAATTAAATGAAACAAAATACTTAGCAGATGACCTTTAAGTTCCATTGAACATTTAAGTTGACATTTCTGTGTATACAATGAGGTTACGTAGTACTGACTAGTTATTGATCTATTGAACAAACTTCTAGCTACTTCATTCACCCTTACCCCGCTCTGATAAAAATATATACAGTAGAACCTGTCTTCAGTGGTCTTTTATTTATTGAGGAGCATAGAAGTGTTAAAATCAGTTTGCTGCTTATTGCAGGGCAAGCGTTAAGCTACCATCTGCCTTACAGACCCATGCTTAGACGTCATTTTGATGGCCGCTTAAGACAGGTTCTATTGTATCTTTAACCCTTTCCATCATATTGACGACTTTTGACGACTTTGTAAAAGTCACTTTGTGAAACAATTGTGATAAACAGAGCATTTGCTCCTATAGGAGCAAATGCTCTATTTATCACAATGATTTTAAACTACAGAATTCTAATGTTTTTCTTTTCTCTAGGTAATGCTCCTTTTCGGTAGATTTATTCAAAGAGGTTTATCAAAAAAAGCCTATGAGGTAATGGGATAATCCTTAAAACGCTGAATTTTCAGATGGACTCTTCATAACTTCAAACAGGTCAATATTATGGTGGATATTTAGGGATTTTTCTAAACAAAAATGTAACTTGACAAACAGTGCAGATCCCAGAGGAGCCCTCTCATCTGGGTCTACACTGTTTGCAAAGGAAATTAGTGACTCGTGTGCCCCGCACAGTAAGGATAGACAAGGCTGTAATGCTCGCGGTGTTCATCAGTTGTCTTGTAGTTGTGAATACGCATCTAATTAACTCTTTTCCTGTCACACATTGTTACCTGTAATATATATCATCTTCTACAATTTGTAATGTTAATTTTCTCTCCTTTTCTTTCAACAAAACATAATCACACCAACAAGCAGTTTGGGTCCTGGTATAGTTAGATATTCACTGATTTGCCATTAGTAGTGAAGGAGTTCATGAAAAAAAATACGGTTAATTAATCTGTGATTTTAACCCATTCCATGTACAATATTCATCTAAGAACCATTGGCATCGTGGATATCTATTAGCTCAATTTTTAATGCGAACTTTTCAAGCAAATTATTTGCTTTGACAAAAACTGTAGAATCAGATCTATATCATGTTTAAAGCAAACAGAGCAGACCCTGATCAGACTTCTCCTGTAGGATCATTATCCTCTTAATGAAGCACACTCTTGCCAGTATTTTAATTCTTTGGTCAAAAGGTCAAATTATACCGGCATTCTAATATTAATCCCATTAATGGATTCTGGGATATCACGCCTGAAGCAGTTTGATTTAAAAGAAGCTATATCGCGTTAAATCAAATTGAAGACAGCTAATTGTGGTTGAAACTGTTCTTACAGAGACGATATGACCATAAGAATAGAATTAAGATCCCTAACTGCCAATGGTAAATCTGTGGTAACCTAGGCGACAGTTTGGGTACTGATGATACAGCGAGTTGCCGTATGATACTGAATAGACGATTCTAAAGAGACTCAAAGAGACGATTCTAAAGAGCGACCACTGTATAGGGTTTGGTGAAAGATTATTCTTGAAAATGGTTTTATATACGCCTCTTCATCTTATCTGGACCTCTGTAATGGAAATTTCGCCATTGACAGCTAAGGAATTAATGGCGCTTATTCATTTCCCTCATGTACATGCACCTGAGGCATGGGAATAGATAATGACTTCTCCTAAACCTTATGCCATAATTCGCGAGCTTCGCGTTTGCACACATATTTGATCTAGATGAACCCTTTACGCCATGAATATTCATGCACGAAATAAATAACATCATGAATGTTAATTAGATTAAGTTCTATAATGGCACATGGACACAAGTATTTTTGGCTGGTGCAGAAATTGTAGAATCATATCTATATTATTTCATAAGCAAACAGAGCATACACGAATATGGGCCTTTTCTGTTTGCAAGGGCATAGAAAGGTGTATTTATGGAGTAAGGGGTTAATAATGCTTGATCGAATCGGAACTAGTGAACAATCCCCCAACTTCAAATTTGAGCATACTTGGTTTTATTCTAAAGTAGGGTAAGGGCTAGAGCGTATCTGATAATTATATTACTTGGGCAAGCATACTCCTATATCCCTTTCCCTTACGTAAGCGCATTTTGACGCATCTGCAAACAGAGTAGACCCATATCAGACGGCTCCTATAGGAACCGTCTAGTCAGGGTCTGCTCTGTAATATAGATCTGATTCTACAGCTTCTGTCTGAGCCAAGATGTACCATGTTCATATGCCATGATAAAAAATCTAATCAATATTCATGACGTCATTATTTCCTACATGAATATTCATCAGGGAAAGGGATACGAACATACTAAATCGTGTGGAGGCAAATACAGTAAACACCCGTATAAACCGGAATTCTAGAAGAGAAAAATTGAGATATCGCTAGGCAAGTGACTTCTTAATGCAGGGTAAAGCCATGCAGAAAGCTCATAGTGGATCTTCTGCACGACTTTCACCCTGTATTACGCTGCCACCGGTCTCCTAGACCGATATGTGTGTACTAAATGTAACGTCCGGCTTAGAAAGGTTTAAATGTACATTAACCACGCAAACAGAGTATATCATGTTTAATTCAGTATTGAAGACAATAGTAGACCCAAACTGATTTAGATGCATCGCGCTGACGTTCAATCGTGCATGTTTGTCGTGTAACTGATGAGCATTTAGCCAGCTATTGGCGGATCTGGTCCCAGTTTCACGAAAGAACTTAACTTTAAGCTATGTAAAGTGAATTGAAGACAACAGTAAACTAAAAACTGATTTAAATGCATTGGATTGACGTATCAGCGCGCATGCTTGTCGTGTATTTAATTTACATTTAGCCCACTGTTAGCGAAGCTGGTCCCAGTTTTATGAACAGCGCAACTTTATGCTCATTAAAGTGCTCAACTGGTTTTGCGCGTACACACTCATATCAGGCTAACAATCCTAAGTATAAATAATGTTTTGGTCAATATCCGCCTATTTTATGGTTATATACAATAATTGGCAATTTTTAAAGACAAGAGGATTTTAAAACCAAAACTGTACTTGAGGCAAAAGTCAAACTAGTTGGACTCAAATTAATGTTTCCTTATTATGGATTTATAAGATGTAGACTGATTGATATCTGAAGTGAAAAACATTACATGTATTCAATTCTCAGATGAGCCATAATTTGAGTCTTTTCGTGAAACCAGGATCTGTGATAATATTTGCAAATAGTTTGGATCCAGATGAGAAATTGAATATCTCACCGGGGGACTAGGATCTAAACTGTTTGACACCCTGCTTACATCTTTGAAAAGGAAAACAGGATCGAAACTATTTGACACCCTGCTTACATCTTCGAAAAGGAAAAATGGACAAAAGTATGCTGAGAAAACGTCATGCCTCTTTTTGAAGAGTCAAATAACTCAAGTGCCTCTTGTCTGTTTGGAGTTGAATTGTCACTGAATAACAGTACAGTAAACCCCCGCTAATGCGAACACATAAAATATGATTTTGGGAGCTAAATGCAGGTGGTAGCTTAATGCAGGACAAAAGTAATGCAGAAAGCTCCTATAGGAGCTTTCTGTATTACCTTTATCCTGCATTAAGCAACCACCTGCTTGTAAAGACATCGATGTGTATTTATTAAGTGGTCGCATTAGAGGGTTTTTACTGTATTCCAATCGTCCGTGTACACATGTACATTAGCCTTAGGCCTGGAATATATAACCACTTCTGCTAATACTCTGCGGATGAGAATAATACCCCCAATGACACATGAACTAGCGTAAAGGCATATAGGCTAACCACATCAAAAAGAGAACGTAATGTTTAATTCAGCCTTGAAGACAAATAATATAGCCTAAAACTAATTTTAGAAGCGATGCACTGAATTACCCGGTGTCTCATCTGGAACTAAACTGTTTGCAAATTTCATCAACGATTCGTAATTAGTAGTCTCAGTGTGATATGCTGTTTACACTCCATTCATAATAAAACAAGCCAACCCATTAACCCTTTACTCCATGAATATTCATGCAAGAAATAATGACGTCATAATGTTAAATAGGTTAAATTTGTTATAAAAGCACATTGGCACTGGGAATGTTGTATTGGCGGAAACTGTAGAATCATGTCTGTATTATATCATAGGCAAACAGAGCAGACCCTAATCAGACGGCTCCTACAGGAGCCGTCTGATTTGGGTTTACTAAGGGTGCAACCCTACTTCATATAACACTATAATAAACATGTTGATAAATAATTCCTTTTTGATGAAATACAGTAAAACCACTTTAAACCGGAATTGTACATGTAGTAGAGAAGAATTTATATACCTCTAGGCTGGTGGCTGCTTAATTAATGCAGGATGAAAGTCACGCCATGTCTTTCAACCTGCATTAAGCTGCCACCTGTCTCCAAGACCGATACAGTAAAACCCCGCTAATGCGACTACCTAAAAGAGGTATCATTCTGGGTGTTAGATACAGTGGTAGCTTAATGCAAGACGAAAGTAATGCAGAAAGTTTTCTGTATTAGTTCTGACCTGCATTAAGCAACCACATGGTTATAAAAGACACTCATGTGTATTCATTAAATGGTCGCATTAGAAGGGTTCTACTGTACTTATATTACATTGAACGTCAGGTTTAGAAATGTTTTACTGTATTGTTTTCAGAATTAAAATGAATGGTAGTTTTTTTTTATGAAATGATGTTTAAGTTAATTTTACTTTAGTTAATGAATATTTACATAAGTATTCATCACTATAAGTATTCATCACTACATGGCTACATGGTGTGCGGTAGTCTAGTGGTAACACCTTTGACTACCAGTCCGGAGGTCCGGGGTTCAAATCCCGGTTCCTCCCGGAAATATCAGAGACGTTTTTCTGTGTATCCCAACCGCACCTCCTCTCCACCCAGGGGTCAAAATGGGTATTGATGAAAGGACACTTCTATTAGAGCAGAAGAAACAATGCCCTTACCTACAGTGTATGGTCAGATCTACTACATTGATTGAACCGACAGAGCATACCCTGATCAACCCTAACAAGAACTATATAATCAGGATCTGCTCTGTTCGTAAATGCGTTCATATAAATGTACAGTGCTCCCTCTCTTCAACGACACCCTTTGGGATACGAATATTGTATGTGTTGTTCAGAGGGAGTTGTTATATGGAGGGAAAATCAAACATAATTAGCTTGTTTGCAGATCCCCAGATAAGGTGTATTTCGAGAACTAAAACCGTTATGCCTCAATCAAACCCTATGTTGTGACCACTCTTTAGAATCGTCACAAAGTGACGATTCTAAGGAGTGGTCACAACATAAGGTTTGATGGAGGCATAAAGAAAATACGATGGGAAAAAGTTGTTCCTGTGACCTTGTTGTTTCGGAAACAGTGACATGTGTTGTTGTAAGGAGGGAATCGTTATTGAAAGGGCCGTTGTAGGGAGGGAGCACTGTAGCTAAACCAAATGGTTACAGAATAAACAGGTATTATTACGCTGTACCACTGTAACACTATATTCAGCCGCTTGTTGTTGTTTTTTTTTCAGATATTTTGGCTAACTTGTGGTTAACCCTTTCTTCCATATATACACCTAACATTTTTGCATATAGAGTAGACCCACATTGGACTGCTACTACAGGAGCAGTCAGACCTGGTTCTGCTATGTTTGGTTAAGAAATATCATATATCTGATGCTACAGTTTCTATCATGGCAAACAATTCCTGCGTACGAGTAGATGGAGTAAAAGGTTAAATCGAGCTAGAAGTAGGCGCCATGTATTGAAAATCGCGAGTCACCATAATTGAATCTCAAATTTAATACGACATTGACATGTGTTTCTGTAGGAGGCGCTCCACAATTAATGTCTGCTCATCATTCTTAATTAACCAGGGAAATTGGCATGCTCAAAATGCATACTTTGAATGTCACGTAAATACAAAGCAACTGGTGTACAATACGTTGAAGTTCAAATAAAGGTTGAACTTTCAGTAGATATCCCAAACACGGAGCTGATAAATATACAGAATTTATCGTGGGTTGTATACAAGACTATAGTAACTACATATTTAAACACTACAGTAAAACCTCTCTAAACCGGACGTTACATTTTGTACAAATGTCGATCTTGGAGACAGGTGGCAGTTTAATGCAAGGTGAAAGTCACGCAGAAAGCTCCTCCGGGAACTTTCTGCATAACTTTCACCCTGCATTAAGCAGTCATCTGCCTTAAGGAGATATCTTAATTATTCTCTATTAGAATTCCAGTTTAGAGGGAGCTTACTGTAACCGTTTTCTTGAAATTGCCTTAGATGTTTTTCTTTCAGTTCTACTGACAAATGCTACCAGAGTGTATCAACTAGTTTGGGTCTTAAAGAGACGCCGAGTTTCTCAGGTGATCACGAGTCATCCTGTATGTTTTCTCCGTAATGCACAGAACTAAAGATAAAGAGGTACTTAACCATTTACTCCATGCATATTCATGTAAGTAATAACCATAAATACATGCATTAACCCTTTCCCTGGTCTATATTTAGTCCAAATTTCAATACTTAGGCCTACTAAATATTCATGGACAAAATAGTTATAATGAAACATGGAAGATGGAACATTGTAGCCATTTAGAAAGTAAAGAAACATATCTATCAAATTCCATAAGCAAACAGAGCAGACCCTGATCAGACGGCTCCTATAGGAGCCGTCTGATCTGGGTCTAATCTGTTTGTAGATGCGTAAAAATGCGCTTACACAAGGGAAAGGGTTAATTAGCTGGATTTGTATGATGGTATATGAACACAGGCAGTTTATGGCCATAGTACAAACTGTAGAAACATATGTGATACTTAAATTAGTTCCATTTTTTATATCCATCTATATCTATTTATTAAATATATTTTGTTTTACTTATTGTATATGCATTGAATATACACAGTTTTGTATATGTAATTTATTCATGTCAGGCGCTTTTGAACACACATATTCTGTGTGAAAAGAGCGCTATATAAATGTGGTATAATAATAATACCTCAATCAATTAAGGACCACGATGTAAATAAGAGCATGCTCTTTATTGTGTTATCCTTGGTATAGAAAGCATGCCATGGTTTTTCACTATGCATCATTTTACGAAATATTATTTATTATGATGTGATACATGTTTGTGACCCATATTATGTTTTCTGTTTGCCGAAATAAATATATTTATCTATCTATCTATTTCAAAAGCGAACAGAGCAGACCCTGACCAGACGGCTCTTACATAGACAGTCTGATCTTGGTCTGCGCTGTTTGCAAAACCGTAAAATACCTACCTATGGAGTAAATGGTAAGTTACACCGCTTATACAGTTGCACTTCGATATCTCCAACTTCAAGGGACCTTACACATTACTTCCAGATAACAGAGGTTCGAGGTATCCTATTTCTAATATGGACACTTTCTCTCAAGTTCACAGCTTAATGTAGGTCTAAGTAATGCTGAAAGCTCCTGCCGGAGATTTCAGCATTACTTTAGACCTGCATTAAGCTGTCACATATGTTTCTAGGTATGCGTATTGATATTTTTCAAAACAGTAATGTGTGTTGTAAATGTTTGAAGACCGAACTTTTAGTTCGAGTTATCCGATTTCGAGATATCGAAGTTCGACTGTATATTTCTTCGCCTAAACATATCGTGTTGGTTGTAATCTACATGACGTTCACCCTGCATTAAGCAGCCACCTGCCTAAAAGTATCTTAATTCGTCTCTATTAAAATCCTTTTGAGAGAGGATTTACTGCATTCTATGAATGCTTTTGAACAATACCAGCATTGCGTATCACATGTAGAGACATGTAATCAATATTATATGCTTTTCTGTAGATTAAATGACACTCTCTGAAGATCTTGGCAGAGTGAGTCAGTGGTTAATTGATAACAAGTTATCATTACATTTAGGCAAGACAGACTCTATTGTTTTTTGGCTCAAAGCATAAACTGAAAGCATCTCATTTGAATATATGTTGTAATGACACACCTATTAAATCAGCATCGTTTGTCAATTATCTTGGTGTAACTATAGATTAACATTTGTCTTTTAATGGTATGGCAGAATCAATTATAAAGAAGGCTAATGCCAGGCTTAAGTAGCTTTACAGGAAGAAGGATTTTCTTACACAACATACTAAAAAGCTGCTTGTAATGGCTCTAATTCAGTGTCATTATGATTATGTTTGTGCTGTTTGGTATAATGGCATATCAAAATCTCTTAAACTTAAATTGCAAACGACACAGACCAAGCTGATTAGATTTATATTCAATCTTGATTCAAAAAGTCATGTTGGGTATCAGCATTTTAAATCTCTTGATTGGCTGCCTGTTGACAAGAGAGTTGATCAAATTATATTATGCCATGTATACAAAATTAAACACAACCTATCACCTGATTATATGCAGGATTATTTAACATTGCAAAAATCTGTACACTCTTATAATACAAGACTAAAAGAAAGAGGTGGTTTCAGTTTGCCAAAAGTAAAAGTTGCTGCAACAAACTCTTTCTTTTATACTGGATCTAAACTTTGGAACAGCAATATTGATGAGCAATATTATTTCTTAGTATTGTTTATATTTACACAGCATTTTAATGAGCTCGACTGCTTATGATTTTTATAAATTTCGGCAAAGAACTTGTTCTATCATGCACTATTATCATTTACTTTACTGGTGCATAACTTGTATTTCTTACGTTTTAAATTAAGGGACTGTGATACAACAATTGTGTACCCATTTTTGTCTGTGACTGTGATAGTATTTATAAATGTAACTGCTTTTGATGCCAATTTTTATATTCTATTTAATAATATGACTTACAATTTAACTCATGTGATATAGCATCCACTTGTGATAGTATTCATATTGTATCTTTAAGCCTTTCTATGTCATGCCACCTGTGATAAGGACCACAATGGAAATAAGAGCCGTTTCCGTTTGCCAAAATAAATCTATCTATCTATCTATCTATCTATCTATCTATCTATCTATCTATCTATCTATCTAACCCTTATCCTGTTGTAAAACAAGTATATCTACTCGAACTCCAGTCAGTTGCAAAGTTTCACTTCTATTTGTGCAAGCATTTGTGAAGCTATTGACCAAGTGATAACCCTTTCACTTATGTAAGCGCATTTTGACGCATCTGCAAACAGAGTAGACCCAGATCAGATCCTATTGGAGCTGTCTGATCAGGGTCTGCTCTGTTTGCTTATGGTTTAATATAGATCTGATTCTACAGCTTCTGCCTGAGGAGGCAAAATGTCCTGTGTTCATATGCCATAATAAAAAAATAATTTTATTAATATTCCTGACGTCATTATTTCTTACATGAAAATACAACAGGGAAAGGGTTAAACAGCTTGGATCCTAATCTAACTCGTCATCTCATTTGATTCTAGACTGTTTTCAAATGCATGTCAGGTCGCTTATAGCAGGTTAAGAGTAAATAAGCTACTAAATTTCGTTGTACAAAGATCCAACATTGTTTTGAATAACATACAGTTGAACCCCTCTAATGAGACCACTTAATGAATAAACAGGGGTATCTTTATAAGCAGGTGGTTGCTTAATGCAGGATAATAGTAATGCAGAAAGGAGCTTTCTGCATTGCTTTTGTCCTGCATTAAGCTACCAGCTGCATCTAGCACCCAGAATTATATCTCTTTTAGGCGGTCGCATTAGCGGGGTTTTACTGTACATGTTTATCAGTTTTATTACAAAGTGTAGCGTCTCTAGAGACGTAACCATTTCAGTACGTGAAACGAGTCTCTAATATCCCTTGTAAACAGTGTAGATCCGGATGAGAGCACTATTAGAAGAGTCATCTGATCAGGTTATACACTGTTCGTCATGTTACACTTTTCTGTAAAAGAATACATGAATATTCACGGTAGGCTTGGCCTGTTTGGATTTTGGAATAGTCTGTTTGACAATACAGCGTTGAAAGAATTCACGCTTCCCAGCATTACGCACTATAAGCTTGGTCTATAAACCTTTTGCCAGCGGAGTAAATTGTTGTTGGTAGAAAATGTCATCGACTTCTGTTGACCCAGTTGGTGTAGCTTTGCATGTTCTTTTCAACACCTCTGTCAAGCAACAGTTTTGATCCTGATGATATGCCGATTTACTTGGCGTTTCGTCTGGATTCAAAATATTTGCATATGTAATCACTCATCCGCCCACAGCAGGCTAGACGTCCAAGAGTATTTCAGGACACGAGGAACCATGAACATTATAAACGCCTAGGCACTACAGTACAATAAAACCTCTCTAAACTGGACTTTTAATTTAATATAAATATCGGTCTTAGAGACCGGTAGCAGTTTAATGCAGGGTGAAAGTCATACAGAACGCTCTTCTAGGTCATCTGGGTCTACTCTGTTGCAAATATGTGAAAATGCGTTTATATGAAGGAAAGGGTTAAAGCATCCCTAATGCAATACAGACGCTGGATGCGACTTTTGTTTTCCATATCACTTGTCCTGCATTTAGAAACAATCTAAGGGACTGCCTAGTACATGTACCATTGTAATAAATAGAGCATGTGCTCCTGTGGAGAAAATGCTCTATTTATCACAATGGTTTCAAAACTACACAGTTCTGAAAATTTCCTTTTCTCTAGTAAATGCTCCTTTTCGGTAGATTTAATCAAAGCGGTTGGGTCTATGAATAGCACATTCGGGAATGAGTTAATAGGTCAAAAGTATTTGAATAAGGAAACAAGCAGAACTCGTCTTCTTTATATATTACCATCAGCTATCAAATCGTCATTTACCTGTTTAAGAGTCGCAGTGCCATAAAAAATCTAACTCTTATACTTACTTGTTTCAAATACGACAGACGTTTTCTGATAGTTTACGAACGGCCCTCGTATATTCAAAAAAGCATGCAGAACTGGAACTACCACTAACTTTAAGACAAATATATTTTTCAGTAGAATAAATTTCTACAAACACTGAACAGCAAATTCCGGAAGAACAATGTTTGTCCGAATTTGAATTTCTTTAATATTACAAAAAGACAAATAGTAGTATATTTGCGTAAGTTGTAACGTCACATCTTGCCTTTTGTCTTTGATGGGTTTAAATTTTGATTTGGCGGCGCGGTTATGTTTTTATCGGTATTGAAAATGCATGGATGTGGTATAGTATACATGTATGATGTGTGCATAAGTGCTACTCGTTTGATGTGCATCGGCTTTTGAAGAGTTCTTTCGTTTTCTAAATCCTTTGTCACTACGTGAAATTTTTAGTGTCGCAGATCCCTAAATGATGTTGGTATGGAACGGGCAGGGGACAGTGTGCGTATGGTCGCACCGTCGTGTGTCATTTTCAAATTTATTTCCAGCCTGAATTCTACTCAATATAAGACTGGAAAGAGATCTTTACGAGCTACAGTAAAACCTCTCTACAACGGCCACTAAATTGTGTTAATTAGCTGGTATTTAGGACAGGTGGCTGCTTAAAGCAAGGTGACAGTAAAACAGAACGCTCCAATAGGAGCGTTCTGTTTTACTATCACTTTGCTTTAAGCAACCACCTGCCTTTAACACAAAATACCTGATGTAATATAGTGGCCGTTATAGAGAAGTTTTACTGTATACAGATATTTTATGTTTTGATGGATATCTGTTAAACAGACAAATATAATTATATACATGTATATACAACAATATGAAGCAATCCCGTTCGATTTAATCATCATGCAATGAATTCTGTCTCCTTGGTTTAAATATTATCTTATTTCAGAAATGTGCATACTATACAATTTTACATTACAAAGATAATTGAAACAAAATACTATAGGTCTTATAAAGTTTCTCTTCTTCAGATAATGACTTTACATGTGTAGGCGGGAACATTTCAGTTCAACTACAAATGGATAACCTGAAAAATGAGGTTAATACTAACACTTAAGAGATACAGTAAAACCTCTCTAAACCGGAATTCTAGCAGAGAAGAATTTTGATGCTTTTAGGCAGGTGGTTGCTTAATGCTAGAGGAGCTTTCTGCATGACTTTCACCCTGCATTCTACTAAATTTAACGTCATGTTTAGTGGGGTTTTGCTTTAGTTTGATAAATGTATAAAATATTATAACGAAAAGGCTATATAAATAATAAGATGTTTTAGGTATGAAATTGTTGATATACTGAATTTGGAACAAAAAATGAAAATTAAGAAAATAAAACGTGAACACACATATACAACTAATATGTGTATACGTTTATTACACATACGTTCAGGCAAGTGAAATGTGTTAGTTTAGTTTAAACATATTTTATTTCAATGAAGATTGAAAAAGGTTGGGTCACAATATTGCAAATGAATGTTTGACAATATGGCAACATATAAACACACATGTCAAGAAGAACAAGAAAAAGAAGAAGAAGAAAAAAGAAGAAGACTTATGACTATATATTAACAAACATATCAAGAAGAAAAATAAAAGAAGAATAAGAAGAAAAAATGTTGGTGGAGTTAGACGGAAATCACTGTCAGAACAGTGTTGTGGGACAAATTATAAAGTAGTGTAAACAGAGATTTCGTACAAGTAAATAAATCATTTACCGAATCTTTGTTAACCTACAACCAGTCTGATTCAACCATCTTAAAAAGTAGTTGTGTTAGATAGGCATTCGTCACCAAACTATATACCGAGAGAAAGTTTCTCTAAAGTACGTCCTGCTGTGGATATAAACAGGAAAGAAAAAATGAGCATTCTAAATATCTCCACAGCTACAGAGGGGTGAGTCTACTTTGCGTGTAAGATAAGGGTCATCATTTAATGAACTGCAGTTATTACGTAATTTCTCACATACCTTCCCTTATCTCCGAGTTAGAACAACGGGTTAATATTCCCTGATCTGTAACACGTGTAAGATCACTTTAGAACATATAATTACGTCATACGTTATATATAACGTCAACCATAGAAACCGATGTTTACATGTGGTTTAGACGGCGAAAATACACTTTTTGTTATGTGAGAAAAATAATCTGATGCTCGTTGTCTTTTAAGATCACATGTTCCTAAAATCACCAAGAAAATGTTATGACATTTTCTAAGGCTCGTTTAGGAACATGTGATCTTAAAAGACAACTCGCAACAGATCTTCTATTTATGTGATGGGTCTGAGCGTATTGTTCGCTTGTATAAAATACTAAGGTGTTTGTTCTAAATCGATGTTGATTTTTTGGCCTCCTTCTCAAGCTATCTTCTGTGTTTTTGAAACTGTTTATCATGTTGGCATGTACTCCCTCTGGAATACATTTTCTTTTAACCGCAACACAAACGTTTGTTACCGTACTGACAGTCTCCTTGCAGAGGTCCAGATAAGAATAAAACCTGTTCAAGAATAACGTCTTTATTTTTCGACCAAAACCTATGTTGTGGCCACTCTTTAGAATCGTCTCGAAGAGAGACGATTCTAAAGAGTGGTCACAACATATGATTTGGTGGAGAAAGGACGATTTTAGTTTTTGAGCACTCAACTTTATCTGTTGCTCTGGTTGACTTCTGTGGACAGCATCGGGGCTACTGTCCGTTATTGTCTGGGCACGGGAATCCCCCATCTCCGATAGATATACGATCTAGTTTTCGACATTCTACTTGAGATTGACTAAGACGAGTAATCACCAAATAGATAGTAGCTCTGATTATATCCACAGAATCTCGGTCAAATATTCAAGGGCATGAATTCTTGCGGAAACTTAGCTTATGTCCTATGTAGTTAATATCACATTCTCGTGATTGAATTGAATTTTACCCTTCATAAACCAGTCACATGTCTAAACTGTTCCCTGTTCCCTATTCTTTTTTTTTATTATAGTTTAGCTTAGCGATGATGTTATTTGTAGGCCTATATAATTTATTTGTTTGTTTGTTTGAAGTTAGTGCCATTAACAGCAAAGAGTTAACGCTTTCGCTGCAAATATCGCTTCTGTGATTACATATGCAGACTATTTGCGTATCAGGTGTTGATTCTGGATCATTCTTCAGTTACATGTATATCATTTACACGAATCTATCTCTTCCTGGAATGAAAATTATAACTTTCGACACACCGTCAAAACTAGGTTATCGCTGTCGGAAACTAGACAGTGTATATGTTGTAATTTTCGACATGCAGACAATGCAATGCCGTTAATACATTCCCTTATATTGACGTCTTTTGACGCCTCTGCTAAAATCATTTATGAAACCAATGTGAGAAAAAGAGCATTCGCTCCATAGGAGCAAATGCTCTATTTATCACACTGGTACCAACGCTACACAGTTCTAAATGTTTCATTTTCTCTAGTAAATGCTCCTTTTCTGTAGATTTATTCAAAGAGACTAGATCTAAATACAGCCTACGAGGTAAAGTGTTAACCATTTCCCTGTTTTGTATTTAGTCCAAATTCAATACACACTGAATAGTCATGGGCAACATAGTTATAATGAAATATGGAAGATGGAACATTGTAGCTATTTAAGAAACTAAAGAAACAGATCTATCAAATTCCAGAGCAGACTCTGATCAGACGGCTCCTATAGGCTCATATTGATCTGGGTCAACTATGTTTGCAGATGCGTGAAATTAAGGAAAGGGTTAGCTAAATGTAAAACAAGTTTTGATATGTGCACAACAGAAAATGAAATGATATGGTTGGCAAATCCCGGGCCTTATCAAATATTTCGCACTTTAAATTGATGATCTGGTATATCTATTACGTAACTACCAACACAACACCAGCAACAATGGCAACATCAACCAACCGTGAACACAACATACAGCATTTTCTGCATTTCATTTTATGGTTTCCGAGGACGCGTCTGAACCATTTACTCCATAAACACGACTTTCTGCGCATTTGCAAACAGATTAGACCAAGATCAGGAATAACATAGATCTGATTTTACAGTTTCTGCCATGGCAATCAATTCTAATGTCCACGTGTTATCATAACAGTTAATCTTAATCATATTCATGACGTCATTATTTCTAACATCAACACTCATGGAGTAAGGGATTAAAGTATTATCAATAAACCACAATTTCGGCACAAAATTAACCTTTATCCCACCGATGGCGGACCGATTGCTATATGTAAACAGCTTTGGTGAGACGTCGAGTCAGTGCCTTATATGGATCCGAACTGTTGGGCAATAGTTTCACAAAAGCGTGAACACACTGGGCGTTAGTAAACATATATAGCCGGCCAGTGTTGTAACACACATATCCTTTATGGAAGAATAAAGGCTTACATTGATTCCATAGATTAGATCCATGGTATTTTGTATTGAGTTCAAAAAGTCTGTGAAGTTGAGGATTTTAGTCCTTACCCCACCTTGAGAAAATAATATCTGCTAAAATCTGGATATGTTACAATTTCACTACAACTGATTCGATAAAGCTATTGAGAAACCGTTGAGCAAGTGACAGACAGTCTAGATCCTGATTAGACACAGATAAATTCGCCGCCCCATCTGGATCCAAACTATTTGCAAATGCCTGTCAGATAGCGAGATAAGAGCTAACAGGAAAATGCTTGTGAAAAAGTATTCCCTAGACGAACCAATCGATCCAGCTTCCATACGCAGAGAACGTTCAAAGGAAAAGTGTGACAGGCAACTGATATTTTGACATTGTATAAAAGCAGGTGACGGAGTCCATCAATTCCCCCGAAACAGTGCTTTCAGAGAAACCTTATGCATTTCAGAAACACCAATGTAGAGTCATAAGTGTATGCTGGTCGTTAAGATGTATTACTGGCGCATATCAGTGTCACCATTGCAGAAAGATAAGTGGGTGTTGGTTGTTAAAATGTATTGCTCATAGAATCACCAATGTCGAAAATTATGTGTATATTAGTCGTTCACATGCATTACTCATACAAACACTAGTGTAGAAAGGTAAGTGTGTGTTGGTGATTAACATGTACATGTTGTATTACTCATAGAAACACCAATGTAGAAAGGTAAGTGTATCTTGGTGATTGACATGTACATGTTGTATTACTCATAGAAACACTAGTGTAGAAAGGTAAGTGTGTATGTTGGTGATTGACATGTACATGTTGTATTACTCATAGAAACTCCAATGTAGAAAGGTAAGTATATCTTGGTGATTGACATGTACATGTTGTATTACTCATAGAAGCACCAATGTAGAAAGGTAAGTGTATGTTGGTGATTAACATGTATTACTCATAAAACACAAGTGTAGAAGTTTGTGGGTTGTTAACATGTATTACTCATAGAAACTGAAGAGTGGTAACTGTGTACTGATCGTTAAAATGCATTACCCATATATACACCTGCGTAGAATGGTAAGTGTGTATTGGCCGTTATTATGTATTACCCATTAACATGCATTTATCATTGGCGTCCCTTCTAATAGTTTCTTATGCGTGTACAATCATAAATTATAACGAATATTGATATATACGATATTGAACTAAATTTTTAGTATTCAGCGTTGCATAAAACAAATCAATAAGGCTTCAAAGATAATTAAAACATATGCGCGTAAAATGCCACGCATATATACATGTACTATTTATTATCAATTCGGTCGTTAAAGTTAATAACATTAGTGTACTAAGCCATGTTTTCTTAGTACTTGAAATAAAGTAACAGAGGTTACAGTTATGCTCATTTAAAGCTGAATAAACTAGTTTTATAAAGTTTGCCTTATCATTAAACTTGTTCTCACTTGCATACAAAAGAATAGACTTTTATCCAGTCACCAGGCTTCTCTAGTGACATAATAAAGGGGGTGCAAATAAACTTAGGTTTATTAGGTTACTTCCGGTAGTGGAAGGTTTATTAGGTTAGTAGATAGGCGTAATGATTCTATAACCATGGAACTATTTTAGTTTTCTGTAAATATTCATAAACATGTTGATGGAATAGATCTAACAGATCTATTTGGTCACCAGAAGAATTATTCAAATGAGAAAAAATAAAAATAATTGGCTACAGCTGGATTCGAACCCGCGCCTGATCCTACAAAAACTAATTCTAATCTCTCTAGAGACGTCGCCCTTACCGATTACGCCACCGAGGCCACATACAAAATGACGTTGATTTATCACTTTTATTAATTTAATCCACCGCTGGCAAAACCCGTTTTTGATAAAATCAAACCTGGAAGCAAAGATTGACAGATAAATAGTAAATGTTTTCTTTTCACTCTCATGATTATTTGATTGATAAACTCTTACAGGGGCGGTGATAGTCATAAACCTAAATATAGCCTGTTCAGTTCCATCGATTTCTGAGTGACGTTAGGTAGAATCTAAAAATAGAAACCGAGACTACGTAACTCGAATTTGACCAAAGAATATAGATCATGTCTGTTTGAAATAACTTATCGACCCTCGATTCAAATCATCTTATTTTTCAAATTCAACCACGTTTCCCTTCTAGTAATGCAAGTATCGAAACTATATTCCTCTGCGGTAGCTCATTAGATCTATTTACGTCTAAATGGAAGTGAAAAGGGAGGGATCCGTTGATCGAAAAACTGCATTTTTAATGTAAATTATTTCAAGAGTGTTATGAGTCTATAAAAAAGACATTTAACAATATTGACTGGATAAATCGAATAATAGGTTAGTGCCGTAGATGGGACGCCTTTATCCGACTCGGAGAGAAAACAGTTGAGGCTCGGCAAGCCTCGCCTCAACGTTTTCTCCCCTCGTCGGATAAAGCGTCCCATCTACGGCACTAACCTATTATTCTCTATATATCAAATGGATCCTGTCGTATAAACTATCTGATCAGGGTTGCTCTGTTTGTTAATGATCAATAAACAGAGTAGACCCTGAATACTAATAGTTTAGTTCAAAATATGTTAACTCTTTAATCCGTGAATATTCACACAAGAAGTAATGACATCATAAATATTAATAACTGGATTTTCATCATCGTACTACGAACAAGTGACATTTTCATCATGATATAAGCTTTAGAATTAGACCTATATTGTTTCATAATCAAACAGAACAGACCCTAATCAAACGGTTCCTATAAGAGCCGTCTAATTTGGGTATACTCTGTTTGCAAAGGCGTAAAAAGGCGTATTTATGGAGAAATTATAATTAGATATTCGGTTTAAATACAGTAAATTGTAATATTTTAATAAAGGCTGAACTAATGAAAGTTCGGAAATATTCCGGACAATACTGAAGAGCTTTCAGAGACCAAAATAGAATGTTTAGTTTGTGTCTTTCGCCAGCCGAAATATTTAATATAAATAAAAAGCATATTTGATTCATCCAAATATATGTTGTTTTATTACCTTGGACGTTATTGTATCTTGTGAAGCGAGTTGAATTGGAAAGTTCGATTCTATATTTAGTTATTATAATTAAAACAGTATTGGTAGCATTCCTCCGTATAGGTGCCTGTCAACAGTTTCTATATATGGATCACTGTTATAGTGACATAAGACACTGGAGAATGACATTTGGTCTAGTCACTTGGTTTAAATTTAGATAAAAAGCTCATTTCACCTTAACAGCGGCAACTTACACGTTGTTGCAAATTAATTTCATTATTTCTTTACGATTTCACCACAGGTGTATTAAGTGGATATATTTCTAAACACATTCTTTTATCTCTTATTCGCAACTGTCACAAGGCCATATCAATTTCTTTAACACAAACATTGGTTTATATCCTTTCATACTGTTATTCACAAGACTACTTAACAACACAATCTATAACCATTGGCAAAAAAATATAACCATTGGTGAAAACATTGGCAGATAGTTATTATATATTGTTTATTCAAAGATATAAAATATGAATTCTGTGTCATTAAATGAGTGCTGTGTTATTACTCCAATAGGAACCCTCTAATTAGATTCTAGTACACTCGTTCAAAGTGTTTATTCTGTTCCCTATAAATACGCACTATAACGTATTCGCAGATAGAGCAGACCAAGACTAAACGGCTCCTGTAGGCTTATGGAATTATATAGACCTGATTGTACAGTTTTTAACATGGTCAATATTTCCTGAGGCCACACACCTTAATAATTAATAATCTAATTAATTTTCATAAAAGCATTATTTCTTTCACGCATATTCATTCATGAAATATGGAGTTAAACATTTAGAATAAAGTTGTGATATTGACCAAATATCTACTGTATACAGTAAAACCTCTCTATAACGGCCACTAAATTACATCAAGTATTTCGTGCTAAAGGCAGGTGGCTGCTTAAACAAGGTGAAAGTAAAACAGAACGCTCCTAAAGGAGCCTTGCTTTAAGCAGCCACCTGCCCTAAATACCAACTAATTAACACAATTTAGTGGCCGTTATAGAGAGGTTTCATAGAAATGCTTCTACGCTCATATGTTGTCGTGTTGCTGGATAACTCATTTGGCGCCATATACTATTTGTCTGCATACATTGTATTCTGCTTTAAGAATCAGAATGGATATTCTGTCAGTTTCTTCTCAAAACAAAGGCGCGGTGTCGAACAGTATGGACCCTGATAAGACGCCCCGTCACTCGGTGGTTTATCATCATATTCACTCATTGCAGCAATCTCTGTGCGTCGCTTTCCGGCGACTGTGACGGCGAAAGAGATATAATAGTAATTGATCGGAGTGTCATTAATATATGTAAAGACCTATTTCGTCCCCATTATGCCATCTCTATCAATCTCAATAAAGCGGTCGTATCAATGTGATTAGAAACACGATCTTTAGAAAATCATTTCGTGAAGTTTATATGATTTCCTTGTCCATAATTGCGGTTTGTTCCATGTTCTTCCGATTTCTGTAGGTGAACGATGTCCAAATTTACATTTTCTGTTGCATTAATCTAGTCAGCCCGGAGAATCTTTCATGTAGAAACATTATTGCTTATTTTATTTCTATGTAGAAACCATATTGCTTGTTTTATTTCTGAGAGGCAATATATCTGTGATTTCTTTACAGGAATGCGGTAAGAATGTCAAACAGTTTGAATCCAGACTAGACACCGAGTTACTCCGCGTCTAATATGGATACAAACTATCTCCAAATTTAATCACAAATTCGTCACCTGGACTGAATGGGTTAACATCCTCAATCTTACAAATTGCAATTAACGCGCTTATACTACATGGCAGGAAGGAAATGATTCATTATCCTCAACACCGGCACATGAATGCTATTATTTTGTGATAGCTATAATTACAAACGGTTTGGATCCAGGTTAACACCTCACAGTTTCGCTATCTAACGGATACTAGCTGAAACTGAACTTCGATATTTCGAACTCGAATAATTCAACTTAAAGATAACGAAGAAAATGTTCGGTCCTTCCAAAGTTTAAATACAGAATTGTTCTAAAATGTATCAATACGTATATCTAGAAACACATGTAAAAGCTTAATACAGGAGCTTTCAGTATTACTTCAGACCTGCATAAAGATGTGAACTTGAGAAACATTGTTCAGATTAAAAGTCGGATGACTCGTGCCTCTGTTATCTTGAAATATTTATCTCTAATATAATAGTTCGTCATTATAAGGGTATTAAAGCATGTATGTTGTTTAAAATGGAGAGGTTTTTCATGTTAATCACAAGATGTTATTGTTTTGCAATAGATAAAAAATGAGACAACCCACAACATTTTGACGAGCATGAATCAAATGTGCGAAAACATCTTCATATATTCAATATCGTGTATCATCAGTCACAATGACTACCTTAACCCTTTCACCGCCAATGTCGCCAAAAAGCACCACGACAAATAGTGCAGTCCTAGATCAGACGCCGCCTTTTCAAGGCGGCGTCTGATCAGGGACTTCACTTTTTGTATCAAACTCTACTTCTATATATTTGCTTTATTCCTTTGAAATTTTCATTTATTTATCTTATTTCCTCTTTTACCGTATGATTTAACAAACTTGGATAGCAGACGACAATTAGAAATTTGGCGCCGAAATTGTTAATCCTTCGTGTCATTGAATTCATTAGACGAATGATATGGCCGACTGAGATTTTGTCCCATTCTTCCAGTAACGCCTGGCTAAGTTTGTCCGACGTTGACGGTGGATTATGACGTTGGCGTAAACGTCAATCTAAAACATCTCATAAATGCTCTATAGAGTCGGGACGTTATGAAGGTCATTGTAAAAGGTGAGTCATGCATTGTCATGTTTGGAATGTGACACCGTTAAGCTGAATAGTACAACGACTGATTCCAGAATGGTGTCACAATACTACTGCACTGTACAGATACCTTTGATAAACAGTAACGAGGTCGTTTACCCACAACATATTCACACCATATTCCCTTGCTACCAAATATGTCGCGCTCGATGACGTTTTTGTAAACATACAGATATATAGACTTGTCTCAGAACAGCACTTCACGCAATCGACGCATTGGAAATGCAACTGGCATGTGCCTGTTCAATCAGTTACCGCTATAGTCTGACGTCGTTGAGGGTGAAAGGCAACCCGATGTATGGATGTTACGGTTCTTATCCAGCTTAAAGAAGCCTATTCAGAACTGTATTTGTGTTGATTAACGTCCGTTTCTGCTCATTATTGGCTGTTTGGACGCCCCCGAGAGAGTGGAGAGGATACAATAAAACCCGGGCGCGATGCCATACTATTATATATTCTCTGGTTCTTTTAGATGCCCAGTGTAAAATACTGATACATTGGATCTCGGTTTATAATGTCGTCCGAAGGACTTGGTCCGGTGGGGGATCGAACCCGATATCCCTGATATTTCAGTCGAGCGCGTTAATAACACGATCACGTCCGCCGGATTCAGAACTGTGTTTCGACTAATTGGATTACCGTGCAAACTCCGCGTATTCTATGCAGTTTCAATAGCAGTCCTAAAGCGTTGACCCAAATGAATGAGGTGTATGTACGCGTCATGAGGTGTTGTAACACGAGGAATGTCACTTCTTTGGTGATGGCTTGTCATGGCAGTTTGCCTAGGTCGATAACACTGATTTGAAATCGTAGACAAGTGAACTCGGTGTACTCTAGCGACCGCCATTTGGCTGTTTCCAATAGGCAACATCCTGGTGACATCTTGACGTTGATTTGACGTCCCAAAAGTAAGAATTAATATTGCATTTTATCAGACTATCTTCTGTGAAGAAAACGAACTGCTATTCGAATTAAATCAGATGCGACCAGTTATCTGTATATATAAATGTAAAATACACAAAATGTACAATAACGGCAATAGCAGACATTTTATAGCAGGGTAATTATCAAAAATGGCTTAAATGATTGCTTATACTTCCGGTAACGCAATAAAACCGTACTATAGACTTTCAAAGCATCGATAAAAGCTGAAATCAAAATGAATCAGGAGAGTTCTTTTATCTTTTAAGAAAAAGTACCAGCAGTTAGGGTCCACTTAACTCTTTCCCTCATATAAACACGTTTTCACGCGTTTGAAAGCAGGGTAGACCCAGATCAGAGGCTCTTGTAGGAGTCGTTTGACAAGGGTCTGCTCTCGTTGCTTTTGATATGATATTGATCTTATTCTGCATGCATATTGAACAGGGAAAATGTTAAGATAGAATGCTCCAGATAGCAAAGGTCGATTTTTGATACGATTCTCAGCATGCATAACTACACTTCTGATTTGAAACTGTCAATCAATATTTCAATTTCGTTTTACTTTTTACGATTCGAAGCGTCAAATGGTGTCACATAAGCATCAAATGCTTTCACCTAAAAGTACATGTATGAGTCATGCAGGAAACACCACATACAAAACACACAGCCACCCGAACAGCACCACGACAAAAACAGTAAATGTACATGCATAAGACACAAAGAGACGCACAAATACATAACAAACAAATAATAGGGGGAAGATGGAAGTACCGCCTTGGAACGGTAAGTGACAATTGACACTGGGGGATTTAAACCAGTTTAGGGACGTGCCCAACCTCACAATTATTCATTCCCCACCTAAAAGACAAACATTGTAAATAAACACACCCCTTTCCCGACTAATCTACAACAACCGCGATGGCAAATATATGGCAATTGCATGTAAAACGAAAAGATATTTAAGTGATACAAACTTGATCCACTTATAGCTAGTGTAGTCAATGACTGAGCTGCAAACAGAGTAACTAGAAAAGTCATAAAGGTGCAAGTACTTGCCAATAAGTGAGAGATTTCGATGGTAAATTTAGAAACTGTTTTCCTAGTTTATGACATCTATATATTTGCTTAAGCAACTGTTTGGTTAAAATGAGATTTCGAATGGTCAACAAAAGAACAAACTCTAGTTATTTTCAATTAGTAACATGAATTAACCTATTCCCTCCTTCTGACGCCTACAGACGCCTCTGTAAAAGTCATTTTTGAAACCATTGTGTTTAATTGTGTTTATCACAATGGTTTAAAAACTACTACTCTATTAATTGCTTCTTTACTGTATATTTATCCAAAGAGGTTGGCTCTAAAATAGTCTAGATGGGAATGTGATAAGGGTAAATTCTGGTTTTGCTTTACATCGGTTTTGACATTTAACCCATTCGCTCATATTGACGCTTTTGACGCTTCTGTAAAAGTCACATTTTGAAACAATTGTGATAACCAAAGCATTTGCTCCATAGGATCAAATGCTCTATTTATCACAATGGTATGAAGACTATAAATTTTTCCTTTTCAGTAGATCTATTCAAAGAGGTTGGTCTAAAATAGCCTATGGGGGAATGATTTAACCGCAATTTTGACTACTTCAGAATATATTAAGCTTTTGAGAAATTATTGGCAGAGTGTCTGAAAACTTGGATCCTATTGAGATGTTGAGTTTCATCTGGATCCAAACTATATTTGCTAATGTAATTTATGTAAACCCGTTTATGAGACTCAAAAATGTGATGTACATATATCAATCTATCAATTGGTATGAATTATGACACGCCAAACATTTGTTAACATCCTTATGGCTTCCCTAAAATTACTTACGTCTCCAAGCTATTATTGACGTAGAATGTAACTGGAAATTCCACCTTAGTTTATAATTAGGGTTTGAATTATGAGTAAAACATCGCCTATTCCAAACATATCTAAATCTTATTTCACAACATAACTTCGCTAATCTGAACACTAAATAAGTATTACTATCGGTGTTAACCCTTCTTCTTGCTGAATTTTAAAATACATTTCTCCTTCTTTACCTATGCCCTGTTGTATAATTATGTATCTTCACTGGGTACACGTATTTCGCTGTGCAATCACTGCTGTGGAGTGCACTGGTTGCACAATCAACTTGTAAATAGTGCAGTGTGGTGGTTGCGTCTTGTATGTGGCTTTGCTTGCTTGACTTTACTACTTTTCCATTTGTAAATAGTGCAGACCCTGATGAGACAGGTCCAGCAGGAGCTGTCTCATCTGGGTCTTCACCATTTACAGGTAGGTATATTGACGTGAATAGCAAGCGAAGGGTTAAGACAGGTGGCAGTTTAATGCATGATGAATATCATGCACAAACTCCTCTGGAATCTTTCTGCATGACGTTCACCCAGCATTAGACAGCCCACCTGCCTGAATTCTCCTCATATTTCAATTCTTCTTTCCTAGAATTTCAGTTATGTGTTTTTTATGCTCAACATCCTTGGCGCTAAGTGATCTTTTTAGTGTCACAGTGCATGTTCTTCAACTCCAAACTTTACTATTACGAGCCGCAGTGCCAACCGATATAAGTTCTTCAATAAAGCCTTTTGTGATGTTATGTCTTGTTATATAATCCTGTGTAAATAATGACGTCACATCTTGCCCATTGTTTTCATGGGTTTTAGTTTTGGTTTAACGGCACAGCTATGTTTTAAGAATGCACGGAACAGCTATATGTGTATGTGTATGGTATATGTGTATGCTGGGTGTGTGAGCGCTCTGCGTTTGTTGTGAATCGGGTTTAGCTGAGTTCCTTTATGTTCTTTAGTAAAACCTCTCTATAACGGCCACTAACTTACATCAAGTATTTTGTGTTATAGGCAGGTGGTTGCTTAAAGCAAGGCGAAAGTAAAACAGAACGCTCCTATAGGAGCGTTCTGTTTTACTTTCGCCTTGCTTTAAGCAACCACCTGTCCTAATATACCAACTAATTAATTTAATTAACTGGCCGTTATAGAGAGGTTTTACTGTACATCTTTTAGCACTACGTGATCTGTTTGGTGTCGCAGTGCCCTAAATTATATTGATGTGGAGCAGACACGGAACAGTCTATGAAGGTCGTGTGCGAGCGGTCATTTCTTTTGTGCTTCTAGTGCAGCTGTGCACTGTAGTGTGTCATATATTAATTCTGTTCGAGAGGTTTTTCCTGTACACTAAAACCTCTCTATAACGGCCACGAAATTGCGTTAATTAGTTGGTATTTAGGGCAGGTGGCTGCTTAAAGCAAGGAGAAAGTAAAACAGAACGCTCCTATAGGAGCGTTCTGTTTTATTTTCACATTGCTTTAAGCAGCTACCTGCCTTTAACACAAAATACTTGATGTAACTTAGTGGCTGTTATAGAGAGGGTTTACTATAATTGTTTTTATCTCAATTTCATTAACACAATCGGTCAGATTATCAAACAGATTAAAGGATTATACAGTAAAACCTCTCTATAACGGTCACTTAATTGTGTTAATTAGTTGATATTTGGGACAGGTAGTTGCTTAAAGCAATGTGAAAGTCCTATAGGAGCGTTCTGTTTTACTTTTACCTTGCTTTAAGCATCCACCTGCCTTTAACACAAAATACTGATGTAATTTAGTTGCCGTTATAGAGAGGTTTTACTGTACGCCAAAACCTGTTTGGAAAGGTTGCCACAAATACGCCCTAGGCATCTAAAAAGAAATCTAGTGTTGATCTTCGAGGCTTGGAAGAAATCTATAAGTATAGTTAATAACCAAATATTATAAAGCTAAATCGCTAAACATTCTATCTATTTGATCAACGACAATTTCAATGTCTGTTTTCACTTGATAAGAATGGCATATTTGTCATACGAGTAAAGAAGTAATTTTTATTCATGTTGCATACAATGGCTATTTTTATGCAGAATCCATTGTGAGTATATTAAGAGACCTAAGACGAGGCAAATCTTTTGATGCCATTTCCAGGAAACATTTAATACGCATTCGTCACTGAAACCTCAATGGATACATATTTCTTGGCAACTGACATGACGCTTGTCGTTAACTGTTATTGTTCTAAGCGCGAACTGACCGACGTTCGCAAACAGTAGAACCCCTCTAATGCGACCACTTAATGAATAAACATGGATGCCTTTATAATCTGCATTATTTTTGTCTTGCATTAAGCTACCACCTGCATATGACACCTAGAATTTATACCTCTTTTAGATGGTCGCATTAGCGGGGGTTTACTGTATTTTCAGAGAATCGGAAGTCATTAAAACGTTAAGCAAATCATGTACATTTTGTCGACATTATTTCTTTTAGCATGAGAAGGGTTAACCGATGTTGACGATGGACAAACCTTCTGCCTCGGGTGCTGTTAATGATATTATTCAGTGACACTGGCGAAATTGATCCTATCTCCTGTTACACTGAAAAGAACAGTGTCGGCTCACACTGTGATCTGCTGGAATCTTTATCGACGTTCAATTCATTCAAGCTTTTGAGAAACTATTGACAGAATATCGAATATCAAATGTCTTTGATCCTAATGAATTATTCGGTGCATCACCTGGATCCAAGCTGTTTGGAGATACCAGTCAAATATCGCTTTCCATGAGAAGGAATGTCTCCTACACAATGGCCTTGTAACTTCTATATAGAAATAAGCAATACATATTACTGATATATTGTCTTCATTACCCGCAAAAGTAAAGAAACGTTTGTAAATCAGTCTCTTGTCATTTTAGAGTGATATGGCGAGACGTGAAAGCAACATATCCATCCACAACAAGGAATTGAGGGGATTTATAGTAATGCTTTATTCTGATATCGAGCTTGCAATAATGTTGAACCCTTGACTCTATGTAGTAAAACCTCTCTATAACGACCACTAAATTGTGTTAATTAATTAGGTATTTAGAGCAGGTGACTGCTTAAAGCAAAGTAAAAGTAAAACAGAACGCTCCCATAGGAGCGTACAGTTTTACTTTCACCTTGCTTTAAGCAGTCATCTGCCTTTAACACAAAATACTTGATGTAATCTAGTGGCCGTTATAGAGAGGTTTTCCTGCATATGTATGCGTTTTAACACATTTGCAAACAGAGTAGATTCACGTAGAAGCCGTCTGACCAGGGTCAGCTCTGTTTGCTTATGAAATAATATAGGTCTGATTCTACAGATTCTGACAACACAAAAACTTTATTTGTTCATATGCCATTATAAAACTGCATCTAATTAATATGCATGATGTCATTATTTCGTGCATGAATATTCATGGAATAAAGGGTTAAACAAACTTTCTCTCCAAATGAGGAATATGCGATATGCGTAACATCTCTGCACATTCCTTAATCCATATGATAATATCCTAATCTGCGTATTTTGCACGTTGCTTGTGAAATTACTGATCGCGTGTAACAGCTGTGTTCTGATGACACTGATTCATTATGGGAGAGAAAAAACTTCTATTTTGTTCGGAGCGACAGTTAGGGAATATTCGCTTGCATTTATAACATTCACAGTTGGCAGTTGTATAATAAACATTGCATCATAATTATCATTTTTGGATTTTGATTTCTGTTGTTTTCAGAAGAGAATGAGTTACCATGTGCACTGAACGATACACCACAGCCAGCTGATATCTGGTATCCTATTTGTACACGAATCGATATCAAACGTTTGCAAAATAATTTTGTTTATATTTCACAGGAAGTTCTATAGTTTATACCAGAGATTGTATATTTGACTGGCGTGAGATTGCACCTTGTTTGATCACTGAATTGTTGATCAATTTTCACTAAAATTAATATATTAGATACATAGAACAAGCGAGAACATACATATTTATATGCACCACGACATTGACCCCGGTACTCCGATGTGTCCTTTGCGTACATCAACTATAAAATAGGCATAATTTAACATTATTAAAACATCTTACATTCTTAAACATACATATATAGAAAAGAGCATGTATGCATTGTATATGAGAACCATCTACACACATACACACACACACGTATGCATGTACACGCTCTTGTGCACGCCCATAATGTTTTGAAACGAGAGAACTGGTATTTGCAAACAATGAAGACCCTATACAGGATCCTGATCGGCACTGTTTTGATTCAAAAGCCTCTCGCAGATTATACCCTTTCATATTGAATGGATTTTATTATTAAACAATTGGGGATCATTCCACTTTGAAATTTTAGCAGCGACCAAAGGCTAACGGACAGATGTACACTTATACTTGACCACAGGGAACGTATCGCGTTCAGCATTGAAACATATACACAGTCTTTGGGTTCTAGCATACCGTATAGGCGTATACATGATAATAGTATATAGAGTAAAGCCTCTCAATAACGGCCACTAAATTACATCAAGTATTTGGTGTTAAAGGCATGTGGCTGCTTAAAGCAATGTTAAAGTAAAACAGAACGCTCCTATAGGAGCGTTCTGTTTTACTTTCACCTTGCTTTAAGCAGTCACATGCCCTAACTACCAACAAATTAGCACAACTTAGTGGCCGTTATAGAGAGGGTTTACTGTATGCTAGAATAAAATATAGTTAATAAGGTACAGTAGAACATGCCTACAGCGACACCTTAATGAATAAACATGAAGGTGTCTACAGCAGAGTCCGTATTAAGTGGCTTAAGTCTTACATTTAATGTACATAGAGTCTTAAAAGACAGTAGATGGTTGCTTAAATACAGGCCAAATGCATTGCATAACGCTCCTCTAGGAGCTTCCTGTATTACTTTTCACCTGCATTAAGCTACCACATGTCTAACAGATCCGTAATTTGCCCTAATTTATTTCCGTTTGAGACAGGTTCTACTATATAAAAGCATGTGGTTGCTTAATACAGGTCGAAGTAATAATACACAATGAAGAAAATATTCCAAAAAAGGAATTAATATGATGCATAACTACCTGAGTAGCTCTGATCTAATATTTCGACACCTAAGGGCCTTTTCAAAGATTATCATGACAAAATACACGTCAGGTTTTTGTTACATGCATTCAGCCATAAGATCAAAGAGAACAATATTCAGGAAGTAATAATAATCTTCGTCATGTATTAAGCTACAACCTGTCTTAGAAACCAAGGATACACTTACTGTGAGTGTTCGCTGTAGACAGATGTTACTGTAGTATATTTGCAAATGAGAACTACAGTAAAACCTCTCTATAAGACTATAACTGCCACTAAATTGTGTTGATTAGTTGGTAATTAGGACAGGTGGTTGCTTAAAGCAAGGTGAAAGTAAAACAAAACGCTCCTATAGGAGCGTTCTGTTTTACTCTCACCTTGCTTTAATCAGCCACCTGTCTTTAACACAAAATACTTGATGTAATTTAGTGGCCGTTATAGAGAGGTTTTACTGTAGGTAGACAGTATAAGGCTGTTCTATATATCTCTGTAGCAACTGAGGTGTTTACCATTACCCAGTTAACAGATCTAATGGACTCTTGGTTTTCCTGGCGACTAGAAAATGGGTTTCCCTCTGCGATATTAACGCCTGCGCATCGTTCTTCATTACAACGAAATACGATATTTTAACCTATAGCCTGCTGCAGGTGGATGATTGATTACCTTTACAAACAGTTTGGATCCAGATTGAGACGCCGGGTAACTCGGCGTCTCATCAGGATCCAAACTGTTTGATACTTTGACCATGCTGTTGAAACGAAATATAAATTGAATGGACAGTGACAACTGAAATCAATGGCATTTTTTAAAAACAAAATTTTGCTCAGCAGGCTAAAGGTTAAAACGACCTTCTCAGCTCTTTCAGTGCTACGTATCGTCGTCGGCAAACTCTGGCATTTGCTTTATTTCTTTTTTTCAAATTACATGTATATTACTTTTTATTTCAATAAACCATAATCACAGCACCAAACAGTTTGGATTCTGATGAGAATCGAAAATCCTTGGCGTCTCATCTGGATCCAAGCTGGTTTTTTGCATAGGTCGTCACATATTCACCAGTAGCAGCGAGGGAGTTAAATTCAATTTCAAACAGGAAAACTAGTTTGAAGTGAGTGGGTACGGAAATTATGTACATGTATGTATGTTGGATATGTATTTGAACAGAAATAGAAAACATGATATGCAGAGACTAATCAAACCGTCTATCAGAGGTCCCATTAGGATGCGAAAATAAAGCATAGTTATATAACTCCTTTATTTCTCCACCAAACCCTTTGTTGTAACCACGCTTTTCGAGACGCTTCTAATGACTGGTTATAACATAGGGTTTGGTGGAGAAATGACGATTTTAGTATATATCCGAGTACGCACACTTATCCGTTAATCAGGACTCTATGCTTATTTTCAACCACCGCATATGTACAGTAAAACCTCTCTATAACGGCCACTAAATTACATCAAGTATTTTGTGTTAAAAGCAGGTGGCTGCTTAAAGCAATGTAAAAGTAAAACAGACCGCTCCTATAGGAGCGTTATGTTTTACTTCCACTTTGCTTTAAGCAGCCACCTGCCCTAAATACCAACTAATTAACGCAATTTAGTGGCCGTTATAGAGAGGGTTTACTGTATTAATACCCTGATCTGTTGTAACGTGTTCTTTACTTCGGACTCACCTAAGCGTCTTAGAAACTAGTGTTCAAATGTCAACCAGCTGATATTCTCAACACACAAACAGTTTGGAACCAGATGAGATGCCGAGTACCTGATCTGGATCCACTCTGTTTGCAAAGGAAAGTCAGGTCATGATAAGCGGGATGAAGGTTAACTCATTCCCTTATGTAAGCGTATTTTCACGCATCTGCAAACAGAGTAGAACCAGATCAGACGGCTCCTATAGGAGCCGTCTGATCAGGGTCTGCTCTGTTTGCTTATGATGTGATATAGATCTGATTCTACAGCTTCTGCCTGAGGCAAAATGTCCCGTGGTCATATGCCATTATAAAATAATCTTATTAATATTCATGACGTCATTATTTCTTACATGAATGTACAACAGGGAAAGGGTTCATGACGAAATGGAAAGGTAACGAAGCGTTGTTTTACACACACGTAGTTATCAATATTAAATATGTCGCCTAAACAACGTAATGAATTACTAAACGTACTGGTGATATCTACGTTTGTGAATGGGTTTTAAGGTTAAGCACAACGTCCCGCTAAAAGGCAATACAAAAAACAGGTATGCTATTAAAAGTGCACAGTTGGTTCCCATGGGAATACCAATGACTTGACGATGTACAGAATTTCCAAATCGAACAAATATATTTTCGAACAGAAAGGTAATTGAATTAAAACTCTTTGGAATGTTCACAATTCTGTAGAAAATATTTAAAACGCAATAAAAGTCAAACTTGATATGAAACTTATTGTTACTCACTGAAACAATACATTAGCGTGTTATATACATATGCGGAATAAAACCCGGGGCAATACTACACGTATGACAACCACGCCTACCCTTCTAGTCCGGCGATAAAATGGCGGGGCATATAAAACGGATACAGTGTACAAATAAATACATAAATAATTGGTTTACGTGTGATTCAACATCAGATGCCGAATACATTTTTAAAATTGTATCTAATCAATTGTACATTCTTAATGCAATTTCTTTTATGTTAGACATATACTAGAATTAAAATTTACGACTAAACTTTAGTCTCTCACACTATCTATGGTTAAATCAAACAAATATTCATATCTTTAATATCGACCGCCACGTGTTATGCTATTGAGAACAGCAACATTCTATTTGTAGAACAGCAGGTGTGGATCCAGGATTTCAGATTAGGGAGGGGTGGGGGGGGGGGGGGCGTAGAATTGTTTTTGGAGGGGGGCGTAGATTTTTATGTTTGATGACATAAATACATAGTGTGTTTGTAATACATGTTGAAAAAGAGCTGTGTTAAAGGCAGATGGCTGCTTAAAGGAAGGTGAAAGTAAAACAGAACGCTCCTATGGGAGCGTTCTGTTTTACTTTCACCTTCCTTTAAGCAGTCACTTACTTTAAATACCAACTAATTAACACAATTTAGTGGTCGTCATAGAGAGGTTTTACTGTATATAGATCTTAGATATTACTAAAAATTGTTTTGGGAATTGGGGGGGGGGGGGGGGGGCTCCACCCCCTCTAAATCCGCACCGGAACAGAGTGTGAAATCATTCATTGCAAAGTAACATGAGCTTTTGAGAGTATCTGTTTTAAGGTTTTGTCTGCCAGTGGCGAATCTAGAATTACCTGCGAAAACAATTTGTATCCAGATAAGACGCTGAGTAACACGGCCTCTCATCAGGATCCAAACTACGTTTTACTGTGACAATGCTTTTGTACAGAAACTTGAAGGACCTCATTATTATGAAGGTTCCCAATTTGAACTTATATCGAAAAATGCCCCTATGATACAAATAAACCGATTTCATCAATACTGATAATTTTTGTTCTACAACACAATCTTATCGGCCTTTTCCGTTAAATTCTTCCGCGTTTTGCCGATGATCACCCGATCCATCCATTGTTTACGTAATAGCTTTCTCGGAAGTGGTTGGAGAGTCGCGAATAGGGCGAACAGTTACGAAACTAAAACCCAACCCGAATAAAACTGAAACATCGGGTAGTAAAACCGGGATCGGCGATATCAAACACATGGATGTTTTGTCATTATTAACGGTAATTGGATGGGGCTTTTTGTGATATACTACTTTACAGCATATAAACAAATGCGTTTTGTATATTTTAAGTGTTTATGAAACGCGTCAAATATAGGGACATCCCCTTTAAAATACGACAATATATTGCAACGAAATAATTATAATTATATATAAATTTAATTTAATCTCGTATAAAATAAAGATTGATTAGAATTGCTTTTATGTAGGTCAAAGCACTTTTATGACTAGTTTGAATAATTAATTCTACCATCCTATCCCATTAACACACGAGGTCTTGTTACCAGTTTTAGTGCAGAAGCTTGTCTCGGGAGGATTTGTGTTTTCTGCTATCAGTACCAGACTCAATCATGTTCACGCTTATCATGCTAAGAGCGACTTACTGACTTTTGCAAACAATTTAGATCCACATCAGACGAAGAGTAACTCGGCATCTCGCGAGGATCCATGCTGTTTGGCATTCGGTCAGTAGTTTCTGAAAAACTCGAATTAATCTGAAGTGATTAAAATTGCTCAATATCAGAATTTGAGCAAAATCATTTTTACAGCCGAATACAATCTTTCAGATCGTTCACCCGTACTTTATACCCTATGTAAGAATAGCATTTTGACATATTGTTAGAGATATGTACTAGTCATTGTAAAAGAGCTATACACGGACTACATATAGATAATAAATGACATTTAGGTCTGCTAAATTTTATCAAAGTTAATATATATGTACTTTGCAATGATTGCACAGCCATTTAGGAAGTCAATTCAGTCGTCAGAATCATGCCGTTGATCTTAATATACATAAAATAATTTGACAGAAAGGACATAACTTCAGGTACAAATGTATGTGTCATATGTTATGGTAGTAAATAGGCCGATTCTATTTCCACGTAATTACGTGGAAATAACGATCCGCTAATTCCACGTATGCACATAATAATAACCTTTTCGTGAAAATCACCCCACGTCAAGAAAGTTTCTGGCCTATATTTACCAAAAGTCTGATTAGGAAAAACCATAAATATATTTGGGTTTTTTAGTCATTTTAATGTAATAAATAATTAAATTATAGTATGTAATTGTATCAAACGAGAAAAAAATAGCTTAATTTGACCATAATTTTAGCACGGAAATATAATTATAACTTGCTTAGTGCCACGTATGACCATTTAGTACTGTTTTTTTTACAGTTTTGCTTCAGATATTTTTCAAATAGATGTGTAACAATAAGCTTAATATATAAAATATATGTTACAATGGAAAAAGTATTGTTATGCCTTAATAGAATACGTTAGAAACCGGGTCACGCTTAGTACCACGTAATATAGGTTAGACTGAACTCAAATTACGTTTCTCAGCGGTGATGTCCCTTTGCTTAGTACCACGTAATTTCGGTTAGTCCAGAATTCGTTTAGTTTAGCTTCAGATTTATATATAAATTGTCTTAAGAATTAATAAAAAAAAATGTATTCGAACACTTGATATATGAAAAAGCTTTTGCAGTGAAAAAATGTAATGTTATGTTAGAACTAAAATTACGTGGTAGGAAAGGAACGATAACCTAGCCTAATAAGATAGACTTTGTCAGCGGTGATGTCCCTTTGCTTAGTACCACGTAATTTTGGTTAGACCAGACTTTGTTTAGTTTAGCTTCAGATATATTTATAAGTTGTCTTCAGATTTAATAAAAAATGCATTCGAACACTTGAGATATTAAAAAGCTTTTGCAGTGAAAAAAATGTATTGTTATGTATTAAAATACGGGAGAACTAAAATTACGTGGCAGGAAAGGAACGATAACCTATTCTAATAAGATAGACCTTGTCAGCGGGTTATGTCCCTTTGCTTAGTACCACGTATTTTCCGTTAGACCAGAATTTGTGTATTTAATGCAAATAGATATGGCATAGTCAATATACAGCTGTTCGAGTTACAATTTATTTTTGAAACGCTTGTTACAAGTTTCACTGCGTCAGTACACGATGATAGTAGGAATTTTTCAAGTTCAAGTCTTGGTCTTGCTATACATGTCAAATGGAACCATTCCTTACATTTACTACACTGTACCATTTCAAGAGAATATTCTTTGCCTCGTGAGAAACAGATTATTCGATGAAATATGATTTCTCTGAAGTTTATATAGGTAAATCATTTTTCCTTCAGCTTGGTCAAATTTTGCTCCACAGTAGGTTGGCTTGCTTTTAGACGTTTACAGGTGTGAATGGGTAACACCAATTAATGCGTTTGTCGGCTTACCAACGCTGTTAGCGCGTGTTGTTTGGTGTTTGCATTGCAAACAACTCGTAATTACCGACTGTGAAATGTGTGTATCAAAGCTGACAGAAACTCGGCTTGCATACTGAGTTTTCAATCAAGTTAGAATTTTGTGGTCATTTTTTTTATTATTTCACGGAAGTTTGTGGGAAGAGCTCGGTAATACTACATGAGGGATATTTCGTGAAATAGTGTATTTTGGATTTGAGTGAATTCGTCAATAGTTACTATTTGTTATATGGAATTTTACTTACATACGGTTCATATGCAAGGTGGGTAATTCATTTTATTCATATTTTCAGTTTTAATCCGTTTTATTAATGCATTATTTATCTATACCATGCACAATGTTCACGGGATTATTATTTCGTTACTTTTACCCACCTGATACCATGTACATGGACTGTGCAGGCTAATTATTTTTGGATATAAGGCACGGATTTTAGAATATTTTGGAATATGCTTACATTTGGCCTACATAAAACAGCGCGGAATTTATGGCCGTATTGTGTAATTCTCACCATGCGTGTGATTTTCACCCTTTCACCGGTTAGATAAAATACGTGGAAATAGACACTCCGTAGTAAATATAGGAATCTAAGTATAGTATACTTTATGATCAAAAGAGAAATATTACATAAACTGTTAATTAGGTGTGTTCTATAAGAGCTCACACGGTGTATTCGCCTATGTTGATTCCATAACACTCTGGCTCCTTTTGCTTTTTTCTGGTCTTACAATGTAGCATCTTTTAAATGCGTTTTATCTACAGTATCTCTATATCTCGAAATTAAGGAACCATACAAGTTACTTCGAGATAACATAGGTTCGAGTCACACGATTTCTAATCTAAACAATTTCTTAAGTTCACAGCTTATTGCAGATCTAAAGAATGCTAAACACTCTTGCAGTACCTTTCAGCATTACTTTCGACCTTCATTAAGATGCCATATGTGTTTCTAGGTATGCGCAGTGATTCATTTTAGAATAATTCTGTATTGTTAATGCGCGAAGAAAATGTCGCGACTTTCGTAACTGGAGTAAAAATACTCTAAATTTATTATTTTTGGCCGTGAATACAGCATATATTCACTAACTGAGTATACTTATTTATGGTTTGTAAATTGTGTAACCCTTCCATGTATAGATAGTATCTTAACTTGCCGTGTACGTTGCCTGGAAGCCACATTGTACCCAAACAGTATGTACCCCACCCACGCCATGGATCCACATCACAGAAGTCTGCAATGTTTCTCTCTGACACTTGGAACCCTCTTGACTGTCCTTGTCATTTCATAGCATCTTTAATACCTCCCAACCACCAACAGGACTGACATCACTTCAGATAGGGCTATCTACCCGGTCAATGAAACACAGATATTGGACGGTCGGCCAAACCCAAATTTGCACTTAAAGACAAGACTTTACTTATCTGCATCCTGCTCTTAAGCGGATATATTGAAACGAACCCAGGTCCGGCAGGAAAGGCTCAAATCTTTCCTTGTGGCCTGTGTGCAGGCTATACTGGACTTATCCACTGACTTCAACCTCACCCAAGTCCATGACAAGCCAACAAGAGACAACAACCTTCTTGACCTGATCTTCACTTCCAACCCTTCTTTGATTAAATCAACAGCCAACGCACCGGGAATATCTGACCACGACATTGTAATCGCTGACTCTGACACTAAGCCATACTATACCAAACAAAGACCTAGACCATGCTACGTATATTCAAAAGCTAATTGGGATACCCTCAAATCCAATATCAATGACATCTCATCTAGAATAATACATCTCTACAATAACGGATCTTCTGTACATGAACTCTGGGAGATCTTTAAATCTGAGCTCCAATCCACTATCCAGACCAACATTCCCTCTAAGATGAAGACCACCAATAAATCCACACCCTGGATCAACAAGGAAGTCAGACGCCAACTTAGACGGAAAGCTCGACTCTATAAGAGAGCACGACAAACGAAGAACTGGACAAAGTATCGCACCTGCCAAAGAGAGATGAAAAGAACCCTCAGAAAGGCTGAATCCGAGCACATAAACAGAGTTATCAGTGAAGGACTACAGAAGAATAACAACAAGCCCTTCTGGAATTACATCAAGTCTAAGAAAGAAGACAACATTGGTATAGCCCCACTAAGAAAGCATGGCCACCTAGTCACTGATTGCAAAGGGAAGGCAGAGATTCTTGTAAATCAGTTTGAATCCGTATTCACCAAGGACAATGGAAATATACAACATCCTACACTTACCAGACATGTGCCAGAGGACTTGCCCGCACTGGAAATTGGAATAGATGGTGTAAGGAAACTTTTATCCAACATCAAGACAAGCAAAGCAGCTGGCCCTGATGGACTCCCAAACAGGGTTCTACAAACATGCGCTTCAGAGGCAGCACCAGGCATTGCAGCCATCTTCCAAAAATCAGTAGACACTGGCCAACTCCCCAAAGACTGGAGGGACGCAAATATTGCCCCAGTATACAAGAAAGGAGACAGACACACAGCTGAAAACTACAGGCCAGTTTCTCTCACACGCGTCCTTTCCAAACTACTGGAGCACATCATCTGCCATCATATACTGAACCATTTCGACAAGCATCATGTACTTAGTTCCCTTAACCACGGATTCCGTTCAGGCTATTCATGTGAAACACAATTAGTGGTTACAGCTCATGACCTCCTAAACTACTATGACAAGAATCATCAAGTCGACACCGTCATACTAGACTTTAGTAAGGCATTTGACACAGTGCCACACAAGCGCCTACTACAAAAGCTAGACAACTATGGCATAAGGGGTCCCATCCTTACCTGGATTACCAACTTCTTGACTCAACGAGAGATGTGCGTCGTAGTCGAAGGCGAAAAATCCCGCCATGTCCAGGTAGGCTCTGGAGTTCCTCAGGGTACTGTTCTCGGCCCCTGTTGTTCCTGTGCCACATAAATGACTTACCAGAGAGAGTCACATCACGTATACGCCTGTTCGCAGACGACTGTTTACTATGCAGGACTATAAAAAAAACCAAAAGACCATGATCTACTGCAAATTGACCTGAACAATCTTCAGCAATGGGCCCAAGACTGGGGTATGAATTTCAATGCCAAGAAATGCTTCCTCCTAAGCACCAGAAACAAGTCTAGCCACTTCTATACCATCAACAATGTAATTCTTCAACAAGTTCAGGACAACCCATATTTAGGCATCACAATATCTGAAGACATGAAATGGAAAACACACCTAAATAACATAGCCAAACGCGCCAACTTGACTCTAGGATTCCTGCGAATAAATTTGAGAAACTGCCCAAGAGACTGTAAGAAGAATGCCTACATCGCATTAATTCGGTCCAAATTGGAATACGGCTGCAGTGTCTGGGACCCTTATCAACAGACAGACATCGACAGACTTGAGCGTGTCCAGCGGGCATCAGCCCGCTTCATCACTAAGGACTACAGGACTCAAGAGAAAGGTTGTGTCACCAACATGCTGAGGGACCTGGAACTACCTCCACTTCAGGAGAGACGACGCCATCAAAGGCTGACACTACTGTACAAGGTGGTGAAAGGGCACGTACCGGCTATCAATATTGAGCACTATCTCAAACCATTTAGGCCAAAAAGAACATTTAGGGCAAAGAAATACGAAGACTATATCCAAAAACAACATCGTCTAAAACAGTGTTAATAACAATAAACAGTGCTTTGCCCCTATATTCGCAAAAACAGTGAGCTTTAGACACTCATTCTTTGTGAGAACATCATTGGATTGGAATAAGCTGAGTGATAACATCGTAGAAGCGGAATCTATCGAGTGCTTCAAATCGCTGTTAATAAACTCTTACTAAGCGCACTCCCCCCGTTGAATTAAAGCCAGTATTGGTAGCTTCAACGTATTTATACAGATACAGATACAGAGTTTGTTTAATATGCAAAGGGGGCCATGCGGTTCCATTTACCATAACGTTTGTTTGTTACGAAATGCTATGAAACGTATAACTGGAAATCAATATGTACACTATTAGTTACACAGATCACTGTCGGGGTATCTGACTTTTCGTTTCCTGCTGAGGAAATTCATGTTGCCCGAGCCGTTAGGCGAGGGCTACATGTATTTACTCAGCAGGGAATAAAAAGTCAGATACCCCGCAATGATCTGTATAATGATTTTATTTTACCGCTAAGTGTAATATTTGTAGCAGTTAATTAGCGTTGATAATGTAGGCATCGTTTTACTTCCCCTCAGGGGCCTCATACTGAAAGGTAAGGGCTTATAATATCTGTATAATAATCAGCTCATTACATTTGTGGACAGAAAGGGATATTCAAGTGCATTAGTTTTTCAAAAGATTGAAAATTTCAGACGTTAGTAAAACTTTCAGCATATCCGCGGTTAAGCAGACACTATTTTTCATCATGAGAACAGTTAAACTTAATTGAGAGAAAGGCGCAATTCCGACGTCATTTGAATGACGTCAAAATGACGGTTTTATAATATTCAAACAAATGGGCGTTGGAAGGAGCGGCTTTACTGCAATTTACAGGTACGTGCACTGTGCATGTGCATAAATAAAATCTGAATCGAATTGGGTGTGGATTTTCTTTGTAAAAGCGGGGGTTTGGGTGCTAATCGGTACGTGTACAATAACTTTGACAACATTTGCAGCATCAGAGCAGAATAAGACATTCGCCACGTATCGGGTTCATTTACATTTACAACAGCTATAACAAAAATGTTTCTCGATGGATAACTTTGTTCCGCCCCACACTCTTGTTATTTCGTTTGAGAGCGGTTGTTTAGATCAAATCGACGAAGTGAAGCTGGTCGGCCATTTTTAATGTGTTGTAGCAATGAAGCGAGGTCCTCGACAGGGGAAATTCCATTGCTGTTCATGACTCCGTATATACAGAATTTAGAGGGATACACAACTTTTATACATGGCTAATTAACCAATTACTTTGCAGTATAATAAGGATACTCCATTTACTTTAACTCTTAACCCATTAATCCGTCTTGCAAACAGTTTGCATCCAGATGAGTCGCCTAGTAACTCATGACTTTGCGGTGAAGGAAAAGTTACTTTAATGATGCTTTTCAGGAACGCCTAAGATATTAAGCTTGAAATGGAGACGAATGGAAGTGGAATGACCTGCTTTAGACTTTTTATAAAGTAACGTTTAGAAAAACTCACATACACACAGTATCTTATGTTAAGCAATAAGTTTTATGTTTTATGTCCATACTCAGAAAGATCAGCAATGACACTACATATTGATCAAACACATCACCCTTCTCTGTAAAACTAGTAATAAAAAGAAATATATGTGTGCTGTACAGATACATGTACTATTATCCTTTAATGCATAAACCCATTAGCACAACACAACCTGTTTATAAAAGACCGAGCCACATGCCAACAGTTTCTTCAGTACTTTGATTAACAAAAAGTGTCGGTATTTGAATAAAACACAAATTTAGAATATTTAACCCTTAATCCACTGTCTGTTCAAATTTGGATCCATTACTACTTGACTACTTCCCATTCGATCAAGCTTTTGACCGGGCGTCAAACAGATTAGATCTAGAGGAGTCGCCGAGTAACTCGGCATCTCATCCAGAGCAAAGCTGTTTGCAAATGTTAGTCAAATCGCGGTTAAGCTTGATAATGGTTAAACACACATTAGACGAGGCTAATGCATACAAACAATAACTAAAGCATATAAACACACAATCAACAATTTCCCGATTGATATTTAAACAAGTTTGAAAGAAAACGATAAAGATAATTGAATAAACCTTGAATAAATATTAAAACGTTCAAACTAATTATGTTACCTTTTATTATGATTATAGTCAAATTACACAAATTAAGTTAAGACACAGGGCGCGACCAAGAAGACATTTGAAAAATACTTTAATAGTTACATTTATGTGGCATGTACTTGAAGCAAAATTTGTCTTTATTTGATAGCCATCAAACTCTAAAATGCCTAAAATTAATAGAGGTGACTTATAACATGAAGCACAGGGCTCCAGATAGGATGCATACACGTTTTCAAGAAGAACTCCTTTTATTTGAGACGATTCTAAGAGTGGCCACAGCATGGGGCTTAGTGGAGAAATGACGACTTTAGTACATGTAAAACCTCTCTTAACCGGCCGTTAAATTTAGTATGATTATCGGTCTTGGAGACAGGTGGCAGGTTAATGCAGGGTGAAAGTCATGCAGAAAGCTCCTAGAGGAGCTTTCTGCATGACTTTCACCCTGCATTAAGCAGCCACCTGCCTAAAAGTGTCTAAATTCTTATCTACTAGAATTCCGGTTAAGAGAGGTTTTACTGTACATGTATTTGAATACACATCATTATCTGTTGCTCTATGGCATAATGGGGTTTTCCGTCTTACAATATTCTAATTGTGTTTTAATTAAATAATAGCAGTTCCTCATTTTCACGCATCGCCCCTCCGCAGACGTTGTCGGCTGCTACATGTCCGAATTCAGAATTTTTTTTATTTTCTTTCAAGGCAATAACAAAATCGAGGAATTTGACAGACTGCACCCTGATTTGATGTCTCATTTGAATCCAAACTATTTATGTAGTTGATCACAAGTTCGTCTTTGGCAGCGACATACATAACCAATGAACTATTTCGCAGCAACTGTCGTCGAAAAGCGACTCACATAATTTGCTGTAGTGGGCGGACCTGCCATTACCTGTGCAAATAAATTATTGTTTGGACTGTTTTTCATTTCATGTGGTGATTATGCAATAACGATTTGGCTGATATAATATAACCTATGGAAATAGAGTGTCGATCAAATAAAGCATGTCCTAATTAGAAGATTCATCCGGAAGCCATTTGATTTTAGTCTGTATTGTGTGTCTATATTTCATTTAACCCTTTCCCTGTCCAATTTCCAATACCTACTGAATATTCGCGGACCAAATAGTTCCAATGAAATATGGAATATGAAACATTGTAGCCGTTTTAGAAACTAAAGAAACAGATCTATCAAATTTCATTTGAAAACAGAGCAGATCCTGATCAGACGGTCCCTATAGGAGCCGTCTGATCTGGGGTTACTCTGTTTGCAAATGCATGAAAAGGCGTTTATATAAGGGAAAGGATTAAGGACGCTGGGCATGAATGGATTAAATACTGTTTAAAGTTTAAAAATAAGCCTAGGTTTTTATATTGATATACATATATTCCTGTGTATTCCGATAAGTGTACGGTTTACATGAGGGAACTTTACATGATTGTATGCTTCATATCGACAGGGTAACACATACATGATCATTGGACATGATATACACACATATATAAAGCTACGTCATTTATAAAAAAGGGACGTTTGTATTTTTCAATAGAGGGCCATATGTTCGTCTGCTGAGTATCTAGTTCTCCAGATAAGATGCGTAAAATAAAACAAAATCAAGACTGACTCCTTTATTTCTCCACTCCACTACTCTTTAGAATCGTCACAACATAAGGTTTGGTGAGGAAATGACGATTTCAGTATCTGAGTGCGCATATTTATCTTTTGCTCTGGTATACATATAAACCATCGAAGGATTTAATTAAACTTTGTTGTTTGAAAATCCTTCCACATTCTGAAGTGTCAGCTGACTAGATCAAGATATGAATGTTAAAGCTTAACCTTATTCTCGTTGTAAAATTTGTCATATTTTGCGCAAACTCTGATCGTTCGAATAGCTACTGGTCGAGTGTCAAACAGCTGTGACCCTGATAAGATACTGAGTTACTCGGTATCGTATCTAAATCCTGGCTGTTTAACCCTTTACTCTATAATCACGCATTTCTACGCCTTTGTAAACAGAGTAGACCCAGATCAGACGTCTCCTGCAGGAGCCGTCTGATCAGAGTCTGTTCTGTTTGCTTATACAGTGCTCCCTCTCTACAACGACACCCTTTGGGATACGAAGATTGTATATGTTGTTCAGAGGGAGTCGTTATAGGGAGGGAAAATCAAACATAATTAGCTTGTTTGCAGATCCCAAAATAAGGTTATTTCGAGAACTAAAACCGTTATGCCTCCATCAAACCCTATGTTGTTACCACTCTTTAGAATCGCCACAAAGTGACGATTCTAAAGAGTGGTCACAACATAGGGTTTGATGGAGGCATAAACAAAATACGATGGAAAAAGGTTGTTTCTGGAGCCTTGTTTTTTGCGGAAACAGTGACATGCGTTGTTGTAAGGAGGGAATCGTTATTGAGAGGGCCGTTGTAGGGAGGGAGCACTGTAATGTAATATAGATACATGTATCAGTCTAAACTTTCTGTCACGGCCAACAGTTCCCGTGTCCATATACTCCATACGCTATTATATAACAGTTATTCTAATTACTATTCATGATGCCATAATTTATTTCATGAATATTCACGGAGTAATGGGTTAAACTACACGGTAAAGTCGCAGTAAACAGGATTGGGGTTAAGCCTATCAGGTATGAAATGAATAATTAGTTCTCGTGATGCCGCCTCTACTAGTCTATATAACGCCATGTAAGTGCTAGAATGACCATTAGCAAATTACTACATGTGCTTAAATATTAGTCTACTATGGGCGGATGAGTGAATACCTTTGCAAACAGTTTGGATCCAGATGAGACGCCGAGTAACTCGGCGTCTCATCAGGATCCAAATTGTTTGACACAAATTGTATTTTGGTAGACAAATTGATTATAGCTTGAATTTTGAAACTGTAACAGTGAAAAAATTCTGTAAAAATAATTTGCTCAGACTGGTAGGCTAAAGGTTAATAATGGGTCATAGACGGTTCGTGAGCTTTCAGGTGGCTATTATTGAAACGTGTCCAAGAACTGTGCTTCCTGTACATTATTACTGTCAATCCTTCACATTCAATAGAGCTACATTTGGTACAACAATACGGGGATAATATTGTCATTCTGCATGCGGATATTAGTTAACGTTTGTATTTTTGTTAATACTTTAGATGTACAATAACCGTCAACCAGCCCGAAAATCTCATTTGTATCTTTACTGTTTGCCATATATATTCTGATTTTGTAGAGATGGCAGAATTTAAATGTACTAATTGATCCCAAATTATAACAACAAAAAACAACAACAGCAACAACAATGATTATATTTATGCCCTGTGGTAATTTCCTAAAGAGTTACAATGTACAATTGTTGCAAAGCAAAATGTAATAATGACCAAAAATGTAATGATTATTACAAAATGTGTTAATTTTTTACATTATGCTGAAAAACCTGTTACCGCAAACTGTAATAACAAAACAAAATGTAATAAATTTTGAAACAGGTATGATTCATTCCATACACAACTAAATATATATTAGCGACTTTCACAGAGAAATGGATATACAAGTAAAATATACCTCTTCTGGCAACTGGGGACTGGGGAATATGGAGGTGGAGGGAGTCGAGTGAAAAATCGACATGTATAAAAATACACCAGATGAAGGGTATATGTTGCTATAGTTAATAGTTTACGTACTATAAAGAGGTTCGATATCATGAAGGAAATTGTTTTACAATTTGCGTTATTACATTTTGCGTTGATAGGCTTAGACTTACCAACGCAAAATGTAATAACGACGCAAAATGTAATAACGACGCAAAATGTAATAAATTATGAGATGGGCTTGATTCATACCCTACAATTTTATGTCCGTTGTAGCAACGTTAAATGTCGCATCGTAGCTAAATGTCGCACTTGACGTTATTTGTCGCAAGGCTGACGCTAAATGTCGCACTTGACGTTATCTGTCGCAAGGCTGACGCTAAATGTCGCACTTGACATTATTTGTCGCAAGGCTGATGCTAAATGTATGAAATAATGGTACTGTGCTACATGTCGCAGCATCAACGCTAAATGTCACATTCCTTTATAAGCACTATTTTATAGTAGTATCGTACACACACCTTCTATCGAACCTCACCTGTTTATCGAACCTTTCATTTCTTTTTGTGTTTTTACGCATGCACAAGTGCATACTACATCATAAAATCATGAGTACCGTTGCTTTGTCTGTAAACAACGCCTCGTAGCTTTAAAAACGAAATATACGTCATAAACAGGTCAATACAGTTTATTGTCCGTTCAACTATGCTAAACATGAGAAAACTCTTAATACGTTATAGAATATCAACATGAATTGAAAAGTGTACCACATTAAAAATGTTTGACAGCTCTGACCCCTTCAGCTTATGCAAAGGTCGCGTGCCCATGATGAAATCACGTGATTATGAGTATTATGTTACAGTAAACAGTTTCTAAAATAAAGGTTCGATAAGCAGGTGCTGTTTTTCTGGCAGCCATTTTTGTTTTTGTTATGCGGGTGGTGGGGAACACTGAATTGTTTGGGGATTAATAGATGATGATAAAAATATTTAATTGTTTCAAGGTATGTATAAAAGATTATTTTGAACTGCTGGTTTATTTTTTTCTTCAATATTCACAGTAAACGTTTTTTGTTCCTGGTCAAAGGTTAAGAGGTTCGATAGACGGTAAGACCATGCTACTTCCTAGTTTAAACCCCGACGTATCCCGGAACAGTGATCCAGGGTTTACCGGGTTGAACCGGGCACGGTCTCACTGTGCCGGTTTGAGATGCCGAAGTATCCTGGTTCAGATGTGTTTAGATGTGGATCATATTTGTTGATTAATAAAACTTCAACTCGGGTCAAAATCAGACTGAAATTAAAACAAGAGTCGGAATCGAAAGAAGGAACGTTCCCTGTCTATACAGCTCCTGAGCTGTGAACCTATGACAAGCAGCGTGAAGCCTCTCAAATACACACGTGTTTAGATTTAGATGGTGTTTAGTGATTAATAGCCTCTGCCTTTTGATCAAAATCAGACAGTTGGAATCGAAGACTGAATATACAGCTCCATATTTTCCATACAGCTTGGATTCTAATGATTCTGTTTCCAATCATTAAACTCGGTACTGCTTGGCTTAATGATAAAAAAAACTTGTTTGCATGCCGTAAGGGTAGGAAGTAATGTCAACTCGCTCTCTCGTATTTGATACAGGTACTTATGGGCTTCTTACTCTCCCTCTCTGTCTATCCCACCCACTCTCACACAACTGTCTTTCCCACTCCTATAGGAACGTTCTGTTTTACTTTCACATTGCTGCACTAAATACCAAATAATTTACACAATTGAGTGGCCGTATAGAGAGGTTTTATTGTGTACAGTAAAACCTCTCTTAACCGGCAGTTACATTTAGTATGAATATTGGTCTTGGAGACAGGTGGCAGCTTAATGCAGGGTGATAGTCATGCAGAAAGCTCCTAGAGGAGCTTTCTGCATGACTTTCACCCTGCATTAAGCAGCCACCTGCCTAAAAGTATCTAAATTATTATCTACTAGAATTCCGGTTAAGAGAGGTTATACTGTATTATTTTTTCATCGCGCAGAAAACGATGGTACTTTAGCGGACAGCTACAACCTGCCTTACAGACCCGTAATTAGACCTTTTTGATGACTTCTTAACTAATTACCTCATAGGCTATTTTAGATACAACCTCTTTGAATAAATCTACCGAAAAGGAGCATTAACTAGAGAAAAGCAAACTTTCAGAATTTTGTAGTTTGAAACTATTGTGATAAATACAGCATTTGCTCCTATAGGAGCAAATGCAAATGCTCTATTTATCACAATGGTTCCACAAAGTGACTTTTACAGAGTTGTCAAACGTCGTCATTATGAGGGAATGGGTTAAGAGAGGTTATTCTGTATAATACTCCTACATACGTTTATTTTTATGTTGAATCTATGGCCCCCTTACCTTGCTAGCAATAGCCTAGACTGCCTGCTTAAATTTGGATCTGGTGCATGTTGGACTATCGATTCGATAAAATGTTTGTGAAACCGTTGACCGAGTGTCTAACAGCCGAGTTACTCGACATCTCATCAGGATCCAAGCTGTTTGCGAGTCGGGTTGTGGAAAGCGGGAGAAAGCTTTAAAGAAATTAACCATTTTCTCCGTAAATACCCATTTCTACGCCTTTGCAAACAGAGTAGACCCAGATCAGACGGCTCCTATAGGAGCCGCCTGATCAGGATCTGCTCTGTTTACTTGTGATATAATATAGATTTGATTCTACAGCTTTTGCCATGGCCAATAACTCATGTGGCACTGCTATTATAACACATAGGTCTAATTGATATTCATGACGTCATTATTTCTTACATGGATAGTCATAAAGGAAAGGGTTAAAAGAAATTAAACAGCTAACCGCGTTATCAGATATTAAACTCGGAGAAGGGAAAGCCTGAAAATCAAGAAAGGAATATGGAAAAAAACACCGAATGTGGAGTGAGTATGGAACGATCGTAAAATTGCTTTCACTGGCAGCTATACATCTTAAGTAACGCAATAAAAACACAAGCTTTGACGTATTGGTTGTCATGGCGTGAGATGAGAATTTTAACAAGGCTCGTTGAAATGCGAAGAATATGCACATATTTATACTTTTTGCACATACTAAGAAAATATTGTGAATACTTCTTATGTTGATTATAGCGGTTGTTATGCAAAGAGTAACAACCAGAACATTGCAAGATCTTTGTAAAATCAACAAACTTAACCCTTTCCCGCAAGTCTACTCGCGACCCGAGTTGCATGTGCAAACACCTTGAATAAAGATTGGACGCGTCTCTTCAGCATTTAAGCATTTCCGCGTCAAATTTCTAACTGTCGTCTGCAATCCAATTTTTGTTAAATCATTCGGTACAATAAGGAAATGAGATAAATAAATGAAAAGTTCAAAGGCATAAAGCACAAATATAGAAAATAGAGAAAAAAAGAGAAGTCCCTGATCTGGGACTGCACTATTTGTCGTGGTGCATTTATACGACATTGGCGATGAAAGGGTTAAGCTGTTTGATACTTGGTCAAATATATTCTCTCAGGTAAAACCGTTTGATCGAACCGAAATTATCAAAATGCACCATATCCAGATTCAAACATTACGTTGTCACGGTGGAATAAGGGTTAAACATGCATTGCAAATACTGTACAATCACGATTAACCCTTTCGCTGCCAAACTATGTCGTCTGCTAACTTTGTCGTCTGCTACAAATTTTCATTTTTTCATTTTCTTCATTTTTGTTTCCAAAACATAGTAACAGTAACAAACAGTTTGGATCCTGATGAGACGCCGAGTTAATCGGCGTCTCATCTGGATTCAAACTGTTTGTATAGGTTATCACAGATGCGACATTGGCAGCGAAAGGGTTACTAGTAACACGAACACTAAAGTACGTATCATTGTCGATCTTAATACAGGTGGCAGTTTAATGCAGGGCGAAAGTCATGCATAAAGCTCGCAGAGGAGCTTTCTGCAAGACTTTTACCATGCATTAAGCAGCCACCTGCCTAAAATGTTGTCATTTCTTCATTACTAAATTTTGAAGTATCGAGTTTCTACAATATACTGTCACTGCCTGAACCCATTACGTCAATGGCCATTTTTAGATAAACCTCTTTGAATAAATCTACCGAAAAGGAGCATTAACTAGAGAAAAGGAAAACTTTAGAATTGTGTAGTTTGAAACCATTGTGATAAAAGAGCATTTGCTCCTATTGGAGCAAATGCTCTTTTTATCACAATGGTTTCACAAAATGACTTTTACAGAGGCGTCAAAAGTCGTCAATATGAGGGAATGGGTTAAAGTGCAACGAATATTAGTTGCTCCCACATCGTCTCGATTAGACGATCGGAGCAACAAAACAGTTTGCATTAAGACGAGACGCCACAAATACATGTAGTCCATTTGAAGAGGCTTATTTATGCACAAGATTGCAGAACCACATCTGAATAATATTCTTTCCAACTGCATTTATATGTGTGTGTCTCATATTATTATGTTAACGTTGATAGAGAAAACAGACGGATTGGAAATTGACTTGAGATGTTTTCATCTATTCTATATTAACCCTTATCCCGCCATCTGCGAGCTTATTTGCATTTGCAAACAGCTTAGATCCAGATGAGACGCCAAGCTGTTTGACACTTGGCCTCTAATTTCTCCAAAGCTTGTATCATAACACATGTTCAATCGTTTCTCAAAACCTTATAAACTGGTAAGTAGTCAAAACGCATAGATCCGTATTTAAGCAGACCATTATTTTCACAGCGGAGTATTAGTTGGGTCTGTAGTACAGTGCAATCCCGCTAATGCGACCATACAACTTATTACCTCCGATGTTTTTAAGCGCGGGTGGTTGCTTAAAGCGGGACAAAATTGGTGCGGAATACTCCCAAAAGGAGCTTTCTATATTATGTTGTCTTGCACTAAGCTACCACCTATTATATAAACCCAGAGTAGGGCTTCTTTTGAGTGGTCATATTAGAGGCACTTTACTGTATACGGCTGCAGACAAAACGCGTTAATTTAACCACTTCCGTGCCACAATGACGGGTTTATGATATCACATGCAAACAGTTTGGATCCAGTTGAGACGCCGAGTAACTCGGCGTCTCAGCAGGATCCAAACTGTTTGACACTCGGTTTACTGTTTTATAAAGAAAATGGAAAAAGTGCACACACGTACACTAAAAATAAAGGAAACTGTGCTCAGCAGACGACAATGCTGGCACCGAAAGGGTTAATAAGTTTTGTCTGTCCATAATGGCCTTATGAAATATTCTGGTTACATTTCTGCAATACAAGGTCCGACTCACTAAAACATAACACGCTGATCTAGCCGTTTACTCCATAAATACGCATTTCCAAGCCTTTGCAAACAGAGTAAACCCAGATCAGACGGCTCCTGTATGAGCCGTCTGATCAGGGTCTGCTCTGCTTGCTTATGGGATTATATAGATTTGATTCTACAGTTTTCGTCATGGCAAAGATTTTATATTTTCATATGCAATTTAAAAACAAGTTAATCTAATTAATATTCATGATATCATCATTTTTAACATGAATATACGTGGAGTAAAGGGTTAAACCTTATCCTTGTTAAGGCGATTTGGCTGCCAGTTGCAAGCAGTTTGAATACAGATAAGAAGCTGTATACAGAGGTACAGATGAGATGCGTACATTAAAACATTTTCAAGAATAAATATTTATTTCTCCACAAAACCCTATGTTGTGAACAATTCTAAGGAGTGGTCACAACATAGGATTTGGTGGAGAAATGTCGATTTTAGAAATTGGACTGTAACTCTGTAGCATAACTCGGCATCTCATCTAGACTCAAACTATTTGATATTGTTTCTCAAAAGCTTGAACGAATCGAAAGTAAGCGAAATTGCTCTAGATTGTAGGTTAAACAAACGTACGGTTAACAATAAGATAATGTTTTTTCTTCGACGTGAAAATGTGTTTCCCCAGGAGGCTCGACAATATTAACGTCTACCCATCATTCTACATTACACGCCCGATGGGACTTGATTAAAAAGGCATTTTTATATTCAATTTTAAAGAAGGAAATGAGTGGATATGGAAAGTCAATAATATTGACACAACGAGTTTTGTTTTCAAACTATCCATGTCTTGAGCCCTTCACGTGATAAGCACTACCTGATTAACAAATGCAAAATAACCTGAGTCCAGATGAGACGCCGGGTAACTTGGCGTCTCAATAGGATCAAAGCTATTTGTCACTCGATTAGTGGTGTCTCAAAAAATGATCTCAGTAAACATTTTACCAGATCAGTGTTTGAACATACATTATGTGTTCAGCATGAAAATGGTTAAGCCATTCCCTCATACTGGCGGCTTTTGATGCCCGGTAAAACATTCTGAAAGTGGGGGATCCTTCAAAAGCAAAGGTAGCAATGCCAAAAGAGAAAATTGCAGACTCGGTTTTATTGAGTCTGTTCATGAGTAGTAATTCAAAGTGCAACACTACTCATGCCCCCTAGCACAGGCTTAAGCAGTATTCAATTTTAAAAATTTATACCATCAAAACTAATGATCCCGAAGGACCAGAAAATAACGTCACGTTTTAAAACCATTGTGATGAAAAAAGCAAGTTCTCTATTTGTCACAATGGATTAAAATCTAGACAATTCTATTTTTTGTGGTAAATGCTCCTTTTCAGATTTAGACACAGAGGCTGGGTATAAAGATAGCTTATGAAAGAATGGGTTAAGCGTAATCTGCTCGATCAAAGGAAATGTGTCTTTTCTATGTCATGAATAGCTTCAATATGACATGATCATAAACATTATTAGTAGTACCAGGACCAGCAGTCTGATTTGGGTCGACTCTGTTTACAACGGTTGAGATAACATGTGTATGGGGGAAAGGGTTAAAAACATTTCTGCCTATAAAGATGGATAAATCCAACGTAAAAACAATAATTAGCTAAATGAAGAAAAAGCACAATATAGACTTGCTGTGAGGTCAATGTATTGTCATAATTAAAGCTAACATTATGGATAGAAAAGAATAACAGACCAAAAGCTATTGCACGATGGTCACCTTTCTGTCTTTACATTTGTAATAATATCGGTGGTCGTCTGCTCAATGTTAAATATATGATTTAATTTTCTTATTATTGATTTAAAAAATATAATCATAGCACCCAACAGTTTGGACCCTGATGAGACACTGAGTTACTCCGCGGTACATATTGTTTGCATAGTTAAATCACAGTTTCGCCACTGCCTGCAAACGATTTAATCATCAACCCTTCTTCATGGTGGTTTCCTTATACAATTTTTGTAGTTACGGAGGACTTTCTCTTAAATAGCCTTTGAATATTTCTTCGGAGAATGTATGGTTCCATGAAAGCGTTTACCTTGTTCGATGAACATAAAAGCACTGTACATATCTATACTGCATATCAAATAAATGAGGAACATTTCGGAAATGTCAACGAGGTAAGGTTGAAAATGAAAACAGTTTTACTTTCGTCTTTATCCTTTATCTTTCAACTATAATAAAATTGTGGCCGACCTTAATATTAATGATAATATTCCTGATAATTGAGATTGCGCCACCTTAAAATTTTGCTATTCTCCGGCTGGTCATGTGATTTCTGGTAATTTTGAGATAATTAAAGATAAACGTTTACGATCTCTTTTGAATAAAGGTCCCAAATATAGAATACATGTACCATCCATGATAGATTTTAACTCTTGTCGAGTTCAGATTGCGGAGGCTTTACAAAATTTTAGTATTAAATGGTGTCGAAGAGAACATGTTGAGTCTAATGCTCTTTCTAGTTGGAAAAAACTAATTTTTGATATTATTGATAAACGCATTTCCTTTTATAGCTCTAATAAACACCTTCTTCCACCTAAACCTAGAATTTCTTTTAGACATCTTAAAAAGGGTTTACAGGATTTCCATTCAAAATACGTTTTTGTTCCTGCAGATAAGACATCGAATAATGTGATTATTATTTGACGATTACATTATATCGATGTCTTGAAGCAGGAAAGTATTAATACCAAGTCATACATTTCAGTTACTACTGACGGAAAGACCATCGTTTCAGACCATGTCAAAAAGTGTGAACAACTTGGAACCGATATTAAAATTACACAACATAAACTTCCTACAATGTATTGGTTACCAAAACTACATAAAAACATATAAAGCGCGTTTCATTGCAAATTCTAGTTCATGTACAACTACTAAATTGTCTATACTTTTGACTTCTTGTTTAACGAAGGTAAAGGAACATGTTAGGTTCTACTGTGATAAGACTTATGAAAATTCTGGAATAAATCTCTTCTGGTCTATTAAGAACTCTTCAGAAGTCTTAAACAATCTTAAGAACAAAAGGTATCTTGCATCCTCTGTAAGCACGTACGATTTTTCTACTCTGTACACAACTCTTCCTCATCTTTTAATTAAGGATAAGCTTACTAACTTAATCCAGAAAGTATTTGCCCGGGAAAAAACATCATTCGTGGCATGTAATGCTGAAAAAGCTTTCTTTACTGACGAGCAAATGGAATATTACACCAATTGGACTTGCTCAGAAGTTTGCGAATCACTTACCTTTCTTTTGGATAATATATTTGTACGTTATTGGAATGCTATATACCGTCAGATAATTGGTATTCCCATGGGTACGAATTGTGCACCACTTGTCGCAGATTTGTTTTTGTACTGCTATGAGAGAGATTTCATGTTGCAGAAGATGTTATAAAAGCCTTCAATGAAACTTGTCGATATTTGAATGATATTTTTAACTTAGATAACCCTTTCTTTGATGCTCTGATTCCTACAATTTATCCTAAAGAACTCAAATTGAATAAGGCTAACCCGTCCGACAATTATGCAGCGTTTCTTGATCTCGACCTTAAAATTGATAATAGAATGATTTCTTCTAAAATATATGACGAAAGAGATGATTTTGATTTTAATATTGTTAATTTTCCTCATCTTGACGGGGATGTTCCCCGTGCTCCATCTTACGGGGTTTATATATCTCAACTTATTCGTTTTGCTAGAGCTTGTTCATTTATTGACGATTTAAACAGTCGAAATCTCATTTTAACTGAAAAACTGCTTAAGCAAGGATATAGATACCATAAACTAAGAAAAACTTTTTCTAAATTTTACTATCGAAATCTCTCGCTTATTGGCAAGTACCAATCTAATCTCAAGGAGCTTCTGCGACACGGTGTTTCACATCCTGAATTTAGTGGTGATGTGATTTACAAACTTCGTAAAATTATTGGACATACCCATTTTCTCACTTTGTTCATCAAATATGTTAAAAAATTCATTAAAAAGGGATATGCTCCTGTAGTACTACAACATACTGCATGTTTGGTTGTCAACCCTTTTACAGTTGGCAATCACGCTGGCCTCTTTGCATGTACGCCGACAAGAAAGGTTTAGTATTCTATGAAGGCGACCTCTTAAATCCAGAAATGGAAGGAGAACGTCGGATATCTGTACTATTTCGTTTTTGTCGTACACTTTATTACTTTTCTACAGTTACTCTGTTTGCAGCTCAATCATTGAGTACACTAGCGATAGGTGGATACAGTTTGTTCACTTAAATGTTTTCGTTATACATGCACTTTACCACTGTATTTGCCGTCGCGGTTGTTGTAGATTAATCGGAGAGGGGATACGTTTATTTACACTGTTTGTCTTTTAGGGTGGGGATGGAATAAGTGTGAGGTTGGGCGCCCATAAACCGGTTTAACCCCCAGTGACTTTTGGCACTGACCGTTCCAAGGCGGTGCTTCCATCTTCCCCTATTGTGTGTTTGTTTTGTCTGTGTGCGTCTCTTGTTGTTTTTATAGTTATGTAACAAGTATTGCAGAAAGCTCCAGCCTGCTGATTCTGGAAGTTCTAACAGTATAGGAGATCCTTGGAAAGCAAAAGCAGCAATGAAAAGAGAGAAACTCGCATACTCGGTTTTATTTAGTCTGTTCATGAGCAGTTATTCAAAGTACAACACTACTCACGCACCCTAGCACCAGCTAAAGCGGTATTCATTTTTCAATACTAATAACATCGAAAGTAATGAACCCCGAAGGACCAGAAATTATAACAACACTGAGAATTGATGATACAGGCTGGCTCACTAGTGTATGTCAAACTTTATGCTTGTGGTACAGACTGATCAATGGAATATAAAAGCTTAATAAGAAATACACCATATTCAGAGACAAATCTACAAAACGTTGTCTCAAAGATTAGGTTTTGTTGTGTATTTATTACACGCCCCAGGCATTGTCTGGGTATTTAAAACACTAAGTGAGTAACGTATACCAGACGCTGCTTGTCCGCTACACAGCACAAACAAGTCTGTCAGTAAGGATGTGGTCTGTCAGAACAAAGGGAACTTTAGATTCACCTTTACTTCGTTACTCCACTGAAAGCTTAATTACTCACTTGTAAACAGGGTATACCTAGACCAGATGGCTCGTGCAGGTACTTACTCTCTTGGCTTAACCCTATCCCTGTTCTATATTTAGCCCAAATTTCAATACCTACTGAATAATCATTAACAAAATAGTTATACAGAAATATGGAAGGTGGAACATTGTGCACATTTTAGAAAGCAAAGAAACAGATCTTTCAAATACTATTAGCAAATAGAGCAGACCCTGATCAGACGGCTCCTCTAGGAGCCGTCTGATCTGGGTCTACTCTGTTTGCAAATGCGTTAAAACACGTTTATATGAGGGAAAGGGTTAAGGAATATTTAGATCTGATTTTACAGTTTCAGCCATTATGATAAAAAGCAGTTTTAGTCACGATGTTATTATTTCTTCTGTGAAGAACCATGACGTAAAGGGTTAATTCATCATGCGAATAACGATTTCCTCAAAACCAATTCCACGTTTGCCAAACTTGTATTAAATCAGCTATATACTTGCTACAGCGAACAATACTAAACAGCCACATTTTATTCTTATAGTTGTATAAAGTATTTATGCTAGGCTAGAGATATACACATTAACAAATTGCAATGTCTCATAAATATGATGAATAGTTCATTCTTTTGCTGACAGCATAAACTCAAATAAGTCTGATCAGGAGTTGCCTATTAAATTTATACAGATTTGATTTTTCAGATTGTGCTTATTACCTTTCCTGTGTTTAATATGCCATTTGCATAATGCGTCTATTTAATATTCATACATTAATCTTTTTGAACATGAATATTAATGGAGGAAAGAGTTAAACAGAATGTTACCAAGTCTATAATATATGCATGCTTTAATTCAACTGAAAAGTCCTCATGTACATATCAATAAGATTCAGCATGTTTTATACGTATGCATATAACATATAAAAACAGGTTGTAAACTTCCGTCACTCACCCTGTCACCTAAAACAAAATGAACCTTTCCCTGCACAAACTCTGATCTGCTAATATGTTTACTAATTCAAATTCATTCCTATTTGAGAAAATACCGATTGTGAGTCAAACAGTTTGGATCCTAATGAAATGGTGCCACATCTCGGTCCAAGCCGTTTGCAAATGCTAGTTAGGAATTGCTTGATGAGGGATGAATGGAAAAGTAGTAAAGTCAAGCAGGCAAAGCCACATGCAAGACGCAACCACCACCAAAACACCGATAGACAGCATGACACACACACACAGGCGAACTATATAATATAATGTACAGTCGGTTATGGTTTTCTGTTTAATATTTAACCCTTTCCTTCATATAAACGCCTTGGTACGCATTTGCAAATAGAGTAGACCCAGATCAGATGGTTCCTATGGGAACCTTCTGATCAGGGTCTGCACAATATTGTCATATTCCACATCAAAAAATGTTTGTAATATAGTACCTAAACCGATCCCTGCAAAAAAGACTTCTATTCAAATCTTGAACTTGTGCCATTTGGACTATTTCTTATTTGATCAAACTTTTGACCGAGTATCAACAGCTTGAATCTTGCTGAGACGCCAAAGTGTAGTTTTGTGCCATTGTAATAAATAGAGCATTTGCTCCTATGGGGCAAATGCTTTATTTACCATACTGTTTTCAAAAGGAGATTTTATACACTTAACAAATCTTATAAGTGTGACCTTTTTCTTTTCGCTATATATATTATATTAATACGAATTTCTCAACAACATTTTGTGTGTTTGCTATTGGCAGAAATTGAAATGTCAAATCGTTATCAAATTAATCAAATTTTGTTTCACGGCTCAGTAATCCATGAAATGCCAAATTACTCAAATTGCACGAGAAAGTAATGGACTGGCGGGACATTTTTCGATACTTTTCTCGTGCATGGACAATCAAGCCGCACAATAGAAATACAAGTTACCAGACGAATATCAATCGATCAACGTGGAATAGCCGTCGGTTTATTAAACACCGGCGTGAAGAAAGCTTAGGTACGTCAAGTTTATAAATCGTTTTGATTATGTTTAATTAAATAAATGAAGGTCCACGTAAATATTTAATATTTTTAGCAAAAACGTCTCTAAAAAATAAATTTAATTCAATGTAATTGCATCGATGTCATTAATTTGACGTTTTGTTGTTCGTATCTTTTACAGGTTGCACGGCACACGGGTGTTCATTGCAATGCCATCAGGAAATTATTGATACATCCAGAGCGACAGGCTCCGTTGTGAATCTCCCTCGCAGACCTCGTGGACGCTGTACAACAGCAGCTTAACTTTCTGAATAAGTGATATCACATATTCGAATGAGTGATATCACATATTGAATGAGTGATATCACCCATTTGAATAGGTGATATCATCAAATGAGAATAAAAAGTAAAACGGCACACCGTACGTTTGTTTGTCTGAGTTGACAATGAAACACTGTAACAGTGACTGTTTTTACTCACCTGTATTTATCGTTCAAGATTTAATCGATTGTTAGTTTAGTATTAAATAAAATAAACAGAATATAATGAGAAATATGTCTTCTTTATTTCTACAAAATCTCAACACGATTTTCTCATTATTGACTGAGATATGGTCCAATATATATACATGCACACTTATAAGATTTCGAAGCCGTCAATGTGGGTTAAAGAAATCACTGTGTAAAGAAATGTTAATATTAACATTGACCTGTGTTATCAGGATTCATGAATTTGAGTGAATGTGTTTGCACTGTTAACCGTCGACAACATAACATGTTTGTTTTTTACATTTTAGGTTGTTTGGTATGCCAAGTATGCACAATAAGTTCGGTGAACGAGCGATTGACACGCTTGATGCTGGTATGTCGAAAGAAGAGATTGCAAGGCATGTTGTTGGCCCAGTCGAGCGATACGAAATGTATGTGTTCGTCTTCGAACGACAGTGTTCATTAACAACTGCCACGTCTAGGACGCGTGGTCAAGACCGCTATGTCATGCAATCGATTCCAAAGTGCCGCTACAACTGCTGCTAACACGTAGGCTTAATAATAACCGAATCATTGACACATGGTAATCGTCCGCGGAAGAACAATTTACACGGTCTATGTCCTTACGTCGTTTGGGTTTCCATCGTGTAAATCGTCTTAATTGGGCATGTGTCACACTCGTTTGGCACGATGGCGCGGGAATACTGTTGAATCCGTATTTGGGTGGTGATGGCAGAGTGTAAGTCCCCTGTCGTAGAAATGACACTATACCAACTGTTGTCTTCTCGAACGAAATTGTTTAGGGGTGCTCAAGTTTATCTCGTCATTCACCATATCAAAAAACAATGTCAACATCTTGATTCTCAACATGATAATGCCACATTTCATATAGCTAAATTTCGTAGAGCTGTTGGGTTTCATGGTTCTCAAGACGACCCGACCGGGCTTCAGTCCGCCCGCGGCTGGGTGAAATCGGGCGTTTGAAGAATAAACAAGTCTTCCGAAACGTTTTATATTATGTCGTATTTCATATGACCAGTAGTTAAATCTGGCTAATTCAATAATATCCAGATTAACAATAGTATGCTTTGCTGCAAAACCAAGATGTCTGATCGAAAGTGATCATAATGACCAATTATCACGTGACTAGAAAGTTAGCATGCAAAAGTATATCAGGTTAGTTCCCTTTTTCCGTCAAAACTAGTTGGACAAGGAGTTCTGTCGGTCATATGGGAATTGAAAAGATAACAAATAACACCAATTCAGTAATCAAAATTTATTCAAGTAGAGTCGGAATTAGTTTCACCTTATGACATTAAGTCATGGTAAATTGTCTTAGAACAAATGACATCGATGTCCATTGATGAAAGGGCCGTTAAACCCAAGTGATAACATCTTGGACATTTTGAACAGACGACCCAACCCACCTGCTGACGTCAACGATCTTCGTCAAGCTTACATTCAGGAATGAAACAATATTCAATAGGGAGAAACCAACGTTTTCGTCAATTCTATGTGCCGGTAATGATCAGCAGTGTTAATTGCAAGAGGTGGGCATACCCGTTACTAAGTGCTTTATTTCTAACATTACCCCACTAAGTCAAAAGTTTCCGTTTACCCTTGACCATCGTTTTTGCACCAAAAGGATGCGCCATGGAACACTCTTTAAACGCATATATAACAACGTTTCCAAGATATATGTTCCATAAACTCTTATTTTGTTTGAAAATTACCTTTTAAAAATATAAATTGCAGTTCTTTAAAAAAAGTGACAGCTTAATGCAAGATAAAAGTCGTGCCACAGGAGCTATCTCCATGACTTTCGTTACTTCATGATCTATAAAGACATATGTTAAAGTGTAATTTACGATATTATATAGTATGTAGCGCTCCCAGTCATTAACAGAATATACCCTGATCAGACGAGTCCCGTAAATCATGGTCTGCTTTATTTGCTTTTAATATATCTTAGATCTGAATATCTATTATTGATGGTCTGGGTCTACTCTGTTTGCAAATGTGTTAAATCGGGTCTTTGGCAGATCAAGGGTTCAAAGCAAATATAATAGTCTGTGTATTCAACAACAGAATTATCTCAATTTCATCATTGACAAAAATTAATAATGTTCTCATTGTTATTGAGACGTTTGTATCTCACTTAACTAAATTTGAGCATTTTAAAATGTCTCCTCTCCACATTGAATATCGCCTAGCACTTTATTCGGAATAGAGTAGTTAACTGGGAACTTCAAACACAGGAGGCAGTGTCGAACTGACGTTTGGATGCACACACTTGTGGGAAATCATATTAAACCTTGCTGAAGTGAAATCCATACAGGATACTCATGAGAAAAACCCGCCTGGTTTACTACATGTATATATACATGTATAACAAGGTTTACTTCTCTCAATTATCGAAGCGTAATAACGGAGGGACATTTAGTTTTCATTAGCTGTACTGATTTAACAGGCCAAATGGAAGCATATTCATTTAACTTGTTGCAGTTTGTACTTATTATTGTCTTTGTTCAGATTTACGCTGAACATATGTGGCGAACTTGTCATTCTGCATGAAAGTCTTTTAAGTTAGCTCAATCCGTTTGTACCTCAGTACATATAATACCGTTATAAAGCCCATTGTTATTTTCAGTCGTACTCTGAACTAACTGGGCCTACATGTATTTTGAATCTTCTTCTATTTTATCATTCAGACAATAATTATGTCTTAAATTCCAACCACTATGTTTTCAACACTACAATGCGGAAACTATGGGTTAAACGTGTACATTGTAATGAAAAGAAAAGGCTAAAATTGAATTATACTAACATTCCGAAACAGTTTGATAGGCTTGTCCAAAAATACAAATGTTTACACTGGTGTTAATTACAAAACATTATGTTGGATGAATGTAATGTTGCCATGTCGTACTTCTGAAAGTCAACAGGAAAATTTGGTATTAATAGATATAAGAGGAATAGTATACTACTTGAAGTGGTTCTTGATTACGGATAATTATGTATCTTCTGAACCGTTTGATGTTGTGTTTTGAACAGGAGAAAACCTGATTTTAGCTCCTTTGTATAATTTGATTGATTATGATTGTACTGATAGTACTGTTACACACAATGTGGTCATGACAATATCCAAGTGTTTAACGACAATATTAGCAGTGTTAGAAATTAAAGAAGAGTTCGATAGAGCTAACACAGGTAAAGCATCTGGTGTAGACAATATTTCCATCGAATTTTATTTTTACACAAACTTTTTAAAGTTGTTTTAATAAAGGCATGATGCCGTCTTTATGAGAAACATGCATAATTAATCCGATACCGAAATCTTTATCAGATGATCTGAAAAATCCGTAAACGGTTGTTTTACAAGGGTATAATTATCTTTAGTTAATTATATGTACAAACTTTATTGCAGAATATTAAAAACATGGATCGGTAAATGAGGCTGAGGACAACCTAGAATAGGTTTTAGGAAAACCACAGAATGATAAATCAGGTGGCTTCACTGATCAATATCATAGACAGTTGAGCCGCACATTGATTTTTAGAAAGGCATACAATTTGATAGGTAGTGGAATAAATAATAAGTTCTATTCAGTAGTTAAGTCCTTGTAAAATGCACATTATTCGTGTATGAGAACTAATGGTTTTAATACCAAAAGGTTTGAGGTTAAATGTAGCTTGAGACTGTGGTCTGAGACAGTGATGTATGTTATCGCCCATTTTCTTTAATCTTTACTTGAACAATTTGGCTCTTTTTCTCAAATCGTTGATGTTGGTGTAAAACCTAATGATGAAAAGCTTTGTATGTGTATGTGTGCTGATAATGTACTGTTAAAAGCAGATGAACAGAGCAACGTTTGGAATTTTATTAAGCCAATTAGATCATTGGTGTGTTAGAAAGTGGATCACTATCAGTCCGAGCAAAAGCAATGGTGTACATTTTGAGCCTTATTCCTTCACTAAGGTAAATCAATTTTTGTCGATTAAAGCAAAGTTTGAGTATATCGTCACAGTCCAGTAATATTTTTCGGCCTGTATTCGGACATCAAGGGTATGTATTTCAAAGACTGGACATTTCCGCCTGCATTGACTCATATTTGATTGAAAACGATTCTAAATTGACGTCGTAACAAAACGTGAAATGTAGTTGGAGCATTGTTTCTGCCACTTTGGACCATTTTGTTACATACCTTTATATAGTATTATACTATACGAAAAAAACCCAGAAAACTTTTATTCTGCCAAAGAGTGATGTCTAAACATATTTAAAGATGTTTATCAGTAGTATTGATGAAATAGTCATGTGCACGCACCAGGCACCTGTGCCATGTATATTGTCGCCGTCCTTTTTTACCACAACTCTCAATCCTTGCATCGAGAGAAACGTGCCGAGCCGTCTTATTGCCATAATAATAGTTGGGAAGTTATATTTCTTGCTTAATTTAAGATTCCGTTTGAACGACATCACGTTTTTCTTGTCCTCGGCAGATTTGCATGTCACAGCAACATATCATGCTTATTTGCGTCTACCGAATATTTTCACTTCTTTTTACTCACAGTTACATTGGGTAGCTTCAAACCTTCCTGTAACAAGCTTTTCACCTTTCGATAAACATTTTTATTCTTTGATTCAGACATATTTTGTATGACAATATTAAAATCGAGTTTGTTTGTCTGTCTCCCAATCCATTTACATACAGAAGACATCATGAAGAATATATTCCAAAATAGGGAATTAATATAATACATAAATACTTGAATTGCTCTGATCTAATATTTCGACCACTAAGGGCCTTTTTCAAAGATTATCATGTCAAAATACACGTCACATTTTGTAACATGCATTCAGCCATAAAATCACGTGTATTTTGACATGATAATCTTTGAAAAAAGGCCCTTAGTGGTTGAAATATTAGATCAGAGAAATTCAAGTACTTATGTATTACAAACAACAGTTTATCATTGATGACACCCAATTCAGATGACAGTTCCGCCTGAATATTGGACCTCATTTTCGTCATTTTGAACTCAAAATCCTTCCTAATTCGGGCCATTTCAGCATTTATGCTCTTATGCAACAACCGAGGCACTTTATTAGACAGCGTTTGCTCCATGTTTGGTTCTTTTTATCAATGCGATCAGACAGAAATGGGTGCCTTGAGTGACTGTCCGTGAAATGTTTCAGAATACCCTGTCCTACGGATGTGTCCGACTTTACGTTTTCAGCTAGAACTGGGGTGTCAACTCTTACAGGAACCTGTGTAGGCACACTGGATTCCTCATAATTATGAGCGTCATCTGTAAAGTTGGCCACTATGTGCACCGGACGAGCTACAAATCCGTAGACAAACAAGCGAACTTGACTTTATCACTTGGTTTAAGCGTTTCACTCAAGCATGGTGAATTTCAGACTATATAGCAAAACTCAGAATATAGCAAACGTCAAAATCCGGTTTCCAGCAATATATAAGTCAATACTGATACTACAAATAGCACAGGAATGCACGACGGTGATCAATCAATGCAATGTTTGCAAATCGTCAAACCTAAAAACGACGTACAGAAATATCAAATCCGAGGTGAATATCCAGATTAGTATCACGAGCGTACGTATGTGTACATCACAAGAACGTTTATCCATGTACTCCCAATATCGTCCAATCAACTTCTCACCCAATTGCAGATGAAAACACCTTTGTCACGTGACTCAACCCTTACGTGTGTACATTGGCTGCATGTAGGTATCTAGTCAGATTGATAATTATCCCAGTTATACATAACGTATGCCATATACTAGCTTAGTCTACAGTTTACAGTTTATTGCATCACTAAGCACATGTACAGCATATGACACGATGAAATATAACAGAAATATGAGATCAGTAAACCACTAGATCGGACCATTTACATCACAGCAGCAAGCTCACTCATACAGTAAGGATAATGCTAGGTGTATTTCACTAAATAGAAAGCGTTGTAGACCAATTATATATCTGTCCCAATTACCCGACGGATTCGGACACCCAATCTCCCCTCTCCACTGGTTTGTCAATTTGGCGCTATTTTGATAACGAATTTATTTTAAGTTCGACTGACCTATCACCAAGTATCGAACACCCACGGTAACAAGAAATAAGCCAAACGTCTTGATGTTTAGTTTAAAGTTTAATATTTGCGAGCCATCTGATTTATATCGATGATGCAAGGCTGGAATCTCACCACGTACCAGAGAACAGATGCCATAGAGTTAATATTTGTGTTGTACATATCCGTAAGACAGTAGGGTTTTAATCGGTACATTTATTGATCCACATGTTGTACACCGTTTTAAAGCTTTGTAAATACAGTAAAACCTCTCTATAACGGCCACTAAATTACATAAGATATTGTGTGTTAAAGACAGGTGGCTGCTTAAAGCAAGGTGAAAGTAAAACAGAACGCTCCTATAGGAGCGTTCTGTTTTACTTTCACCTTGCTTTAAGCAGCCACCTGCCCTAAATATCAACTAATTAACACAATTTAGTGGCCGTTATAGAGATGTTTTACTGTACACATCTCATGTATCTATTTATTGTGTTCATGTATGTATAGTAGAACCTGTCTTAAGCGACCATCACAAAGGTCTAATTATGGGTCTGTAGGGCAGCCTGTATCTTAATGCATGTCAACTTTTGCCTTACATTAAGCAACCACCTGCTTTTTGTTTTAAAGATGTCTGCATTTATTCAATTCAAAGTCGCTTAATACAGGTTTACTGTACTACGAGCGGCACACTTCTATCCAAAATTCAATACCTTAAAATTTTAATCGTTAACCTTTATTTTTGTTGTTGTTAAAGACATACTTAAACATTTGACCCCAATAAAGACACAATTTCACGAAAATCCAAATAGGACGCATTGAGTACATATTCGACGGATGTTTTACATGTATGTATGTCCTGTGTTGACCGTCTTCTATGTTGTGGATCTGGTGGGGATGCATTTATTTACACTGTTCGTTAACCCTTTCACCGCCACAGTCGCATAAATGCACAACGACAAATAGTGCAGTCCCAGATCAGACGCCACCTTTTCAAGGCGGCGTTCTGATCAGGGACTTCACTATTTGTCTCAATCTCTATTTCTATATATGTGCTTTATTCTTTTAAAATTTGCATTTATTTATCTCATTTCCTTATTTTACTGAATGATTTAACAAACTTGGATTGCAGACGACAATTAGAAATTTGGCGCCGAAAGGGTTAACTAGAATCCTTTGAGACAAGTGTGAGGTTAGAACTCCCTAAACCGGGTAGAAACCCAGTGGTGGTTTTGCCACTGATCGTTCCAAGGCAGTACTCTCTTTGTCACCCTTATTTGTTTGGTTGTCTTGTGCCTTTTTCTACATGTAGCACTTGTAGGTTTGTTAGTGTTTGAGATTTGCACCTCTCGTATGTGTATGTGTGTGTATGTGCGTATGTTTGTGCGCGTGCTCGTGTGAGTGTATGTGTATGTGTGTGTGTGTGTGTGTGTGTGTGTTGGTTTCTATCGGTGTTATGGTAGTGGTTGCGTCTTGTGTGTTGCTTTTCCTTTTTGACTTTACCATATTTTTTCAATCCTGTTAGAGAAGGCTGATCAGGGTCTGCCCTGTTTGCTTAGGTCTAATTCCATAGCACATGCCAGAGTCAAAATGCTGTGCTCATATGCCATTATAAAAGTTCAGATAGTAAGCATTTATGATGTTCAGATGCGAAGAAGAACTCTGTACAATGTTTGTGAAAATAAGGTAACATAATGCTGTATATTTTACTGTCGTTATATCACTCAGCCTTAGGAAGCTGTCTGGTGTTTATTTCATCATTTATTTGGTATTATTGGACAAACTCGGCATTCGGGATAGCATTTCAACTCACATTGAAAATTTGGCGTCTATACGGACTTTAGCGTAACGACTTCACGGTCATAAACATACTTCTGCTATCACTTTGTCGACTTTTGGTGGCATTTCACTGAACGGTATTCAAATAGCTTGAACTACTTCTCGCGGTTTTAACAGAATTTGTTACATGGACCATTTACGAATTTAATTACTCGTCTCTGTATTGTAGTTGTTACATTTTTTCTGACTTCAATATGTTTACGGCTGTAATGACTGAAAGCCCAAGATAAGTTTTTTATTCATGTATAACAGAAATTCTTGTCACCTTCCTGAGTTATTGAATACTGGTTAGATACGTCTATATGGGGGACGTCTATATGGAGTTGATAGATAGATAGATAGATAGAGGGGAGCAAATGTACTGTCGGCTGACCGGTGCTTCGGACTGAAAGTAGACTATAACTAGGTACTTTACTATCTTTTACTTTGAAAGTCACTGTCACGGATCTCGTCGAAGGAGCAAGGGTCTGCACTGTTTGTAATTCATAATCCTATAGCAACTTTAAGCCTTTAATAATGAGTGGATTCTATAGTTCACAAAAAAACTTTACATTAAGAGAACTATGATCGTATCAAGAACATTGAAGCTCTTTTAAATCGGACGTTGAATTTAGTATAAACACCGGTCTTCGAGACAGGTGGCAGCTTAATGCAGGGTGAAAGGATTGCATAAAGCTCCTCTTTGAGCTTTCTGTATGACGTTCACCATGCATTAAGCAGCCACCTGCCTAAAAGTATCTACATTTTTCTCTGCTAGAATTCCAGTTTAGATGGGTTTTACTGTACACGGAATAAAATATTCATCAGGTAAATGCATTGCGTGGGTGTAAGAAGTACTCATACAATCTAGTTATTATAAATAATTGAGGAAAGTATTGATGACAACCACAATTCCATGCCTCCCACACACTGTCTTAAGTTATTTAATCCCTCACTTAAATATTCCTTAACGATTGAACAACACTTTAATTGAGTTTTGTTGATCTCTCCACAAGGCCGTTCTCTCATAAATCAATCAAATGTTAGTTGACTTCTATTATTGTTTTACAAATCGGCTACTTATATTGAACTGTGCGGGACACGAGTCACTTGTGTATTTTGCAAACAGTGTAGACCCAGATGAGAGGGCTCCTAGAGGAGCCCTCTCATCAGGGTCTACACTGTTTGTCATGTTACACTTTTCGTTAGAATAACCCCTAACTATTTACCATAAGCTTGACATTTTTGAATTTTGGAATAATCTATTTGAAATTTCAGCGTTGTAAGAGTTAAGTTATTCGCCCTTAATCCACTGTGTTTTGGGATACGGTGCAAAATGATTACGGCCGATTGGATAAAACGTTTGGAGAACTATTAAACCTTGGCCTGCTACACACCTGTTTACCATCTGTCCTCTTTGAATATCAGTTAAGTAAATCTTTACAAACGTATACAGGATATGTTGAAATGATTTTCCTCGTCAAAAGCATGGCAAATAGTGCAGACCCAGATGAGAGAGTTCAGATAGGAGCTCTCTCAGCAGGGTCTACACTGTTTGCGAATGCAACTATAGTTGTGACTGGCGGGCTATGGGTAAACCGAGTGTCGAACATCTCAGTTGGCCTCGGCGAAAACTGTAGAATCATGACTCATATTCATAAAGCTCCTAAGGTGAAACTTAAGAAAATTCTCCAGTTCCTTGATTATTCCTTAATCTTACAAAATCAATACAAGTAAAGATATTCAAGAGAAATAAACCTGTATATAAAATATATACTAAATCAATTATTCTAGAAGTCAATAAATACAAAAATCACTCAATAGTTTTGCAATAAATGTAGAAAGAAAATGTTCCTTAAGTTGTCCTAAGGTTAAAATATTCCTAAGGAGCTTTATGAATATGGGCCCCAGATCTCTATATAATAAGGAAACAGTAAACCCCGATCAGAAGGCTCATATTTGACCAGTATGATTTGACTATGCAACATTACCCACTACACCATATATACGCCTTTCGACGCCTTTGCAAACAGAGTCGACCGAAATCATTTTCTATTTCATTTCTAAGGCTTATGTGAAAGGATCGTGTTCATTACAAGTTGTTTTCATGAAACTCGTTACTATAATGACTAAAAATCGTGTCATATTATTATAGTAAACTCGTTACATAAAAACAATATGTAATAAACACTCATATAAGATCCTCTATATATGCACATCGGTAAAAATATGAGCAATAAAATTTATATAGATTTGATTTTTCAGATTGTGCTTATTACAAAACCTTTCCTGTGTTTAATATGCCATTTGCATAATGCGTCTATTTAATACATTGTATGCATACATTACTCTTTTTGAACATGAATATTAATGGAGGAAAGAGTTAAACAGAATGTTACCAAGTCTATAATATATGCATGCTTTAATTCAACTGAAACGTCCTTATGTACATATCAATAAGATTCAGCAGGTGTTACATGTATGCATATAACATATAAAAACAGGTTGTAAACTTCCGTCACTCACCCTGTCACCTAAAACAAAATGAACCTTTCCCTGCACAAACTCTGATCTGCTAATATGTTTACTAATTCAAATTCATTCCTATTGGAGAAAATACCGATTGTGAGTCAAACAGTTTGGATCCTAATGAAATGGTGCCACATCTCGGCCCGAGCCGTTTGCAAATGCTAGTTAGGAATTGCTTGATGAGGGATGAAGGCGAACTATATAATATAATGTACAGTCGGTTATGGTTTTCTGTTTAATATTTAACCCCTTCCTTCATATAAACGCATATTCACGCATTTGCAAACAGAGTAGACCAAAATCAGACGGCCCCTTTAGGAGCCGTCTGATCAGGGTCTGCTCTGTTTGCTTGTGGAATTTGACAGATATGTTTCTTTACTTTCTAATATGACTACAATATCCCGCCTTCCATATTTTGTCCATGAATATTCAGTAGGTATTTAAATTTGGAATGAACATTGAACAGAGAAAGGGTTAAGCTAAAAACGACCTAAGTGACGAATAAAGTTCACACCAGTCCAGACCAATTGAACCGTAAAGGACACCTCTAGTTTCTCAATGAGAAAGATGAAAGATGAAATTCTCCAATTCAAAATTTTGTTATTAAACACATTTCACTTGAAATGCACCAGTCGGTAATTATGAAGTACTACATCAATGTTGCATCCTCACCTAAGATGACAGCAAATGGACTCCATAAGTTCCTCATAAATGTCGACCAATGTGAACTGACCGAATGTATGTCAGATATGACTCTGATTTATCTGGCTCTTGCGAAGTATTATCTCAGTATAATGGCATTTGCTCAAACAATATCATTAATTGTATTGACATAAAGGTCCCCGTCAGGAATACAGCTTTTGCATGCTAAGAAAATGTTGGTCTGGACAGATATGCGTCCATGTATTTGACAAAATGAATGTCGCTACAAAATGTAATAAATTGTGAAATTGTCTGGATCCTGAAAATATGTCAATTTATTAGTTGTTTCATCTTGGCTCAACGTATTTGCACCAATTCACTCACGTCATTTTAACCCTTTCCCCCCATAGGCTATTTTTAGATCCATCCACTTTGAATAAATCTACCGAAAAGGAGCATTAACAAGAGAAAAGGAAAATTTTAGAATTTTGTAGTTTGAAACCATTGTGATAAATAGAGCATTTCACAAAGGTTTCATAAAGTGACTTTTACAGAATCGTAGAAAGGCGCATTTATGGAGAAAAGGGTCAATTCTTTCACTGACAAATGTTCTCGCTTGCAAACTTTGTCGTCGGCTACAATTTTCATTTTTTATTTTTTATTCATATTTTTGTTTTAAAAAACAGCCACAATAACAAACAGTTACTCGGCGTCTCATCTGGATCCAAGCTGTTTGCATAGGTAATCACAGATGCGACATTGGCAGCGAAAGAGTTTAAGATAAACCCCCAGCAATTAGAAGTATATCACCCGCCAAATCTATAGTCTGGAGCAACGCAGGGGAACAGTTCTATATATGATTCGGTACAAGGTTAATATACGCTCGTATCTTTCGGACAGTCATCTGACCTAGTTATGATCAATCCTACTTGAATTCGATGAATGTAAAAAATGTCCCGTTTAATACGGATTAAAGAGGAAGTCCCTACAATGATCGCATATTTTCAATAGTATCGTAAAACTTGGTATTTGTTATGCTCTATCATTATTATGAAGGTTCCCAATTTGAACTTATATCGAAAAATGCCCCTGAGATACAAATAAACCGATTTCATCAGTACTGATAATTTTTGTTCTACAACACAATATTATCGGCCTTTTCCGTTAAATTCTTCCGCGTTTTGCCGATGATCACCCGATCCCTCCGTTGTTTACGTAATAGCTTTCTCGGAAGTGGTCGGAGAATCGCAAATAGGGCGAACAGTTACGAAACTAAAACCCAACCCGAATAAAACTGAAACATCGGGGAGTAAAACCGGGATCGGCGATGTCAAACACATGGATGTTTTGTCATTATAAACGGAAATTGGATGGGGCTTTTTGCGATATACTACTTTTCAGTATATAAACAAATGAGTTTTGTACATTTTAAGTGTTTATGAAACGCGTCAAATGTAGGGACATCCCCTTTAAGGGATGCTTGAAATATAGTATATCCATGCACACGTGCTGTTTGATCACGTTTTGATATTTAGTTAAGCCAACTCCGGGTCCGCCTAAACAAAATTAACTTTTCACGACAGATAATTTAAATAGAATTTAAATGCTCTATTTGATACGGTCAAGTCAAACGATGCCCACATCGTTCTTCCCCCAATTTGTTATAGGCTTGCCATTAAATTCAGTCCTTGGAATTAATGCGCATATGTGGGGTAAATGTTTGCAAACACAATGACATTTGCAAACAGTGTACACCTAGATTAGATGGCTCCTAGAAGAATCCTCTTATCAAGATCTGCACTGTTTGCCATTCAAAATCATCTAGTATATTTGGAATTTATAGATGAACAAGAAAAAGATGTCGACACGGCATTAACCTGGGTTTTTCTTCACCATTAACTGTCTGCAAAGCTCTTTATAGGATACCCCTGCTTATCATATATAGTATTGGCTAAGTCTATCTCTTGCGTTGGGAGACCAAAACATAGTTTGATAAAAATCTAAAATAAGATATGCACAATGACATTATATGCGGAACATTCTTTCAAAGATACATAAAATTTGTTTAAAGGATTTAGGAGGAGTTGTGCTCATGAATTGAGTACCCAAACTCCATGTACTATTATGGCTAAGTCCATGTTTTGTTATAGAACATCACGAAGCATTACATAAGGAACATTACTGCAAAGTTTTACTACCCATATTGGAGTTGCTCTAAGTTCAAAATACAAAATATCTGGAATAAATCTTAACGTCAAATTATCCCACCTGAAATATGTCGGATCGTAAAGTTCATCCTTTATGCACATCTTCATATGACGTATACCCTTCTGTTAAAGATTCATTGACACCCGACGACCTGTGTATGAGGAGCTGTGCTTACGAGCTCAACCATACTTAATTATCTACGTTAAATCATAAAGTCTGATTATCTCCTCTGAAATTTGTTGGACCATGAATATTTTCATTCATGCATATCTGCATCTGGTGTACCACCTTCTGTCCAAGTTTCGTTGAAATCCGACTACCCATTTAGGAGTTACTCTTACAAGTTCAAAAATATAATATATCTGGAATAAATCCTAAAGTTAAATTATCTCCCCTAAAATAAAATTATGTCGGATCGTTAAGATCATCTTTCATGCATTGAAATTCGACTACCCATGTACGAGGAGTTGAGCTAACGAGTTCATCCATACATAATATCTGGAATAAATCACAAGGATAGGGTCAAAATACCTAGTGATTTCTAAGTTCAAAGGGGGATAACTCCCAAAAGTATTACAGAAGGAAAATTCCCCGACAATATGCACATCTACATACTGTGTCCTTGCTACATACAAGGTTTTGTGAAATTCTGTTGAACAGTTCGAGGGGAAATGCGCTTACAAGGATAGGGTGAAAAGACCTAGTGATTTCTTAGTTCAAAGGGGCATAACTCCCGGGAAAAAGGTAGAGGAAAACATCCCCGACAATATGCACAATTACATATTATGTTCTTGCTACATACAAGGTTTTATCAAATTCTGTTGAGCAGTTTCAGAGGAGTTGCGCTTACAAAGATATGGTCAAAAGACCTATTAATTTCTAAGTTCAAAGCGGCACAACTCCTAGTAGAATTGCAAAAGGAAATATTCCCGACATTATACACATCTACATATTATGTCCTTGCTACATGCAAGGTTTTATGAAAATGTGTCGAACAGTTTCAGAGGAATTGCGCTTACAAGATTGGCAGCCGCCCGTCCGACCGACCGACCGACCGACCGCCCGCCCACCGCTCTCCTTACATCACCATTTCAACAACCGGATTTTACGTGTAAAACCTTTTTAAAATCTAATGGGCTATTCCACACTGAACATTCATCTTTGGAAGGTTTATCCCTTTCCACCATATAAACGTGTTTTCACGCATTTTCAAACAGAGTAGACCCAGATCAGGCGGCTTCCATAGGAGCCGTCTGATTATAGTGTCTGCTCCGCTTGCTAATTGAATTTGATAGATCTGTTTCTTTACTTTCTAAAATGGCTGCAATGTTCCATCTTCCATATTTCATTATAATTATTATACCCCCACCACAGGTGGTGGGGGCTACGGTGGTGGGGTTATATAGGAATCACATTGTCCGTCCGTCCGTCGGTCGTCGCTCGCGTTTTTTCGGGACATTTGCTTTTTTGTTGCAGTTGTTGAAAACCGTTTTTGATAACTCCTTCAAACTTAATACATGTTATAAGTGTTATATGGGGACAGTCTTCTCCATGTTTCACAATTCTTGCACAAAATTTCACAGAATTAAGTCCCTTTTTAACTTCATATTTTGTCTCTCAATTGGGATATATTTTTGGGACATGCCATTTTCTTGAAACCTGTTTATGATATTGTCTTCAAACTTGGTACACATTATCAGGTTGATGGGAGGATGTGCAGTCAAAAAGGGTTATAACTCTAAATTAATTTATGAGGGAGTTATTCTCCTTAGTTACTTTTCAGAAACAATTTTCTATCCGGAGCATAACTTCTCAAGTATTATAGGTACAACTGTGAAACTTTACATATGGATAGAGGGTGATGAGAGGACGTACAGTCAACAAGGGTTGTATCTCTAAAATCATTTTTGAGGAAGTTATTCCCCTTAGTTGCTTTTCAGAAGCAATATTTTGTCCGGAGGATAACTTCTCAAGTATTGTAGGCACAAAGTTGAAACTTTATGTACGGGTAGAGGGTGATAACTGGATGTGTAGTCAACAAGGACTGTAACTCTAAATTCATTTTGAGGGATTTATTTCCCTTTGTTACTTTAATAAGTATTTTTTTTGTCCAGAGCATAACTTCTCGAGTACTACTTCTACATTTCTTCACCATCGAACCTCAAATTTTGCATATGCATTTATAATGATGTGTAGATGTGTGTGAGATAATTGTGATGTGAGTCATTTCTTGATTGGACTTTAAAAATGTCTTTCCACAAGTGTGGATGAAAGGATTTTTTAGCTATTTACTTTTGTATTGAAATCATATTGGATCTTTTCACAATATGGTGGGTGGGGGCATCAATCACCCTTAGTGATAGTTCCAGTTTTATCTATGAATATTAAGTAGGTATTGAAAAACATAGAACAGGGAAAGGCTTAAAACAATTATTTTACGTCGTTATCATCCTATTCTATGGCATCAATGGTATTCGTGTAAGTCTTTAACTCGTTACTCAATGTATATTCATGTACAGTAAAAACCCTCTAATGCGACCACTTAATGAACAAACATGGCTGTCTTTATAAGCTGTTGGTCGCTTAATGCAGGACGAAAGTTATGCAGAAACCTCCTATAGGAGTTTTTTGCTTAACTTTTGTCCTGCATTAAGCTACCACCTACCTTTGCCACTGTGAATTATGCCCCTTTTGTGTTTTTACTGTATGGAAAAAATACATCATGAGCATTTGTCGGTTAGTTTTTATAGTGTCACCAGAACGCATGAAATTGTGGGCATGACCGTAACTATACAATAAATACTAAATAAGCAAACACGACATATCCTGATTAGATGATTCCTACAAGAACCGCCTGATCCGGGTCTACCCTGTTTGTAAAGGTGATAAAATACTATTTATGGGGTAAACTGTTAATGTCTTCGAGATCAGCTGAGACCCTCTGGATCTGTTAGAGCCCTCGATTTGTTTGGTCCGCGGGATCTGCTGAGGCCGTCTGGATCTGTTAGAGCCCTCGATTTGTTTGGTCCACGGGATCTGTTGAGTCCACCTGGATCTGTTGGAGCCCTCGATTTGTTTGGTCCGCGGGATCTGCTGAGTTCACCTGGATCTGTTGGGACCCTCGATTTGTTTGGTCCGCGGAATCTGCTGAGGCCGTCTGGATCTGTTAGAGCCCTCGATTTGTTTGGTCCGCGGGATCTGATGAGGCCATCTGGATCTGTTGGAGCCCTCGATTTGTTTGGTCCGCGGGATCTGATGAGGCCACCTGGATCTGTTGGAGTCCTCGATTTGTTTGGTCCGTGGGATCTGCTTATGTAACCTGAATATGTTGGAGCCCTCGATTGGTTTGGTCCGCGGGATCTGCTGAAGTCATCTAGAGCTGTTGGAGTCCTCGATTTGTTTGGTCTGCGGAGTCTGCTGAGGCCACCAGGATGTTTAGTCTATAGAATGTATTGGGACTCTCGGGACCTGTTTGAACTTCCAGGATGTGTTTGAGCTCTCGGTATCTGATGGGTCGTCGGGATTCAGCAGATGATACTCCACGAAAACAACCGTGTAAGCGCTGCATTGTACCACTAGTAAACGTGTGGTCCTAGCAAAATGTTGGATCCTCGGGACCTGCTGGAGTCTTCGCGATTCATCAGATGATAATACATGAAACCAACCGTGTAAGCGCAGTAAACGTGTGTTGAATCCTCGGGATGTTGGATCCGAAACGAAATATTGGATCCTCGGGACCTGCTTGAGTCCTCGCGAAATCTTACATACACAAGGTATCTATCACACGTTGTCATGCCAGATAGACATATATACTTCCAAAATATAACATTTTCAACTCTGATTTTTAGTGTCTGTGTGGTAACACAGACACTAATTCTACCGAATCTGCGACAGTAAATCAGCCGGGCCTCACAAAACGATTTACTCAAACTTTCAATGTAGTTCGGTATTTAGCTCAATTTATTACAAAAAGTACGAATGTGGACCGCGTTTTAAGACAAGCATTTACTGTATTGGATTATTTCTTCAACAAAAATGACGAATATTGTTCAAATGAGGCGATATTTATTATATCGGTTTTTTTATGCACACTTATACACGAATTTATTTTTGATTAATTGGTCGCCGCCATTTTGAATATCACGTGACTTGTCAGCCATCAACAAAGCGAGTGTAGAATTGACTTTACACAGAATTTCTTTTACCAGACCCGCATTTTGGACGAGCTCGAATATCGTAAGTACATGAAGATACAATAGTATCTATTAATAGTTCTGCTATGACTTTCAAGAAGAAAATAATTATCTAACAGAATCACTCGTGACACGATTATCGGTGAATCCCCGAGTTAAAACAATGTCTGTCATGTAGATAAGAAGATTTGCAGCGCCTGAGCTATTTTATATTTTAGTTTTAACTCATTAACCCCCCTAGAGACTTTAAATTAAACCCCTTCGGCTACATTCCTCCATAAATATGCCTTTCTACGTTTTTGCAAACCGATGATGGGAGTCGGGACGTTTCGGACCCAATCCGTTTCGGTCCTTAGTCGTTTCGGACCCAATCCGTTTCGGCATTGGTCGTTTCGGCCTTGTTGCTTGATAATGAGAAACGTTATTTTAGTCTATTTCGTGGATTCAACAAAATATTTCAATAAGAGTTTACAAAAACATTATATAATTACAAACTTAAGCAATTTGCAGTATTTGCAGCATTTTTTTAGCAAATATTAAACACTTTATTCTCATGGGTTTATTTGCTTCATATAAGGTAGAAACAGATGGGGCTTGTTGAGGAACAACTAAGTGCAATAGTACTACACAAACATTTCTGACATAATTATAGGAACTATTCAATCTGACTGGATATTGCAATCTTCGCTTTCTTTATTTCTTGTCAATTGTCAATTTTCTGAAACAAAGAACAGATTTTGCTTAAATAAAATTTGATGTCCATTGCTGATATATTCCACGTAATCCTTGGTCGTTTCGGCCCCAATTGTGGCCGAAACGACCAAGGCCAATACAACCAAGGCCGAAACAGATTGGGTCCGAAACGACCTGGGATCTCATCTGATCAGGGTCTGGTTTGATTGCTCATGAATGAAATAATATAAATAAGTATATGGCAAACAGTACAGATTCTGATGAGAGTAGTTAGTACATCTCTGTCTCATCTGTTGTAGTGCCCCACTGACAGTTCAGCATAGCCCCTACCCTCATATAAACGCATTTTCACGCATTTGTAAACAAGGTAAACCCTTATCAGATGGCGCGGAGCCCTCCTATTTGAGCTGTCTGATCAGGGTCTGCTCCGTTTGTTTATGGTGTTATACAGATCAGATTCTATGTTCCTACAGTTAGTGTTTAATCGATGATCAGTTATTTCCGATGATTGATCGAAAGTGCTCATTTAATAGATAATCGATTACAAAATCAAATAATCGATTAATAGAAATAAAAAAATTATTATATTTTATCTAAAATAGCTATATTGTTTCTGATATAAAATGTATGAAAACACATTACTACATTAGTAATGTATGTATTTATCTTCAGATGTGCAATTAAAATCAAAAACATAAAATCTGTTGTTTTTTTATTGTCAATTTTAAGATTTTCATTACTAAATTTGTACTCAAAATTGAAATTTCTCATTTCGATTGTATAATCGATGATTAATTGAAGTGGTCTGTCTGATTATATCCGATGATCGATTAAGACAATCAGTCGATTATGAAACACTACCTACAGTTTCTGTCTATACCAAAATGTCATTTGTTAAAATGCAATTTTAAAAATTGATCTAATAATATCAATATGCCATTATTAATCCATAACCCTTTCTCTGTTGTGTACAATGTATTCATGTAAGAAATAATGATGTCATGAATATTAATAAGATTAGTTTTTATAATGGTATATGAACACATGAGATTCTGGCCGAGACAGAAGCTGTTGAATCAGATCTATATTGGTTGGGAGTTTTATTACACCATAAGTAAACGGAGCCGACCCTGATCAGACAGCTCCTATACTCTGTTTGCAGATGCGTGAAAATGTGTCTATATGAGGGAAAAGGTTAAATTTAATTTTAAACAGAGAAAGGCTTAAATTATCGACATAGTGAAATCTGAAGAAGGATTGTACAAAGCCTTTCTATATTGTTGTTATCCTGGTAATATGCACTTGTGAAAAAAGGTGAATGATCTGTACAATTTTAAATGTAAAATGTTTTATAGTCATTTACTGATACATACTCCATTAATAGACCTCTTAACCCTTTCCCAGTTCTATGTTTATATCAAATTTCAATACCTACTGAATATTCATGAACAAAATAGTAATGAAATATGGAAGGTGGAACATTGTAGACATTTTGGAAAGTAAAGGAAAAGGTCTATTGAATTCGGTTAGCAATGAGAGAAGAACCTGATCTGGGTCTACTCTGTTTGCAAATGAATTTTATTTGAGAGAAAGGGTTAATGCCTTTGCAAACAGCATCTATCCATATCAGACAGTGTCTATAAGAGCTCTCTGATCAGGGTCTGCTTTGTTTGCTTATGAAATAATAAAGATTAGACGATTCTACAGTTTCTAGTATGATTAAAACAGAATTGTTCATAGTGCCATTATAAACATTCAGTTAATATCCAGTATAAATGTAATTATTACATTTGTTACTACATGTATAAATAGTATCATTTTAACACTCAAAATGGTCCAATATCAGTCGAAAGTGGAATTCTCCGAGCGGGCATGTACAGACCTAGCGACGGGCCAATAACTGATTCTTATTCTGCTCCAATGCTGCAAATGTTGTCGAAGTGCTCGTACATGTACCGATAAGCCCCAATTTCCAAACCACGATCCTCGCCGGATTTGATTCAGATTTATTCAAATGCACCGTGCACATACCAGTAAAGTGACATCTAGTCGCTAGTTCCATCGCCCATTGTTCGGATAGTGTAAAACCGTCAATTTGACGTCATCCAAATGATGTCAGGATAGCGCCATTCCCTCAGTTGAGTTTTTAACACCGTTTTCATGCTGAGAAATACTGTCTGCTCTATATCTGATCTGCTAAAATGTTCATCAATGTTTTACAAATGTAATAAACAGGTTATTACACGGCTGGCTTGTACCGCGGCGTGATATTGGCCCTTAACTTGATATAGACCCTCAGGCTTAGGCCCTTAGGCCAATATCAAGGTGGCGGGACAATATCACGTTGAGGCCCTAGTCATCCCGTGTAATAACCTCTATTTATTATATTTGTTACTATAAATAGTAACATTTTTACGTTAAAAATGGTCCAATATAATTTGAAAAATGGAGTGGTGTTGTCTGAGCAGGCCAATACAGACCTAGCGACGGGGCCAATAACTGATTTTGTGCCAGCTGCCAAGATAACATTCTAAATCTATTGTCTATAGCAACAGAACCCCAATAAGCGATAAAAGGTCTAATTTTGCTATAATCATTATAAATGATGCAAATGTTGTCCAAGTGCTCATACACATACCGATTAGTCCCCAAATCCTGGCTTTTACAAAGACAATCCTGAATCCTCGCCCGATTCAATTCAGATTATTTACATGTCCGGTACACATACAGGTAAATTAAAAGTGCACACTTGCCGCTCTTTGCAATGCCCATTTTTAATAATAAAAAAACCCTGTCATTTTGACGTTATCCAACTGACGTCAGAATAGTCATTACCGTCTGATTCTTTCAATCCTTTGAGAAACTATTGCACCTGGTAGATCCCTTTTTATCCACAAATGTAATAAACAGGTTGTTACACAGGTGACTAGGACCGCAGAGTGATATAGTCCCTTACCTTGATATACCTGTAGTCCCTCGTGTTTAAGCCCTAGAGCCAATCTCAAGGTGACATGCCAATATCGCTGAGGCCCTAGTCACCTATGAAATAACCTCTACATGTATTTATTTGTTATATGAATATTTATGGTGTAGGGGGTTAAGAAATACAGTAAAACTCGGTTATAACGAATTCCAAGGGACTGAAGGATTTACTTCGCTATAAACATTATTCGCTATATTGATAGTACGAAGTTCGCTATAAATTATGACTTTGGCACACGACTGTTCAATATTTATTAAACCGTAATTCAGACATGTATGCGTAGCGATCAAACTCCCAAAATGCACATCATTCATCGTACAGCTTACTCTTTGTGGAAGAAATCGGTCATTTGCTTTTGAACACACGTTGATGCTTGAAACTTGCCAAATAACTGTTTCATAAATGTCAGTGTTTAAAAAAAATCAGGAGCATTTGGTCGTTGCTCCAATGTCCGATGCAAATTGGGTATAGCGGACAAAGACTCTGCGTATGTGGGCAGGGGCAAATATTCCTTATAGATCTGTGTCGTCATCGGAGTCAGCGGTAGATTCTATTTTTAGCGGAAAATGCTGAAATAATATGCGAACGGGGAGGGAATAACAAAACCAAAAGACTTCAAGTGTTTATTTTGAAAAATAAAAACGAACATCATATCTTAACAATGTTTATCTACAACCCGTACTTTTAAGTGCATATATATGCCCCGCGGCTGGCGGTGTTTAATTATACCCTACCATCGTGAAGAATACATGCTTTACGGATCGCTTCACAGTTCGCCCCAACTTGATAGTGTGTGTTTTAACACCTATGCGACATGGTGTTAATCGTGCGAAATACACAGGTGCTTGAAGATAGTAGCAAGGTAAAACTTCGCTTTAACGAAGGAATTTTAAAGCGTTTTGTGAATAAAGGTACTGGAAAATCAGTTCGCCATAAGCGAAAATTCGCTCTAACCAACTTCGCACTAAACATAATCTTAATTCATTAATCTGTATAGCATTAATGAAGATATCGACCGGGGAACGAAATTTAGTTCGCTATAAGCGGGAATTCGCTTTATCAGAGTTCGTTATAAATAAGTTTTACTGTATATTTTAATCATAAAAAATAATTTTATTTGCAGGGGACAGTAATTTCAACAAGATTCCAAACAATCATGAACCTGACATACCAGTTTTCTAACAGAGCCCACGTTGCTTTAATTGCCACAAAAACGGAGAATAATATTGCTTTATTGACAAAGAGCGAATCGATGAAACATTTTTATCAACATCCAGACAAGACTTCCCAATACTCATCTAAGTACATGTATGAAAAGCTTGATCAACTGGTGCTGACTTTGTGATATATGAATTATTAAAATCTACTGAACTACAAGCAGCCAGTGTTTGCTGATCTCCAGATGGAACATTAAATGGTTAAAGATTGTGGTGGAACATTGAAAAGCTTTAGACTGTGTGACCTTGACAGCACAGTAGGTAGAGTGTTGGCATGGTAAGTCAAAGGCCCTGGGTTCAAGTCCCTTTCGAGTCACCACTTTTTCACATGTACCAGTTAATTGCAAAACAATTTGGTCAAAGACGGTATGATGGTGATTCTAAACGGAAAGTAGAATATATGTTAGACATGCTGAGAGAGATGGGCAGTACTCTGAAGCTTGATGCTTTTCAACAACTTGGACATATCAAAAAGCAGAAAGGACTATCAGAAGCTATGCTGAAGTTTTGTAAAATGAGCAACAAAAATGAATGAACCTTCTGAACTACTTTGGACACAAGCAGCCAGTATTTGTTGGTCATCCCCCATTAAGATGATGCTCAGTTTGTTAAAAACCACAGTTGACATGTCATAGTGATCAAATTTTGATCATAGCAGTTAAGTCTTTACTCCATAAATATTCATGTTAGAAATAATGACATCATGAATATTAATGAGTTGAGTTTTTGCAATGGCATTATTAAGACAGGCATTTTTGGCCATAACAGAAACTGTAGAGCCAGATGTATATTATGTCATAAGCAAACAGAACATACCCTGATCAGACAACTCCTATAGGCATATAGCTACAGATAAGGGTGTGTTTCCAAATACTAATTTAATTGTCATTTCTCCACCAAACCCTACACTGTGACCACTTTATAGAATTGTCTCTTCGAGAAGATTTCTGAAGATAGGTCATAGTATAAGGTTTGGTGGAGAAATAAAGGAGTTATTCCTGAACATGTAATTGGTGCATCTTATCTGGAGCTCTGTATAGGAGCTATCTGGTGTGGGTCTACCCTGTTTGCAATGGTGTAGAATGGCCGGTATTTACCGCTCAACCCTGCGTATTTATGGAGTATTTAACACAGTATTCATGAGTGGTATACATGTACAAGGAAGAGGACTGACAACCAGATGGCAATATACATATATATAAGAGCTGAATATCTCTTTTAATCATTTTTGAATGTCCCTTTAACTAGTGTATCCCCTAGGGTACAATGAAGGCACAGTAATTTTTGTTGAAAAGGGCATTGGTTTATAGACCCTGGTGCTTCACCAATCCTTGAATCTTGTTTTTAATGTATGATGCTATGTAATGTCAGTAAAATTTGGTAACCTTATCCTTTTAACATTTACACCCCTTTTAAGTCTTTACAAAAAGGGTACATCAGTATCATACAGCCCCTATGATAACTTATTGACTAAGGTCCACTCTGTCTGCTAATTAAAGTACTGTAGATCAGAATATACAATTCAGGCTGTGGCAGTGAAGTGCTTGATAATGTGGACCAGAATGAATTTTTCTTAACCCATTCCCTCATAGGCTATTTTTAGATCCAACCTCCTTGAATAAATCTACCGAAAAGGAGCATCAACTAGAGAAAAGAATTTTTTTAGAATTTTGTAATTCTGAAACCATTGTGATAAATTGTAAAATAGAGCATTAATTTTGTTCCCAAGGAGCAATTAATGCTCTATTTATCACAATACATGTAGTTTCCAAAAGTTACTTTAACAGAGGCGTAGAAAGGCGTATTTATGTAGGAAAGGGTTAAGTAAAACTTCAAATTGATCATAGTTTCTGATAAACATTGTATGTTTATGAACAAGGGATAACATGGATCATCATTGTATAACATAGTATGTCAATGTATATAGTGTATTTATATAAATATGTAACATGTTTAATGCAATAGTATATATAATTAGATTGAAAAGGAAGATATTTTAATTACTTAATGTCAAGACTAGTTTTGCTTCATCCTTAACCCATTCTCTCATATTGATGCATTTTGATGCATGCATGTATGTTAAAGTCACTTTTTTAAACCATTGTGATAAATAGAGCAAAGGAGCAAATGCTCTATTTATCACAATGGTTTAAAATCTACTGTTTTTCTTGTAAGTGCTTCTTTTCAGTAGATTTGTTCATAGAGGTTGAATCGAAAATAACATATCAGGGAATGGGATAAAAGATTGTAACTAGATTGTAACTTAATTCTATTGAGTTGCTGCAACATCATTTTTCTGAAAAACTTGTTTGCTCTTTCTTCAGCACATGGTTTTGTTTCAATAATTTGCCTAACATACACTTAACCCTTTCCCGCATATTGACGACTTTTGACAACTCAGTAAAAGTCACTTTGTGAAACCATTATGATAAATAGAGCATTTGCTCCTTTAGGAGCAAATGCTCTATTTATCACAATGGTTTTTTTCATAGGAAAATCTTTAAAAATCTTCTGATGAAACCTTAAGGCCTTGATATTTGGTATGTAGCATCATCTAATAGTCCTCTACAAAGATTGTTCAAATTATGATTCCTGGACTAAAACTGGCCCTGCCCCGAGCTTATCAGTTTTTCATAGGAAAATCTTTAAAAATCTTCTACTCTAAAACCTATACCTTTGATATTTGGTATGTAGCATAGTCTATTGATTTTCTACCAAGATTGTTCAAATTGTGACCCCAGGGCCAAAAATGGCCCCACCCCATGGCTCATCAGTTTTAAGCTCACCAAAGCACAAAGTGCTCAGGGTACCTTTTGTGATTGCCTGATGTCCGTCGACGTGCGTTGTCCGTCGTCAGTCGTCAACAATTTGAACCTTTGAAAATCTTCTCCTCTGAAACCAGAAGGTTCTTAGCTTTCATATTTGGCACATAGTATCATGTTCAGGTCCTCTACAAGTTATATAAATTATGGCCATGGGGTCAAAATTGGCCCCGCCCCAGGGGTGGGCTGTTTTCAGTAGAAACAAATAGTGAAATCTTTGAAAATCTTCATCTCTGAAACTGGAAGGCTCTCAGCTTTCATATTTGGCACATAGCATCATGTTCAGATCCTCTACAAAAGTTATATAAATTATTGCCCGCTGACAAAATTGGCCCCGCCCCAGGGGTGGGCAGATTCAATAGAAACAAATAGTGAAATCTTTGAAAATCTTCTTTTCTGAAACTGGAAGGCTCCCAGCTTTCATATTTGGCACATATCGTCATATTCAGGTCCTCTACAAAAAGGGATATAAATTATGGCCCTGGGGTCAAAATTGGCCCCGCCCCAGGGGTGGGCAGTTTTCAGTAGAAACAAATAGTGAAATCTTTGAAAATCTTCATCTCTGAAACTGGAAAGCTCTCAGCTTTCATATTTGGCACACAGCATCATGCTCAGGTCCTCTAAAAAGTTATATAAATTATGGCACTGGGGTCAAGATTGCCCCCCCCAGCGGTGGGCAGTTTTCAATAGAAACAAAGAGTGAAAACTTTGAAAATCTTCTCCTCTGAAACTGGAAAGCTCTCAGCTTTCATATTTGTTACAGAGCATCTTGTTCAGGTCCTCTACAAAAGTTATATAAATATTGGCCCTGGTGTGAAATTTGGCCCGCCCTAGGGGTGTCTTGTTTTCAATAGAAACATATAGTAAAACTTTGAAAATCTTCTCCTCTGAAACCAGAAGGTTTTCAGCTTTCATATTTTGCACATAGTATCATGTTCAGGTCCTCTACAAAAGTTATATAAATTATGGCCCTGGGGTCAAAATTGGCACCGCCCCAGGGGTGGGCAGTTTTCAGTAGAAACAAATAGTGAAATCTTTGAAAATCTTCATCTCTGAAACTGGAAAGCTCTCAGCTTTCATATTTGGCACAAAGCATCATGCTCAGGTACTCTGCAAAAGTTATATAAATTATGGCCCTGGGGTCAAAATTGGCCCCGCCCCAGGGGTGGGCAGTTTTCAATAGAAACAAATAGTGAAATCTTTGAAAATCTTCATCTCTGAAACTTGAAGGCTCTCAGCTTTCATATTTTGAGATATTATCATCTTCAGGTCCTCTACAAAAGTTATATAAATTATGGCCCTGGGGTCAAAATTGGCCCCGCCCCAGCGGTGGGCAGTTTTCAATAGAAACAAATAGTGAAAACTTTGAAAATATTCTCCTCTGAAACTGGAAAGCTCTCAGCTTTCATATTTGTCACAGAGCATCATGTTCAGGTCCTCTACAAAATTTATATAAATTATGGACCTGGGGTCAAATTTGGCACCGCCCCAGGGGTGGGCAGTTTTCAGTAGAAACAAATAGTGAAATCTTTGAAAATCTTCTTCTCTGAAACTGGAAAGCTCTCAGCTTTCATATTTGGCACATAGCATCATGTTCAGGTCCTATACAAAAGTTATATAAATTATGGTCCCGGGTATCAAAATTGGCCCCGCACCAGAGTTGGGCAGTTTTCAATAGAAACAAATAGTGAAATCTTTGAAAATCTTCTTCTCTGAAACTGGAAAGCTCTCAGCTTTCATATTTGGCACATAGTATCATGTTCAGGTCCTCTACAAAAGTTATATAAATTATGGCCCTGGGGTCAAAATTGGCACCGCCCCAGGGGTGGGCAGTTTTCAGTAGAAACAAATAGTGAACTCTTTGAAAATCTTCTCCTCTGATTGTCTGGTGAGCGCTTCAGGGCCATTCTGGCCCTCTTGTTTATTGGTAAGTCTTTAAAAATCTTCTACTCCGAAACTGTAAGGCCTAGAAAATTGGTATGTAGTATCAACTAATGGTTTCTACTAAGATTGTTCAAATTATGAGACCTGGACCAAAATGGCCCCGCTAGGGCTTCTGTGAAATTGTAAGGCCCAGACTTGAAATTTATATGAAGCATCACCTAATGTTCCTTTATTGTTCAAATTGTAACATCCAGGCCTAAAATTTTGGCCCTTGGTTTCATTATGGCCCGAATCTGAAGCCGACTAATTTTTACATAGAAATACAGTGTATGCATAAGTGTATAGAAACCAGGTGAGCGATTTAGGACCATCATGGTTCTCTTGTTCCAAATTGTGAAACCCTGCAATGTCTTAAACGGGATGTCCCTACATTTGATGCGTTTCATAAACACTTAAAATATACAAAACTCATTTGTTTACATGCTGAAAAGTAGTATATTGTATATTCCGAGAAAGCTATTACGTAAACAATGGAGGGATCGGGTGATCATCGGCAAAACACGGAAAAACTTAACGGAAAAGGCCGATAATATTGTGTTGTAGAACAAAAATGATCAGTATTGATGAAATCGGTTTTCGAAATAAGTTCAAATTGGGAACCTTCATAATAATGATAGAGCATAACAAATACCAAGTGTTATGCTATTCTTGAAAATATGCGATCATTGTAGGGACTTCCACTTTAAAGTTGAAAACTATAGCATATCTGAACATTATTATTGAAATATGGTTTGCCTGTCAATGTTTCTGTATCATATGTAGTGTAGCTATTTAGTTTAGATGTAAGAGTTACTATTCATGATTCCATTTAATGTTTCAATAACCTTTATTGAACAGCCACTTGTTTTTAACCATGATGACCTATGATTACAGTGACAGCCTAATGCAACGAAAAGGGTTGCCAATTTGCATTCAAGTTCTACCTATCATAAGGAATTGTCAATTAACATCTGAATGGCTGTTCAACAGAGGTTTTACAAAAATCGGGTAAAAGTGGAAATACAACCATGTTTCGATTTAACATTTGATTACATTTTTTATTACATTCAAACAGATGCTTTACTTGCAATATATGTTTATTTGCTGTTTTGTACTTTTTCTTGCCATTGTCTACAATAAAATTTCCATCAGGAATATATTTACATGTACTCTTTGTTTTCCTCCCATTTCAAAATCTATGAACAATTTCAGATGATCTGAAGTTGTTCAAAAGATCTGAGTATACCATTATAGCATGTAAAACAATACAAACATTCTTGATTATCTACTTGTAATGTTTGTTAGATTCCAATATTTAACTAATTCCAAACTTATTTTTGTATATATTTACATCAATATATTTATATAATGTTTTTCGGAAAATCAATATTTCTTGACACTGATCGACTTATGCCTTGAATGTGTTGTACTTCAGATTTGGAAATTGCGTTTGAAATATTTACATAAATCATGCAAAACACCAACTACCTTCAGATAAGATTTCAACATCTGGGAACATAAAAAATAACTCGCAAACAAACCACCGAAATACAGTAGTACCTCTCTAGATCGAACAGAAAATAAACATAACAGGTGGCTGCTTGATGCAGGCTGACAACGATACGGAAATTTTCAGCATACAGCAGTCGTTAACGCCCATCCTTAATGTTTATTTTTGTCCGGTTTAGAGAGGTTCTACTGTATTCAACACTTTTTCTTTCCAAAAACACAGACACTTTCAGTACTATCAGTACTTTGATTCAGAGTGGAATATACAGCCATGCAGTGTTTAACACTGGAGTCCACTCTGTTTGAAAGTTTTATACATGCCAGGTGATTTTGAATGATAAGCAGTGCAGACCCTGGTCAGAAGAATCCTTTAGGTTCTACATTCTTTGCAAATACCATCCCATGTGTGTCCCGCATCCAAAGGATTAATATTGTAAAACGTCTCCTATGTTTCTTCGCGAGAACAAAGGTCACTGATTATCACGTGTCGACACATGCGACTCTCTAGAATCACCCGCATAATGTATTACAATAGAAGTAAATTTGCACATATCGCTTAAAACTGTATTTACCATATATTTTCAGAAATTTGATTGACAAACAGTACAGACCCTGATCATGTGGTTCTTTTGTAGACCCGCTGGTCTGGGTCTACACTGTTAGCAAATGACAGTGAATGCGTGTTCATCATTCAAAGAGTAAATGTTGTAAAATGGCTGCAACAGAGCTACAGATAACGGTGAGTACTCAAATACTAAAATCAGAGCTACAGATAACGGTGCGTACTCAAATACTAAAATCAGAGCTACAGATAACGGTGAGTACTCAAATACTAAAATCGTCATTTCTCCACCAAACCCTATGTTGTGGTCACAACATAGGGTTTGATTGAGAAATAAAGAAGTTGTACTTATCGAGATTATTCATCGCGTGTCGATACATGTGAATCTCCAGAATCATCCACACAATATATATTATAAAAGTACATTTGCAAATGTCGTTTTAAACTGTATTTACCATAGTTTTTCAAGGTGAGTCTGAATAATGCGCTTATTCAAAATACTTCCCCAATTCTATAGCCCTTGTTACAGCTTTTATTCACACAGTGACAGCCAATACGTCCTGTAGTATGGCTTTATTGCGTTACTTGAGATATAAATTTCCCAGTGAGACCAATTTACTGGTATCAGACCGTTTAATATCTCGCTCCAAATTCAATTTGCATTTTCCTTCGTTCGATTCTGTTGCCCTTCCTCGGTCCGATAGGGGGTTTCAAATGACACGATGAGTTTGTAGAATATAATCCTGATAAAATGTATAACAATAAATGATCTCCACTACATATATACAGTAGAACCTATAATAAGCGGGCATTGAATTAGTAAACATAGGAGTCTTCAAAAGCAGGTGGTTGCTAAATGCGGGGGTAATAGTAGTACAGGCAGCGTCGATATGATATTTCTGTTTTACTTGACCTGCATTAAGCTACCACTTGCCTTACAGGCGCATACTTAGACATCTTAGACCTTAAAGCAGTCCTCAAAGGCTGTTTTTAGACTCAACCTCTTTGAATAGATCTACTGAAATGGAGCAGTTTCTAGAGAAAAGGAAACTTTCTGAATTGTTTAGTTTTGAAACCATTGTGATAAATAGAGCATTTGCTCCTATGGAGCAAATGCTCTATTTATCACAATGGTTTCAAAAAGTGACATTTACATAGGCATCAAAAGGCGTCAATATGTGGGAATGGGTTTAAGACACGTTATGTTGTATACCAAAATCAACCGTTAAGCTTTGTGAAGAGTATATAACCTGACCAGCCACTCGATTTAGACTACAATAAAACCTCTCCATAACGACCAATACATTACATCAAGTATTTTATGTTAAAGGCAAGGTGAAAGTAAACATAACGCTCCTATAGGAGCGTTCTGTTTTACTTCCACCTTGCTTTAAGCAGTCACCTGCCCTAAATACCAACTAATTAACACATTTTAGTGGCCGTTATAGAGAGGTTTAATTGTAACATAGCTCTGCACTATTTGTCACACATGTCAGCAATAAACAGGATAGAGTATTATGGGCGACAAACAGTATGGAACCTGATCAGGCGCTACAATTTGAATATAGAGGCTACTCTAGTTCAACACTTTTTGCAAAGTTTTAAACTTGGTTTTCGTAAAGCACGGGACTCAAATATTCTAAAGCCGTATTCTTATTTACAACTCGTAAAGATAGTTTTTAGTTATCATGTAATGGGACACTCTGTTAAGGTTTCTCAGATTTGTCTTGGATATGAAGACTATTTAGGGTCAAAATGTAAACTATTGGGCTCTGATGTTTTTGTCACATATTATTTGCCAGGGAGCTCGTTCAGGAACCCTCTGACCAGAGCCCGAGGTTATAACACTTCCGAATAAGCTCAGAATCTGACCGATCAGATGATTGAGAATGATCTCGGACTCAAGAACAAGTTCCAAGACCTCGGGATCAGGTCTGCTCTATTTGCTATACCTACCAATGCCATGGGTTTTCACCAACAAGAACCCCTCGATTGAATAGAATGGGTCCTTAGTTACGATTCGGGCGAGTTTATCTTACATAGTATGGGACATCTGATATGGGCCTATTCTATTTGCAGATGCGTGAAAATGCGTTTATATGAACTCCTTTATTTCTCCACTAAACTCCATGTTGTGATCACTCATAGAACGGTAACAAGATAGGGTTTGATGGAGAAATGGCGATTTTAATATTTATGTACGCACTGTTTTCTATAGCTCTGTGAATTCATAATTTGAATTTACAATGTGTGATCTATCGTCGACCTTTGTAGACTGGCAATATAACAATTATAGTTCCTTTATTTCTTAACCAAACCCTATGTTATAACCACTCTTTACTTTAGAATAGCCTCTTCTAGATGATTCTAAAGAGTGGTAACAACCTATGGTATTTGGTGGGAAAATGACGAGTTTAGTATTTGTATACGTACCGTTAGCTACAGCTCTTACTTAAGTACATGTGCTGTTAAATACCGAGACTACACGCATAAAACATAGTTATCTGAATAAAGTTGTTAGCAACTATTACATTGGCACCATTAGATTAATGAAATTGTCTGAAATGACATAATTGGAACTTACTAGGTAGCACGTTTATATATGTACAGTAAAATATCGTTTTAGCGAACATTTAACCCTTTAGGTGTGTGAAACGCGTATGTAAAACTTTTGCAAACAGTGAAGACCCAGATCAAAGGGCTCCTGAGCCCTTTGATCAGGTTCTACACCGTTTGTCATACAAATGATTTTTTTCAGTGATAAATGCTGATACAGCTTTTTGTTTAAGTAATATTTAGAAAAAGGCAGGAGCCAATTTAATTATTCAGTAGATTAACCCATTACCCCATCGGCTATTTTTAGATACAATCTCTTTGAATAAATCTACCGAAAAGGAGCATTAACTAGAGAAAAAGAAAAGTTTAACTGTTTGTAACTCAGATAATAGATAGCATCCAGAGTTTGCGGTAAATATTTATTTAGTGGACGACAATAACTCGAGCGTGCAAAGAGTCAAGTGCAACTGTTCTACAGTAGCTTCATATTCGAGTTTAGATCTACATTGTTTGCAACATGATTAACTCTCGTGTCTCATTTATTAATCCGTATCCTTTTAGAACAATGACGCCGACACAAAATCCTGTCTGCAAATTCGCGAAAAGGCATTTATATGAGGGAAAGGGTTAATCAAGTATCAACCCTTTATCAAACTGTTCGTTAACATTTTTCTTCAAATACATACTATTTAACGTACAGTTGAACTTCGATATCTCGAACTTCAAGGGACTCTATAAATTAGTTCGAGATAACAGAAGTTCGAGTTATCCGATTTGTAATCTGGACAATTTCATCAAGTTCATAGCTTAATGCAGGTCTACAATAATGCTGAAAGCTCCTGCAGGAGCTTTCAGCATTACTGTAGAACTGCATTCAGCTGTGAAATGTGTTTCTAGATATGCGTATTGATACATTTTAGAGCAATTATGTATTGTAAGATTTTGGAAGGACCGAACTTTTAGTTCGAGTTATCACGAAGTTCGAGTTATCCGAGTTCGAGATATCGAAGTTCAACTGTATATTCAAACAGAACAGAAAGAACATAAAGAATAATACAGATCTGACTTTACTATTTCTGCCATGGCCAAACCCCTTCCCCCCCCCCCCCCCCCAAAGTGTTCCTGTATTCATTTGACATTTTAATACATCAGCAAATAATTTTTCACAATTTCGTTATTTCCTATATGAATATTTATGGAGTAAAAAGGTTAAATGCAGGGGAAGAAGCAATAGACTTGTAAAGATTTATTCATTGTCCACAATATTGAAATAATGACGCTTTTACAGTATTGCCTTGAATATATGCCACATTACCCGCTGATATATAGTCAACAAAACTCATCATAAATACCAATTTATTCTTTACAAATGTATCAATATATGTAGAAATGTAGATGTAATGGTAAACAGCAAAGACATAATTCATCTTACTTCACAAATACTCATTTATATACCTTTGCAAACAGAGTAAGCCCAGATCAGATCACAGGGCTCCGTCTGATCAGTGTCTGCTCTGTTTGCTTATGAAATGCTATAGATATTACTCGTATGTGATTCTACAGTGTCTGCCATGGCAAAATAATTTTGTGTTCATTTGTTATTGCATGAATGGTCAATGTTAATAAATTATATCAGCACACAAATGAAATCCTGATAAGGAGGTGTGATCTAAGTCTACTCTGTTTGTGAAGGCATAACCCGATGATATTATATTGTAAGCGCTACGTATCACATTGGTATAATGTGCAAATGCGTTTAAATTGTACCCTTCTGTTTTAGTATCGGATTATCGGTGCAACTTTTATGGATTTATCGGTACAGTTATTATTGGTTTATCGGTACAGTTATTATCGTTTTCTCGGTACATGTATCATTATTTTATCGGTACATGTATTCATATTCCAACGCACTACGTGTGAATGGAATGCATGCACTCTCTGTTACATTTTCTGAGTTAGATTCTTGTTTCTTTAACCCTTTGCTCCTTATATGCATGCCTATTTACGGCGATTACGTAGAGCCGTCTGACCATAGTCTGCTTTGTTTGCTTATGGAATATTATATCGTAGATATGATTCTACAGTTTCTGGCTTTCTGCCTTGGTCACAACTTCCTGTGTCCATATGCTATTATGCTATTAATATAATCAATTTTCACGATGTCGTTATGTTTTTCATAAATAGTCACGATGTAAAAGGTTAACCTTTTCCTTTATATAAACACTTTTCACGCTTTTGAAACAGAGTAAATATACATGATGTCATTATTTCTTACATGAATATTCAACAGACAAAGGGTTAAGACAGATGGTATTTAATGCAGAACGAACGTTTTGCAGAAAGTTCTCAATGAAACTCACGGAAATACGATCGTTCTGAATTAATCATTTACCTGTTAAAAAATGAAATACAGGAAAAACCCTCTAATGCGACCACTTGATGAATAACCATGGATGTCTTTATAAGCAGGTGGTTGCTTTATGCAGGACAAAAGTAATGCAGAGAGCTTTCTGCATTACCTTTGTCCTGCAATAAGTTACCACTTGCATCTAGCACCCAGAATTATACTTCTTTTAGGTGGTCGCATTAGCGGGGTTTTACTGTATTTGTTATGAAGAGGTTTCTATACAGAAGAACATGTCCTTAACCCTTCACTTGCTATTCACGTCAATATACCTACCGGTAAATAGTGAAGACCCAGATGAGACAGCTCCTGCAGGAGCTGTCTCATCAGGGTCTGCACTATTTAAAAGTTGATTGTGCAACAGTACACTCCACAGGAGTGATTGCACAGCGAAATACTTGTTCACAATGAGGATATATGTAATTATACAACAGGGCATGGGTAAAGAAGGAGAAATGTATTTTAAAATTCAGCAAGCGAAGGGTTAACCGCCATTCATTTATTGAATACAGGAGTCTTACAAAGCAGGTGGTTGCTTAACGCAGGGAAACCGTAATGCAGACAGCTCATATAGGAGCTTTCTGCATTACTGTTGCCCTGCATTAAGCAACCATCTATCTTTCAGACCCATAATTAGATCTTTCAAGACAGATGCTACTATAGAGAGTTTCTACTGGATGTTGTTGTAAACCTCTAACGCTTGTACTTAAGCGTTAAGATGCTACTCTATACCCGTTTTAATCATTTTGGTTTCTGTCATCTCACGCTGGTATATTAATCGCGCAGTTTACGTTTACAAAATAAACTCAGTTTACAAAATAATGACATATTTGTTTTTATCCCAATATTCATATTCAGTTTGCATAAGATGCATGCTTTAACGAGAATAACAAAAAGCGTCCCAATTCTTTACAGCTATCTAACCATCGAACATAATTTGTCTCTCGGGTTCTGAGGACTCTGTGAGATTATTACAAAATCAATAATTTTGTAACTGTAATCCTGTAGATATATAAACCATAGTCACACGTCGAACCACACACCTCAAACGACTGTAAGTTTGTCACCGATTCTTCCTTAACCCATTAACTCATAGGTTATTTTTAGATCCAACCTTTTTGGATGAATCTACTGAAAAGGAGCATTTACTAGAGAAGTGGAAACTTTTAGAATTGTGCAGTTTTGAAACCATTGTGATAAATAGATCATTTGCTCCAATGGAGCAAATGCTCTATTTATCACAATGGTTTCACAAAGTGACTTTTACAGAGACGTCAAAAGGCGTCAATATGCGGGAATGGGTTAAGCCTTAACCAGATACACCTTTTGGCGTCTTTGCTAACAGAGCAGACCCAGGTCAGATGGCTCTAGCAGAAGATGTTTGATCACCGTCTGTTTTTATGAACTGATATAGATTCTGGCATTTTCAAAACAAACATTGTTCATGATGCCATTTCAGAAATTTCATGAAATCATAGTTCTACACTTATATTCATCAGATGAAAGGTTGATGAAAATTGATGTACATGTATAACATAAAAATGATATGAGATCGAAGCACTATACATCGATCTAATGATCTAATTACAATAGAACCCCTCTAATGCGACCACTTAATGAATAAACAAGGGTGTCTTTATATAAGCAGGTGGTTGCTTAATGCAGTACAAAGTAATGCAGAAAGCTCCTGTAGAAGCTTTCTGCATTACCTTTGTCCTGCATTAAGCTACCACCCGCATCTAGCACCTAGAATTATACTTCTTTTAGGTGATCGCCTTAGCGGGGTTTTATTGTCTTGTACTGTTAAATTTTGTTGCATCTAAAGTACAGTAAAACCCTCTAATACGGAATCCTAGTAGAGAAGAATTTAAACAATTTCAGACAGGTGGCTGCTTAATGCATGGTGAAAGTGACACTGAAAGCTCCTAGAGGAGCTTTCTGCAAGACTTTCACCCTGTATAAAGCTGCCACCTGTCTCTAAGACTTATATCAACGTCCGTTTTAGAGGGGTTTACTGTAATTTGTTTTTAATTATACGTCCTCCACTAAGTTTATATCAGTAATTGTGCTCAAACGTCTTCTGTAATGTAATATCTGCATATGGATGAACACAGAACCAGAAGGCAGATGATATATATTTAAACTACACATATAATGTAACTAATTTATTTCACTCAAGCAAATATACAATAATAGCAAGCATACATTACGAGTACAACTCACCGAACAGTGTTAAGGAAAAAACTGGACTAGGAGGTGGCTGCATGTGTGTCTAACTGAACAATGCTACCTACAATTAGTTGGTAAGTCCCAATTTGAAGTCATTTGACGATGAAACAGTACTTAATTCTAGGTCCATGCTTATAAAGCTTTTAGTTGAGTCTGAGTTTCGTTCTCAGGCTTTTGATTGGTCAGATTTGAGTTCTCAAGCTTTTGATTGGTCAGATTTGAGCCAAAGGCTCAAATCTGACCAATCAAAAGCTTGAGAACGATCTCAGACTCAACTAAAAGCTTTATAAGCATGGACCCTGGACGCGAAGTAAATGAACGCCTCTCCAGGATCCAAAATATTTGTTACTGTAATTTATGTTTTTGAAAGAAAAAGGAGAAAATTAACTCTTTGCACGCTAGCGGCGAAACTGATAACCTATGCAAACAGTTTGGATCCAGATGAGACGCCGCATAATGCGCATAAGTCAGGATCCTAACTGTTTGTCATCTTGACCATTTGTTTGAAAAAAAATGAGAGAAAGTTTATTTTAAGAATTGAAGCAGACGACAATTGTTACAGACGGTAATTTACTTAGCGTGCAAAGAGTTAAGCATTGGAAAAAACAGCAGTCGACAAATTTTGCAGACGACTCTACTTGACAGCAAATAAGTCAGCCGTTATCAAGCTAGGCGCCATATCATTGACATTTGTAAACAGCCTGGTTCCAGATTAGATGCCAAATAACTCCAAAGAAGTTTGATACTCGGTCAATGGTTTCTTAAAACCATAAAAAATCGGATAATACTAAACATTAAAACAGATCAGGGTTTCTAATGCTTTATTTATTTAGTACGAGAAGTGTTCAGTGCTATTTTCGCACGAAGCATATAAATGTGTAGATGCGTAAAGCTAACAGAACATGATCGAGATGTTTCCTAAAATAGACTCTGTCATGACATAATTATTCATGCTGCACTAAACTAGCTGATTCAGCCATGTGGGTCAGATTCGATGCATAGCTGTTAATCTTATATGCAGTTGAACTTCGATAAGTCGAACTTCAAGGGACCGTGCAAATTAGTTCGAGATTGCAGGATTTATTATCTGAACGATTTATCAAGGTCACGGCTTAATACAGGTCTAAAGTAATGCTGAAAGCTCCCGTAGGAGCTTTCAGCATTACTTTAGACCTGCATTAAGCTGTCACATGTGTTTCTAGATATCTGTAGCGAAACATTTTAATGCAATTCTGTATTGTAAGTTTTGGAATGACTGAACTTTTTGTTCGAGTTATCCCGAAGTTCGAGTTATCCGAGTTCGAGATATCGAAGTTCAACTGTATTTACCTTTCCAATCCCTTACAAACAGGATATACCCTGGTCAGACGAATCATATAGGATCAGAGTATGCTCTGTTTGCTTGAGGAAATAAATAGATCTTAGTCTACAGTTTCTGCCAACGCAAACGGACCCGATGTTCATCTACCATTAATAATTTTTGATTTTTTTCCAAAGTGTTAGATTCTCTGGCATTACAGTTATCAGATATAGTATCATCGTATTCTAAAATAGGTATCAGGAAAGATAATATGTAGATTGTTTCAAGGGAATATCTGTCCAAAGTGAATTTTGAGTTTTCATATGACATTTATTCTTGTCCATGCCTTAGTAGCAATATATTCGATATGACAGTGCCATATTATCTGCCTTTTTAGTATATCATTATTGATATTTGTTGCCATATGTACAGGATTAATACCTACACTAAACAAGCTAGTGTCGTCAGCAAACAAACGAATGTTACATCCAATGTTGTTATATGACATACCGACTTTAAATAAAAAAAATGTATTTGTATAATTTTTGTATTTGTCGCTAACAATATCATATTTAAAGCAAGAAATAACAATGGGCCTAGTATTGATCCTTGTGGAACACCAGCTTCGCAGTATTTCCAGTCAGAGAAGGTACCAGGTAAAATTACACGTTGCTTTCTTTCAGTAGGATAGCTGGAAACCAGAATAGAATTATGGATAGAACATGACCTGGATCTAAACGGGTTATTAAACATTTAAGGACATTTTTTTTACTTTAAAAATTGAAGTGAATTTATTTTTAAGTTTAACTAACATGGTTTTGACAAGCCGGCAATTCATTTAGCGAACATAATGGTTAATCTGTATAATCCGTCTGAAAAAAAGAACCTACTCTCGAATTATGTTTTACAAGCATTTAGTAGCACTTGGTCAATATCTCGGCAGATTCGCGATGACGGATCTGGGCTGAGTCTGTATGGAATGCCTAAATGATGTTTCATAGGGCCTACATGCATTTAAAGGCGACATAAAAAATAAACGTGAAATAATTATATAACAGAAAAGGATAAAAAGTTAATAAGAAGAAAAAACATATTTATTAGACCAAATAAATCGCCAAATCTAAAATCTTCGTCAATATCTTGAATTTCGGTGGTTTGCATTTCACCATTTGCAATAATTATTTTGCTTGTTTATTTCAAAACGTCTGGTATTACGTTAAAAGTTAATGTACGTTGCCCCGACTTTCCCGATATATTTGGCTCAGCTCTTTCCTTCATTTTCATTGGATTTCTTGGATGGGCATCTACACAGTGGCTGATGGTTTCTTCGAAAGAATCCTTTGTCTCGCAATAGTAACTGGTAAAAATCAATTCACTTCAAAACTTTTTTTTCCAATGTTAACCAGTATAGATCCAGATTATATGCTATGCTTCTGATCTTGATCTTAATTGTTTGTAATATACTGTCAAAATCGCAATTAGGCATTGCGTGAAGGAATATGTATAATAATTAATTGGGATTATACTATCTAGACCTACGGCGCATATTAAAACGTTAGTATTTGTACGAGTATGTGTCTAAACCGTACAGTTTTTTGTAAGAAAATCGTGGCTAAACCGTACAAAATAGATCGGGTCTAAACCGTACAGTGCACTTTAACCACTACGGGCTAAACCGTACACTCGACATTATTTTCAAACGTCTCCAAAAGACAAAATGTAGATTTGTGTTTCAAACTAATTAACTCAACGTTAATATCGGACTCAAATGCATATGTCCATGGTGTTAGAAAAGGCTTAGCGGTGTTTGCAAGCTTACAATGAGGCAAAACATGACCTCCTTCTCGATTCGATTTCTGAATTTCGGTTTCTGCATTGTTTACCGAAGATTTTGAGCCTTGCACACATACATGGACCATTAGAGGGTAAACCGCTGTTGACGGGCGTCATAATTCTGTGTTATGGCACCAACTAAAAGACTGAAAGAAAAATCTACATTGTTTAAAAAGTGTAAAAATGTGATGCTTACCTTTCAGCCTCTTGTTCGTCCGCCATCTTGAAAAAGTCTAAACATTCGCGACCGTACAGCTTGCACCACAGTGTTTCTGTATGACGTTCACCATGCAATAACCCTTCTCTTGCTGAATTGTAAAATACATTTCTCCCTCTTCACCCATGCCCTGTTGTATAATTATATATATCTTCACTGTGTACAAGTATTTCGCTGTGCAATCACTGCTGTGGAGTGCACTGATTTCACACTCAACTTGTAAATAGTGCAGACCCAGATGAGACAGCTCCTGCAGGAGCTGTTTCATCTGGGTCTTCACTATTTACAGGTAGGTATATTGACGTGATTTGCATGATTAGAGGGGATTAACTGTACACTGTTTGTCTATGGTTAGGTTATGGGACACAATTCACAACATAGGTAAATTATTGTCGAATTCACTCAAGTAATTCCGCTTTCTGTGGGCGAATTCGGGAAAATTCTCGCACACTGTTTGGTTCCAGGCGAGGCACTGGGTGATTAGCTATCTCAACAGGATGATATCCAGTTGTTGTGTTTTTGTAGAAACTTTGCATATGCCTTATTTTATAGGAACGAAATAATTGATGAACATTTGTTCAAATAAACATTTGCTCAACAAACTAATGTTTATCCAGGCATTTTATATTATACAGTAATGAAGTTTTATGTTCTGTGAAATACACGTGCGTGACCTTGCAAACAGTGTATATTACGTGACCTTTCAACAGTGAGTATTATGTGAACTTGCTTACATTGCGTATTATGTGACATGACCAACATTGTGTGATGCGGGACCTTGCCAACATTGCGTTATACATTAACTCACTGATACTGACATAGCCAATGTTGCCTTTTACATGACAGTATCAACATTGCGTAATATGTGACCTTGGCAACATCATGTATTATTTTATCTTTCAAACATTGTATAATTATGATGAGACCTTAAAATAATTGCGTAATACATAACATTACCAACATTGCGTACCATTCGACCTTGCCGACATGGCGCGGTCTTAACAGCATCAAGTATTTTTGATCTTGCCAACAGTGCCTATTCTGGGACCTTGTCAACATTGCTTAATACATAACCTTGCAAACGTTGCATATAACTTGACCTTGCCAACATTGCCCATTTTGTGGCAGTGCAATTTTTGCATAGTACGTGACCTTGCCAACATTGAGCATAACATAACCTTTCCAATATTGCGTATTATGTGACCTAAACCAGCATTGTATATTACGTGCCTTGCCAACATCACGCATTATTAGATTTTGACAGTACTGCGTATAAATTGATCTTGCTTAATACATGACCTTGCCAACATTGCGTATTACGTGGCTTGGCAAATCTTGCATATTCCTCATGTCATATATTTTATAACGGGGAATATAAATACAATATCTAAATGATATGATATGTAAACTTTAAGTTGTTTAAATTTAATTTCCGGAAAATTTGAAATTTTATCTGCTTACGAACAATCGGGAAGTCCAATATTTTGTGATGCCTTTAATTATACAATGACAACTACAAGCTGTTGGTGTACAGTAAAACCTCTCTTAACCGGACGTTAAATTTAGTATAACTATCGGTCTTGGGGACAGGTGGCAACTTAATGCAGGATGAAAGTCATGCAGAAAGCTCCTCTAGGAGCTTTCTACATGACTTTCACCCTACATTAAGCAGCCACCTGCATAAAAGTATCCGAATTCTTCTCATCTAGAATTCCGGTTTAGAGAGGTTTTACTGTAGTTAGGTTTACTCGAGCTATAGTAGCTCATTATCGGTTACAGAATGCTAAATACGTCTAGTAGTTGATACAGTAAAACTTCTCTATAACGGCCTCTACAGTATCTACTGAATATTCATGGACAGAATAGTGTAACATTGTAGCTATTTAACTAAAGAAACAAATCTTTCAAATTCCATACGCAAACACAGCAGACCCTGATGGGACATAGGAGCCGACTGATTAAAGGCGGCGTCTGGTCAGGAACTTCACTTTTTGTCTCAGTCTCTAGTTCTGTACATGTGGTTTATTCCTTTGAACTTTAAATTTATTTATATAATTTCCTTAATGAGCCGAAATGTTTTAACAAAACTGGGTTGCAAACGACAAATAGAAATTTGGCGCCGAAAGGATTAAACATATTTTATTTCTGCAATGTACAACATGCATAAATGTACATAAATTCTAAGAAAGATTGGAATAAAAGCTGCATATGCAAAGGTAATACGTCACAAAAGCAGTTGTTTATCACAACGAATCATATACATCAGTGGCACATGGTAATTACAATTGTTTTCAAATAGATAATGAAATATTAAAATATCTGTTGAATCGAGAAAGAAAAGAGAAATGAAAATGGAAGGAAAAAAATGATATGATTGGAACAAAGAGTGAAAATTTGAGGCGGATACAAATCATTTCGTGCCAATGATAAGTTACATTGTCTAGTTGAGTAGATACATACAGTAGAACCCCTTTAATGCGACCACTTAATGAATAAACATGGGTGTCTTTATAAGCAGGTGGTTGCTTAATGCAGGACAAAAGTAATGCAGAAAACTCCTCTAGGGGCTTTCTGCATTACTTTTGACCTGCATTAAGCTACCACCTGCCTCTACTACCCAGATTTTTACCTCTTTTAGGTGGTCGCATTAGTGGGGTTTTACTGTATCTATATACTTGGCGTTATGATTCATAATAATTCAACCTTTGGTTTGTATGATATATTGCTGAACTGCATAAATGATTTGAGTATTCATTTCAAATGACAGCCTAAGATATCCGAATAGCATAAATTTAGAGGTCTGGTCTACGAATAGGATTGATGTCATTATACAGGTAACCCCGAAATTCACTGCACAGTGGACAGGAAAACAGATAATGTTCAGTACTTTCGACATTACCACAACGGCAAAGAGGAGAGTATACTAAGGGTTTCGGAATGTATTTTACATCTGGGTTGTAGCAACTATGTACAAATTTTACACGATTTGAAAGATTTATTGTCGACACAACATTTACATAGAAAACATGCTGTTAAAACATGGTAGTAATGATATTTGGCACTTCACGTGTAATGTAAAGATTAACGTAGATCAACATCTGTACGACGGCTTGGCGGTGGGAAAATTGTCACCAGTGGGGTTCATGTGTTTTAGACCACATTCGTAACGGAACACATTTGTAACAGATATTTTACGAATGTGATCACATTCGTAACAGGTAAAATGAGTTACAAATGTGAGTGTTCGACATGGGAATTGACATTAGAATCACATATGTAACAGGTTGAGTTCCTGAATGACAATGATCGATAAGTTAATAGTAATAGGACTATCATTGTATGTGTTATTATATTTCCTTGAGAGTCATGTCCAACTTTTCACAACCTTAACAGCACATTTTAAAGATATAATGTACATCCTTGTTATATGTTTTAGGATTTCTGCCTAAAATATGTTGAAGAGTTTCCCTTTTTCATAGAACTTGTCATACACGTGTACATGCACCTAGGCAATGATGTTAACGTGTGCCTATGATTAAATAAATATTACTTCTTAGTTTATTTGCTTTTAATTGAGTAATTAATACACTCTGCCAAATATTTTAGCAACTATAAATCTAATGATATACATTTGGAAAGAAAACCTTAGTCATTTCTTGTGTTAATATTTAGTTTGTTGTTAAAATTTAAAAAAGGTTTCATTTTTGCGATGAGAGACGATGCACATGCACTTTTCAGCTTCCATTTCTATATGAAATTTGGCATGTTACAAATGCGATTGTAAGTCACATCAAAAATCGGCATCGATCACATTCGTCACGAAATGTGTAACATATGTGTTTTATTTCCGGATCACATTTGTAACACGTGTTATGAATGTGACCACATTCATAACAGGTGTTACGAATGTGATTCGTTACGAACACATGTTTGACCCAGTACACCACGACGGTCCGCACTCTCTCTCTCTCTCGTTGAAAACGACCTGAGATCGAAGGAAGATACAGGTAACGGAAGATCCCTTCTGTCACTCGGCCAGTACTTTTTTAAAAGCTTGATCAAATCGGAAGTAGTCAAATTTGCACCGAAACCAAATTTTAGCAGACATTATTTTCTCACAGTGGTATTAGGGTTGATAATCATTTATTCAAGCAGTAAAACGAAAATAATTATTTTTCTACAAAATGTCAATTACTTTTATTGAATTCGGCGATTTATTCACCATCGGTTAGTCATAGAGGTTAGTCATCCAAGTCGAGGAATTGGTTCTTCGTATTCCTTATCTTTGTTGAGGTTTTCGTATATATACAGTAAAACTCCTCTAATCCAGAATTCTAACAGAGAATAATTGAGATACTTTAAGGCAGGTGGCTGCTTAATGCATGGTGAAAGTCACGCAGAAAGCTCCTCGTAGAGGAACTTTCTGCATGACTTTCACCATGCATTAAGCTGCCATTTGTCTCCAAGACCAATTATTACACTAAAATGATCGTCCATATAAAGGGGCTTTACTGTTGAACCATTAATCCCTTTGACAATGAAACAGAAAGGCATCAACCCTCTGACCCGCTTTAAGTTTTAACTACATCCTTTTCGTTTAAGCTTTAAAGACACTATTGACCGATTGTCAGACAGCTCGAAGCCTGATGAGACGCCATGTTCCTTGATATCTTATCTGGATCAACACTGTTTGCAAAAGCCAACCATGTTGCGTTTAGGACACGAGGGGTTAAAATAAGGCAGATGTTTTGTGATAGACTGTGCAAATTACTTTTCCATCCCAAATTGAATACAACTCACTTATGCGAAATATCTTTCTTTACCTTAAATGCAATTTAAACTAGTGGCAATTTTGAAAATGTCGTATTTTCCGGGAAATGAAGAATAATGTGCAGCCATTTAACATTATCGTGCTGAAAAATGGCTGCTTGCTCAGACGCGGATACATTGCAATGTTCACATAATTTCGACCTGTGAAAGCGTTTTAGAAACTATTGTTCGAGTGTTAAACAGACTGAATCTTGACGAAACGCCGAATCACTTGGCATCTGATCTGGATCCAAGCTGTTTGCAAATGTCAGTTAGGTTTTGCCGAGAGGGATAAGGTTGAGATGTGAAGCGTCTATTAGGGAAACTCGTTTCACTGTCGCCACGAAAAACAAGGATTAACCCTTCGCTTGCTATTCACGTCAATATACCTACCTGTAAATAGTGAAGACACAGATGAGACAGCTCCTGCAGGAGCTGTCTCATCAGGGTCTGCACTATTTACAAGTTGATTGTGCAACCAGTGCAATCCACAGCAGTGATGTCACAGCGAAATACTTGTACACAGTGAAGATATATGTAATTATACAACAGGGCATGGGTAAAGAAGGAGAAATGTATTTTAAAATTCAGCAAGCGAAGGGTTAATAGTTTGAGAAAAAACATAAACGTGTTGTGATTATGTATAACAGTTGAACTTCGATATCTCGAACTTCATGGGACCATACAAATTCCTTCGAGATAACAGAGGTTCGAGTCATCCATTTCTGATCTGAACACTTTCTCAAGTTCACAGCTTAATGCAGCCTTACGTACTGCAGTAAGCTTATGTAGGAACTTTCAGAATCACTTTCGACCAGTATTAAGATGTCACATTTGTTTCTAGATTTGCATAGTGATAAAGTTTAGAATAATCCTTAAATAAGTCCTTTAACCTTTAGCTTGCTGATCAAATTATTTTTACAGAATTCTTCACCTATTACATTTTCAGTTTTCAAATCATAATCAATGTGTCTACGAAAATGCAACCAGGGTATCAAACAGTGTGTATCCTGATGAGACGCCGAGTTACTCGGCGTCTCATCTGGATCCAAACGGTTTGCATAGGTATTCACTCATCCGCCCATATCAGGCTAAATCAATTGGAAACAAAATGTAGATAAGACATCTAAAAGAAGGACTGATTTAGCTGCAACCCCCTTTTAACTCATTCGCTGACAAATTTTGTCGTCTGCAAACTTTGTCGTCTGCTACAATGTTCATTTGTTTAATCCTCCTCCATTCTTTCAAGAACAATCCCACAGTAACAAATTATCCGGGTCCTGATGAGACGCGGAGTTATACCTGGACAGTTGGCATATGTAATCAAAAGTGCGACATTGGCAGTGAAATATTTGAAAAGGGGACTGCATTTAGAGATAAAACTACAGTTGAACTTCGATATCTCGAACTCGGATAGTTCGAACTTCGGGACAGCACGACCTAAAAAATCGGTCCGTCCAACATTTACAATACAGAATTGTTCTAAAATGTATCGCTACATAATTATATCTAGAAACACACGTGACAGTTTAATGCAGGTCGAATGTAATGCTGAAAGCTCCTGTAGGAGCGTTCAGCGTTACTTTAGACCTGCATTAAGCTGTGAACTTCATAATTTGAGTAAATGTGCAATCGGCTGAGCGGTCATTCGGACTGAAAATAGACCATAACTAGGTACTTTACTTTATATTATAAATCGGATGACTCGAACCTCTCTTATCGCGAACTAATTTGTATGGTCAATTGGAGTTCGAAATATCGAAATTCAACTGTTGTGCGTTTTCTCTTAAATGCCGGTGAACGTATACATATGAATTGAAATGTCATCTACCAGTCCATTAAGCTAATGAGATTTTTTATAATATGGCACATTTCCTCCTGATTTCCAACCTTACATATCACGTTAGACACCGAAGGTCTTTATACTTAGGCATGTACGCAGAAATTATTGTTTTAACATACGACAATTGCAGTTGGAAGTTGCATCGTCGTATACTGCCACCGAAAAGAAACGTTGAACTTTCATGCAAAAGTAGTAAAGTCAAGCAGGAAAAACCACACAAAAAACGCCACCATCACCACAGAATCGATAGAAAGCAACTAATACACACACCCCCACATGAGATGGAAAATTTAAACAAGAACAAACGCACAAAAGTACAAAAGACACCAGACCAACACAAATGTAATGGTGAACACACACAAACACACACACACGAGACAAAAACTACAAACCTTAACAAACACACAAGTACAAAGACACAAATACACCAAACAAACAAAAGCAAGGGTGACAAAGAGAGCACCGCCTTGGAACGGTCAGTAGCAAAATCACCACTGGGGGGTTAAACCGGCTTACGGACGTCCTAACCTCACACTTATCTCAAAGCCACCCTAGCTAAACAAACATTGTAAATAAAGGTATCCCCGATGGACAACCCCATAACATAGTAGACGTTAAGTACAGTACAAATTGTAAAACATTGCATAACAACCATGAAAGTCCGTCAAATATATACTCAATGACTTTCCTGAAGTCAGAGCAACTGCGTTAAGGGCACGACAAAGAAAGGACAGTACATGAGTCTGGTAAGCTCATCCCGTTTCTGTGTTTAAGAGTATATCATCATAGAGTATTACCCTCGGCCTGTCATCGAGCAAGCAAAGAGGGAAGCGTAGCGACCGTCTGTAAAGGGGTCGATAACCAAACATGCAGTGTGTTGCAATATAGTTGGGTCATAACCTTTCTTCCTAAAAGTTTTAATGCGTTTGATAAACAAATCATGAAAATGGATATGGCCCCTAATTTTCCTAAGTTTGTAGATAACATTACCATAGAATTCTGGATGAAAAATACCTTGTTGCAGTAACGTCCGTAAATTGCACTTATATTTTCTAATGAGAGGTAAATTTCGATATTAAGATTTAGAAAAAGCTTGCCGAATTTTATGATATCTGTAACCTTGCTTAAGAAGTTTATGAGTTATAACTAAATTACGATTATTAAAATCTTCTAGCAAAGAACTTGCTCGGGCAAAGCGAATACGTTGAGAAATGTAAAACCCATAAGATGTAGAACGGGGCACATCTCCATCTAGAGAAGGATAATTAACAATTTTGAAATCAAAATCTTCCCTTTTATCGTATATACTAGACGAAACTTTATTATTTCAAATCTAAAAAAGGAAGCCTGAATGTCGGGTCGATTCAATTTGTTTAAAGTACTAAGTTCTTTGGGGTAAATAGAAGAAACCATAATTTCAAAATAAGGATTATCCAAATTCAAAATATCGTCTAAATTCCTAGAAGTTTTAATAAAAACAATTCAGATTGTCAGATTGTGTATCAGGTTTTAACATAAGCATAAAATCACTCTAATAGCAATACAAAACAAATATGCAACAAGAGGGGCACAGTTTGTTCCAATAGGTATACCAACAACTTGACGATATATGGTATCCCTATAGCGCACAAATATGTTATCTAAAAGAAACATTAAAGATCTACAAACATCAAGGCAAGTCAACATTGTGTAATTTTCAACTTCTGAATTCGAAAAGAATTAACGTTGAGCATTACAATCAAGGAACATTTTATTTTCTCTGGCAAAGGTTTTTTTACATTTATTTAATCAGTTTATATCCTTTATAAGATGGTGAGGTAGGGTAGTATAGAGTGTAGGGAAATCATAAGAGCTCAATGAAGAAATGTTTTACTGTTCATTTTCAAGTTTCGTTAAAACATCATTTGACCTTTTTATGGACCAAAAAACTTTAATATCAGCATTATCATATATTTTATCACAGTAATGTTTAACATGTTATTTGATTCATGTAGTAGTAAGACACGACGTTAAACGTTTAGATAGTTTAGTAGTAGTACAACAACTAGAGTTAGCAATAAAACGCGCCTTATACGGATTTTTATGTAGCTTCGGAATCCAGTACATAGTAGAAAGTTTATGCTGTTTTATGTTAAGATTAGACTTAAAAGTATTGTACATTTTTATATGTTCCGAGACTATATCATATTGTGACCGTTACTCATTTTCACTATTAACGGTGACATATATATGCTTCCGTATATTGCACTAATTTACCCAATATTGAAGAGCATGATATCATTCAAACTGACTGAAGAATGATTGTTACCCTAGCTACCCGTGCATCATGTTTACAAGTGCAGATTGTCATTGGCCGATATCTTTACTGGATATGCAATAAATGCACAGTACTTTTTAATTTCGTTCGTTATCAAGACGTCACGGTTTAAAGAAAACGAACGAATTCAGACACTTTTACAACTTGCAATCGGCATCAGCGTCCCTGGCGTCACTAGGCAGTTGAATTACCACAGAAATACTGGTACCACCAAGAACATAAAAATGGCGATGGAGATCTTCCTCGATCTAGAGGCCGAAAGTGACAACGGCATGTCGGGATAGACACATGACGTCAACGCACATACATTTACGTCACAGGTTCAAACTGCAACAAACACTGCTGTATAGCAGGGATAATAAGTACGCAAACCGTTCTAAACCATCTCCGGACCAATGGGAATGGCAATATACGTCGAGATATATAAGATTACCGCCTGTCCAGGGTTTCAAAATAAAATTTTCTTCACTGGATGTTTATGAGGCGACCTCCTTTCTTCACTCAACTGAACAGCATTTCGTATCACGATCTTAAGATTGTAAAGTTAAAGACTCAAACAATGATCGCTATCAACCTTTAAGACAAGTGGCAGCTTAGAGCGGGTGAAAGTAAGCAGCCACTTGTCCTAAAAAAATCTCATTTCTTCTTTACTAAAATTTGGGATTAGTGAAGTTTTATAGTATGCTATTCCCTGCGATAATTACAGAATATTCTGGCTTTTCTGAAGTCCATGATTTAGTTTTTGTAATTTCGGCTAAAAACAAAGAGGACAAAAGCTCACAAGAATTCAAACTGTTTTACGTCAAATCAAATATCCTTTATTTACAATGGTTATATATTCCTTTTAACTTTTTCTTCATAGATACGACTTTTCACGCCTTTGTAAACAGAGAAGAGCCAGACCAGGCAGCTGCTCTGTTTGTGTATGGAATAACACTGATCGGATTCTACAGTTTCTACCAATGCCAAACCATTTTACCCTCATATGCCAATATGATATTCACCGAATTAATATTCCATATGATATTATTTCTTACATTAATATACATGTAATAATGGGTCAAACTTAGAGCGTATATATGATAAACACAATTTGTCATCCAAGACCTAGACGTGTTTTACTTCGATACAAGTTTCCAATATAATGATAAGAATGCTTCTTCAACTGCAGACTTCTCTGATGTAATTATGTAATTGGTCTGCGCTTTTTAAATGTGAAACCTGGAGAACCATATACTATCTTCAGTTATTGTCGTATTAACCGTGAGAATGTCGAATGTCTTTTCTTCTGTAAAACGAAACTCACCACCTATTCTTGCACAAAACGTGCTGTTGTAGTCCCGCTAGACCATGTATTAACAAGGCGATTCTCGTGCTCACGCGCTGTTGTTGACCGGTTTTAATTATACCTATTCGGGGCCTAATGTAAACAATGGACGCCAACGCTATAGCGTTTTGGCCTAAGCCAGATGAACGGTGCGAGTATTTCAGGGGCACCGACAATGAACTGCTTTTAGTGATGGATATATTGAATGAAATCCCGTGTAAACGGTATTTGATACAATCGTGGAATGACGTCAGAAAGAAAAGAGTGGCCCGGAAACTGCATAAATCGAACGAACGGAAGTGTCAAAGAAGTGTATAGTTTTGCTTGTATTTGGAAGAAATAAATTGATGCAGGAAAGCAGAAAATGGGTTTATGCAAGAATAGCGTTAATACACGTTTGTTTTCGGGCAATAACATCTGCAGTGTCCCTTTGGAATGTTGTTGCCCTCGCCCTTCGGGCTCGGGCCAACAACAGTCCCTCGGGACACTGCAGATGTTATTGCCCGAAAAAACGTGTATTAACCCTCTATTCTAGCACGTATTTTCTCCGGTGTCCGGTATACACAATGAGAAGCATTAACACTTACCACGTAGCTGCTCGCATTTTCAAACAAATTGAAAACAGCTTAGACGCCGAGTAACTCGGCGTCTCATCAGGCCCCGATCTGTTTGACAATTTGTTAATTAACAGTTGATCGAATCAGAACTACAGTAAAACCTCTCTTTAACGGTCACTAAATTGTGTTAATTAGTTGGTATTTAGGGCAGGTGGCTGCTTAAAGCCAAGTGAAAGTAAAACAGAACGCTCTTGTAGGAGCGTTCTGTTTTACTTTCACCTTGCTTAAGTAGCCACCTGCCTTTAACACAAAATGCTTGATGTAATTTAGAGGCCGTTATAGAGAGGTTTTACTGTACCAAATATTGCACCGGAACCAAGTGTGAGTTCATTTTGTATTTAACCCGTCATTAAACCTTTACTCCATAAATGCACCTTTCTACGGCTTTGCAGACAGGGTAGACCAAGATCAGACGTCTCCGATAGGAAGGAAGTAGTCATTGATTGAAAGTAGTCAACAATGCAACGAATCCAGATTTAAGCAACCTTAGTTTGTTCACAGCGGGATAAAGTTATACAGTAAAACCTCTATATAACGGCCACTAAATTACATCAAGTTTTTTGTGTTAAAGGCAGGTGGCTGCTTAAAGTAAGGTGAAAGTAAAACAGAACGCTCCTCTAGGAGCGTTTTGTTTTACTTACACCTTGCTTTCAGCAGCCACCTGCCCTAAATACCAACTAATTAAAACAATTTAGTGGCCGTTATAGAGAGGTTTTACTGTAAAACAGTTTTCTTTGAACAAGTTTTTATGGTCCCGAGGTTTATTGGAACCTGTCATTTAAAGGAATATATGTAGTATTTATTATTTGTTTCACCAAGATGAGTATATATGTTACAAATAAACACGGAATGTATAAGGCTCTAACAACACTATTGGATGTAACACCCATGTTCCTAAATATCTACACAACAATACCTACAGTAAACCCCTCTATACCGAACGTTGAATTTAGTATAAATATCGGTATTGGAGTCAGGAGGCAGCTTAATGCAGGGTGAAAGGCACACAGAAAGTCCCTCTAGCATGACTTCACACTGTATTAACCCATTACCTCATAGGCTATTTTTAGATCCAACCTCTTTGAATACATTTACCGAAAAGGAGCATTAACTAGAGGAAAGGAACATATTTAGAATATTGTAGTTTGAAACCGTTGTGATAAATAGAGCATTTGCTCCTATAGGAGCAAATGCTCTATTTATCACAACAGTTTCACAAAATGACTTCTACAGAGTCGTCAAAAGTCGTCAATATGAGGGAATTGGTTAATGCATGGTGAAAGGCACGCAGAAAGTTCCTCTAGCATGACTTCACACTGTATTAAGTAGCCACCTGCTTAAAAGAATCTAAATTCTTCTCTACCAGAATTCCGGTTTAGTGGGTTTTTACTGTACATGTAATACAATGCTTTTAAACTCTACCAGTATCCCGGTATTGTTTACAACAGTGCGTTTAGAAAGCTCAGCTGTTTCGTTGTCTGCTTATATGACAATGTCATGCAGTGCATTTTACATGCAGGTATATATATCTCACGCTAGCACTATCGATGTTAATACTGGAAATATCTCCCAATATTGCCCAACTCCCCTGGGCAAAGCCTGTGTTATACTAAGAGAGGCATCAAAATGTCACTGTAAGCTAAAGTTGGACATGCTATGTAATATGAATAAACAGTATAAAACATGATTTGAAAAAATGATTCGTATTATACATGCCTGACACCCATTAACCCTGAATTAACTCATTCCCTCATATACTATTTTTAGACCCAACCTCTTTGAATTATTCTACAGAAAAAGGAGCATTAACTATGGAAAAGAATAATTTTAGAATTGTGATTTTTCGAAACCATTGTGATAAATAGAGCATTTGCTCCTATGGAGCAAATGTTCTATTTATCACAATGGTTTCAAAATGTGACTTTTACAGAGGCGCTAAAATGCATCACTAGGAAGGAATGAGTTAACTCTGATGAATATCCGTATCAGAAATTGTTATAATTGTTTATATTGGCATCATGCACAAGGGAGTTTTGACTATTGCCGAGACGGTAGAATATTATACCGTTTGTTATTCCATAAGCAGATCCTACAGGAGCCGTCTGACCTGGGTCTTCTATATTTTTAAAGGTGTTAAAAAGCGAATTTATGAGGTAAAGAGTTAGCACCAGTGGGTGCAATTTCAAAGCATTTCGGAATATTGAATAATATACAATAATCCTCTATAAACCGGAATAACAAAAAAGTAAGGCAGAACGCTCCTATAGGAGTTACTCGGCGTCTCATCTGGGTTCAGATTGTTTGCTTGTGACATCACAGACCCGTCTTCATCGCAGTGAAGGGGTTCAAAACATATACAATTGCATCATTCGTCTAGCCAGGGGAGTGTGGTTTGAATAATGAGCATACACTGTATAAATGTTGCCTATATTTGTGTTTAAATGTGTTAAGATAAACTACTTTAATTAGAATACAATTCGACTCCTGATACAGGAAACAATAATGTGTCGCTAATACGACCACTCAAAACGCGTATTATTCTGGATTTTAAACAGGTTGGAGCTTAATGCAGGACAAACGTTATACACAAAGTTCCAAAGCTTTTGCATTACTTTTGTCATGCATTAAGCGCCCACATTCGTTTACAAACGCTTATTTTAATTATTGATATGGTCACACTAACGTGATTTTACTTAGTTAAGTATAACACCATCAGATGTCAGCAGGATATATGTACGAAATAATATAAAACGGAGACGACAGCATCAGAGGAATATACATATGCTGAATTACCTTTAAAGGTAATGTATATTCCTCTGATGCTGTCGTCTCCGTTTTATATTATTTCGTATATGTATCCTGCTGACATCTGATGGTGTTATACTGATTCATAAGCTCGAGGTTAATGCAATGGTATAATACTAGTTCATAAGCCTGAGGTTAATTTAATGGTACACTACTGATTTATAAGCCCGGTGTTAATGTAATGGTATTATACTGATTTATAAGCCCGAGGTTAATGTAATGGTGTTATACTGATTTATAAGCCCGGGGTGAATGGAATGGTGTTATACTGATTCATACGCCCAAGCTTAATGTCATGTTTGTATACGGATTCATAAACCCAAAGCTATACAGTAAAAATCCTGTAAACCGGATGTTCAGTTTAGTAAACAATATCGGACATGAATACATGACAGCTTAATGTAAAGTGAAAGTCACACAGAAAGCTCCTCTAAGAGCTTTCTGCATGACTTTCACACTGCATTAAACAGCCACCTGAATAAAAGTATCTAAACCCTTCTCTACTAGAATTCCGGATTAGAGGAGGGAGTTTACTGTACATGTATATGGCATTGATATCGATAGTGTCACTTGTTAGATCCATTGCTAAAATGTTAATTATTCAACATACTGACGTAAGACATTACACCTGATTTCTTTATATTGACATTTAACCCTATACCTGATAGAGACACCCTTTGCCAGCTTTGCAAACAAAGTGGACGCAAGTAGGCCATCTGATCTGGGTCTGCACTGTTTGCTTTGAAATGATATAATGCTGATTCTACCGTTTTCACCATGACCAAAATAGCATATGTTCGTATGTCGTTACAGTAAAATCTCTCTATAACGGCCACTAAATTATGTTCATTAGTTGGTATTTAGGGCAGGTGGTTGCTTAAAGCAAGTTGAAAGTAAAACAGAACGCTCCTATAAGAGCGTTCTGTTTTACTTTCACCTTGCTTTAAGCAGCCACCTGCCTTTAACACAAAATACTTGATGTAATTTAATTGCCGTTGTAGAGAGGTTTTACTGTAACGACATACGAACATATGCTATTTTGGTCATGGTGAAAACGGTAGAATTAGCACTATACCATTTCAAAGCAAACAGTGCAGCTAACTTATATTGATGATATTATCATCTATTACATAAATAGTATTGATTTAAAGGGAGTAAAGCAACTCGTTTCATAGTGTCACTTATAAAATCCATCTCTAATTAGTGAAATATATCCTGAAAATGGGTGATCCCTCGAAAGCAAAAGTAGAAATGCAAAAGGAGAAAATTCCAGACTCGGTTTTATTGAGTCTGTTCATGAGTAGTAATTAAAAGTGCAACACTACTCACACCCCCTAGCACCGGCTTAAGCAGTATTCAATTTTCAAAACTAATAACATAATAGTTGGGCATCCAACTGAGGAAAATGTGTCGAGTCATGGCATGGAATAGTAGAATTTGTCATGCACTGGATATGTAATATTTAATGTATAAGTATTCAGAAACTGCCCCATGCCACCTGAAAATTTGCCATTGTTTCTCTTAATTAGGTCAATGGTCAACTGAGTGCATATTTAATATACGTTATTTGAGACATCACTATATCTTTATCAATTTTAGGTGTAAAATAATATACCTGGTACCAAAATGAAGGTTAAACATTGGCCTTTAATTTAAACTTACTTTGTGTAAATATATTATTTGAATATTCATGAATATTAATGAGAACATCCAAAAACAGTAAAAATTCGTTTAAATCAACATGTAACGACGATACATGTTGTCATGTCTTCACCATTGTTGCTATTTAACAAGCATAAATAATATCAAAATAAAGGTTAGACAGAATGCTACTGGAACAAATAAATACATGCAGTCATATCAGCTATACATTATACACAAGCACTTCTTAAAGTAAGGTGGTGGGGTAAATGAACACCTAAACAGAACGTTCAGTTCTGTTTAATGTCACTAATTAATTCACTATATTTGTATGGCTATTTGCTGGATTGGTACAATTAACACAATCGCAAAAACAGGTTAGTGTGCTTTTCAAAGCTGCTTTGAAGCATTTACAACGAATAGATTTGCACTTGGTTTTACACCCATAACTTGTTTAATGCATGCATCAGGTGCAGTTGGTACATTTCCAAACTACTTATAAGGGTTCGGCACCATCTTGCTATGCGTTAGTATCAATAGCATTAATTTCTGTATCTATCAATTCATATCCATATACCAGCTTGATAGTTTGCTCTAGCAATTTTCAGTTCTAGTGCATCCTTTGTTGGTGGAAGCAGTTCAAGTGTTTTCTGAACCTTGACCATATTGTCAAATATCTGAAAGCAGATCGGGCATGTAAAATAGTTCTTCCAACAGGTATTATTTCCGATTCCGGTGAAAGCAAGGGTTGCCTCACATCCAGTTATTGCATGAAACCCAAAAATGTTCCGGCAGACATCTTGAGATAACTTGCGGAAAATACAATTTTGTTTTCTTGGAGGCCCCAGTCCTCATCCAGACTTCAATGCCTTATAAAGGTCCAAGACGGTATATCAGTACAAGAAGTACATCAAAATCTTGGCATTTGACAACTATCCAGCCATAACCCTTTCTAGCAGCACCCAAGCCTTGAAGGCATGCAAGACAACCCATATATCTACCTCATCATGATTTGATGGCAGATGGGACACTTTATGTCTGCACTTGTCTTGAATGACGATATTCCAATGCATCTGTTGAATACTGCAGTACTAGTATACTACTAGAGATACTACATACTCTGTGTTTGTGGCTTTTTCTTATTATTATTTTGTTGAGCTTGGCCACTTTAAAGCAGGCGACTCGCACAATTGTGATATTCACATAGGTGAGTGAGTGTCCAACATTCAAATTAAAAAAAAACAGGTTAAAACATAAACAGAAGAATATTACATGACAGCCGAGATCCCAGCCTGGAAAGTTGGGAGCTATCGCCTGATGCTATGGTAGCTGGTTCCAGATGATATTGACAGCAGAGTGAAAGCAATATTCTCCCAGGAACTTGGTCCTGCAAAACCATGGAACGAATCTTAAGGAGTGTCCTCTTGTAGGTGCACCGAGAGGGCGGCAGAAGGTGGGGTGTCAGCTGCAGCAAAATCATTCACGGACCTATAGCACATCGCGGCCTTTTCTGCCTCTGTTTGAGCAAATCATGTTGAGCATGGCACAAACGTTGCGTCTTCTGCAATAATTCAAATAACACATCCGGTAGCTCTATGTTGGACCATTTCCTCACAATTTGTCACGGCATTGGTGTGTGAGTCCAAAACACAGGATGTGTACTCAACCTGCAGACTGATCCTTGGGTTTGTTACATTCCTCCTTGGTTGACTTTTGGCAGGATCCAAGGTTCCTACTTAGAAAGGTTGTGGATCAGTTTTCCTTCTTTATGACCATATCGACATGGGCTTTCAAAGACAATTTAGAAGACAGTAGCATCCCAAGGTATTTTGCCTTCTTTGTTGTATTCTGTCTCTTGCTATGAACAGTATGATTGGTCTCTATGTGTGTCCGCTTGTTGATGATAAGCAGGACCTAGCACTTCTCTGCATTGAACCCAGTCTCTTCCCTTTCATACTGACTGTCGATGTCATTCTGGAAGACGTCTGCATCTGCTATTGACTCGGCACAAGAGTGATGCGTCAGCAAAGAGTCGACAGTGAGAGCAAAGGAAGTCCGTGTGGTCATCATTGGCTATGGGGAAAGGAAAGGACTGAGAACGGCACATTGATGAACATCGGATGTTATCGGTACTGACTCGGAGGAAACACATTCCAGCGTGATTAGTTTGATATAATCAAGCATTTTTCAATACACATCATAATGTTGGAGCTTAAGCAGCAGGTGTCTAAGACACTTTGTCAAATGTTTTGGAAAAGTCTAGCAAGATTGCGTCAATCTGATGGGACTCATCCAGATCTGATACAAGGTCATTGACCATATTGATCACTTTGTCTCAAAGAAGCGCTGCTTCCCGATGCCATTTGGACAATTTGTTTTGTAAATAGGATTAACGTGACAGTCTTCCAATCACTAGGGACTTTATCCTGGTTGAGAGGCCTGGAAGATCACAGCAAGAGCAGGGGCCAGGGAATGTGCCACTTCTTTCAAGAACCTTAATAAGATGGTATCTTTGTGGAGATTAAGGCCCTTAAGAACCTTGCAGACACTATTTATCGTGACATGAATAGGAAGGGTATCCGAATAAGGCACAATGGAGAGATAGGTCCTCATGTGTAAAGACAGAACTAGTGGTTCAGTATTTTAACATTGATTTGTGTATCAACATTGTTATTGTCGTCATTCTTCAGTGGGGTTACTCCCGAGCTGTCACATTTCTTGTTCATAACAAAAGTGTAGAGCTTCTTACAGATGATGTCTGTCCCTAGGTCAATAACATACCCACCATGAGCTTCCTTGCAATTCTTCTTTGCAAGTTTTCTGTAGCTCATTATATATGCCCATTTCATATGTACCTTGGTCCTCAGCACATTTTTGTATGCACATTTCTTCTTTCGTGAGAAATGGCGGGTAGTGGAGTTGAACTATGGCTGGCTGAACCTGGTGGATGTTAACTTAGAAGGGACCAGTAATTTGAGGGCGGCTGTGCACATTTTCTGAATATATTCATTAGAGTACAGATTGGTAAAGGGCTGATTTGCCATGTGTGCTGCAAACACAGTCATTTTGATGGGCCATAGAGCATGCGTTAGCCTCCTTCCACGGGTGGACAAGAAGTGGGGTAGGCTTCCTTCGTGAAGAAAAGATATTTTAGTCAGTACTATGACATGCTCACTTATTACGGGTATTGAGGTTTATCTGTTTAACTAGTGACCCGTTTGTGGCAATAACATACATGTATAGAGCTTTGTCTTCACGGATAGGGAAGATTACTCATATCCAGTGGCACTGAATATGTCTATGAGTTCATTGTTGAGTGAGAGTGGGTACCTATGGCCAGTAACTGTTAAAATGGCCAATCAATTTCTTGCAAATGTCGAAAGGGCTTTGTCATAAGTATTGCTGGTGAAAGTAACATATATCAATTCATTATGTAAAACCATCGCCATACTAACCAGGAGCTATGGCGTTTCAATCACTAGTGATACAGACAGCTAATATAAGTTGTGTACAATCAAACAGACCATTATTACACCGAGACTATGGCAATAAGAGACTAATCTTCTGGAATTTTTATATCAACTCTAAATGATACATCGGCGCGAAAGAGGTACATCTGCGTGAAGAGGTACTATAACTTGCACAGATTTGCACAAAGTTATAATTATACTGTATGATAATGTACTGTAAACGTATCTAAAACGATGTTTTCCGAACTTGCAATCATCACAGGTCACTCAAATCTTCCTTAAATGTGCCATAAATATTTCTATACTTACTGGGGAGACATTGCTAAGAAATTAAATGCAAAACAAAGTGTCGAAATTGTCAAAATTACGGTTATTTTATACTATTTAGAGATTATATTACATTTTTGCACTCATTTGACCTTTGACCTAGTGTCTGACCTTCAAAGAGGGTTTTGACAGTGGCATGGACCAGAACCACAAATGATTAGTATCTGGCAACACAATTATGGTATTCAAACATTTCCACTAAAAAATGTCATGGACCTCGAAAATAAGCGACTTTTTACACCTCGAATTGCCAACTATAACATGATGGCGTAGAACTTTATCTGTGATATCTGTGTATGGAATGTTGAAAACCGTGTTTGATAAATATATAAGTACAAATAACGTATTTATAGTTTTTAGTGACATTTACGCCAAACATCATGTCGAGTTCGTGATGAAAGAGTCATGTTTTTTTTTATTCAGAAATACCTTTTTCTGAACATTTACCAAGTTTGACGAACAAACTGAGCATTCATTTGGATTTAGCCTTCTTGTTGTTTTTCTCTTAGACACCCCTGATGTATGCAACATATGCTGGGTCCGTCTTACGATAGATCATACCACAGCATTTTTCCCAATCAGTCTCATTCTTATGTCTCTGTACTTGTTATGTACAATTGTCATTGGAATTCAAATTATCCAAATGAAGCCTGAGTGTTGGTTTTCAAGAGAGGTGTTAGTTTATGTAACGTAAATTAATACAGTAAAACCTCTCTATAACGGCTATAACGGCCACTAAATTGTGTTAGTTAGTTGGTATTTAAGGCAGGTGGCTGCTTAAAGCAAGGTGAAAGTAAAACAAAACGCTCCTATGTGAGCGTTCTGTTTTATTTTTACCTTGTTTTAAGTAGCCATCTGCTTGTAACAAACAATTAAGTGGTCGTTATAGAGAGGGTTTACTGTATGAGAATTAAGTGTCGTAAAACGTTCAACATTGTGACTAAATAAAAATGAAAAACTATATCATGTTAATCATTAACTTAATAAACATTCATGCTAGAAATGGTGATATCATGAATATTAATCGGCTTGACTTTCTATGGCATTATGAACACATCCAAGAGGAAGTTTGTGCATGGCAGGGGAGGGTGTAGAATATTAGAAATATGTTATAAGTAGGTAAAATGAGCAGAAGCTGACAATACTACTCTATTTGCAAAGGCGTGAGCACACGCCTCTATCCGGTAAAGGATTGACCCTTTCGCTGCCAAACTCTGTCGTCTGCTAACTTTGTCGTCTGCTATAAAAATTCCTTTTTTTGTTTTCTTCATTTTTGTTTCAAAAACATAGTAACAGTAACAAACAGTTTGTATCCTGATGAGACGCCGAGTTACTCGGCGTCTCATCTGGATCCAAACAGTTTGCATGTGATACCATAGACCCGTTATTGTGGCACGGAAGGGGTTAATCTCACTAAACTATTTCCCAATGAATAGACATCCAACAGACATGAACAGAAAACTTAATTTTCTACATCTGCGCACATTTTTATTTTGTTTTGCATTTTATATGATACCACTACTCAACACGTCTTAGAATTAAATTAATTAAAACAAAACCATTTTGAACTTTACAATACCAGTTTAATCTGATTTACACAAGGTCGTTAATGTATGACGTGGAATTTGATACGCGCACGCTAGCGGAGAAATTGTGATTTTTTATGTACTTTAACCTTTTCAGAGCGGGACACATGGCATTAATGTTCTTTGCAAACAGTGTAGACCCAGATGAGATGGCCCCTAGATGAGCCAACTCATTAAGGTCTGCACTGTTTATTATGTTGCAGTTTTTCTCAACAGCATGCCTGAATATTCACGGTAAGTATGGCCATTCCGAATTTTGGAATAGTCCAATGGAAAAACCAGAGTTTGGTAGACTGTGACGGACATTTGGCATCTGTTGTTTTAGAAGTTTGTAGTTTGAAACCATTGTGATAAATAAAGCATTTTCTCCTATAGGAGCAAATGCTCTATTTATCACAATGGTTTCACAAAGTGACTTTTACGGAGTCGTCAAAAGTCGTCAATATAAGGGAATGGGTTAACCATTTACCTCATGAATATTTATACAATAATTCATGACTTCGTAAAATAAATTAGCATATTTTTTACTCTAGCATGTGAATACAAGATTGTTTGGCCATGGCAGAAACTGTTGAATCAGATATATATATTATTTCATGAGCAAACAGAGCAGATCCTGATGAGATGGCTTTGAGTCCTCTCTATTTGCAAAGGCGTAAAAAAAAGGGTTTGAGCAAGAGAACAATGTTAAACAATATGTTGTAAGCTTAGCAAGTATTGTCTCACCATGTACTTAATATATACGCCTGGTCAGGATCTGCTTTCAAAACTTACAGAGTGTGATTACCATGACAACACGTCCTGTTTTCACATACTATGATAATGATGCATCAACTTATATCAATAATGGTATTATTGATTATATGAATAAAAATATCACGAAATACTGGGTCACACATTAACCCATTCCCTCATATTGACGTCTTTTGACGTCTCTGTAAAAAAGTCATTTTGTGAAACCATTGTGATAAATAGAGCATTTGTTCCTATAGTGGTGTGCAGTGGTCTAGTGGTAACGCGATTGACTACCAATCTGGGGGTCCGGGGTTCGAATCCCGGTCCCTCCCGGACATTTCGGAGATGCTTTTTAGTGTCTCCCACCTCCCCTCCACTCAGGGGTTAAAATGGGAACCTGTAAGTGTCACTAGCCGGTACTGTGGCTGCATGATTGCGCCATATGTTAGCAGTGCTCAATATTGTAGGCCAATGACTCAATGACCAGGGGAGTAAATGTACAGTCGGCTGAACGGTCATTCGGACTGAAAATAGACTATAACTTGGTACTTTACTATAGGCGCAAATGCTCTATTTATCACAAACTGCAAAATTCTAAAATACTCCTTTTCTCTAGTTAATGCTCCTTGTCGGTAGATTTATTCAAAGAGGTTGTATCTAAAATAGCCTATGAGGTATAGGGTTAAACCAATGAATTAAACCTGGACATTTGGTTATTCATGTGATCAAGCATTCTTGTTGGCTTGCCATCGTGGTTCTGCTCGGGTTTTCTTCTCTGCATGAAACAAAGCAATTTACCCCGTGCACGGAAGAAACTCTTGAATCTTTCTTCACCTGTAATTAGCTGGACGTCGTGATATAACTGAATACTGTTAAAGCGACGTAAATCCCCGATACAAACAAACCAATGCTAAGAGATATTTTCAATTACAAATACCACATGAACCGAAATGTTGTGAATTCTGTTCGCATTTCTAGTACATTAGGATTGTCGTCTATGCATGGGTATGACACTGAAGAAATAATCATAATTTTGCTGACATCTGACGAGAACCAGACCTTGCAACCTTTTTCAACATCAGCTAATATCGCCTTTCACAGGATCAAAATCAATACTAACCTTGTGTTGTTGGGTTAATCTTTTAAAGTAGTGTTTGAGATACCCTTGAGAGTTGAAGAAGAGTGAACCAAAGATATTATTAACATTGACACAAAAAGATTCACGGCGGCACACGGCGGGGTACTGGTTTAAAACATTCCCTTTTGTTGCATAACACTCCAGTCGTCTTCTTCGTTTAACCATTCACCTCAGACAAACGCTTTTCATTTACCTCAGACAAACAGTTTTCATTTACCTCAGACAAACGCTTTTATGCCTTTGAAAACAAAGCCAACGAAGCTATCTGATCAGGGTCTATTATGTTTGCTGATGGAATTATACCCATCGTTTGTTTGTCACTATAAGAACTGAGTTATTATTCATGAAAGAAAACGTTATTAAATAATTTTTTATTATGTAAAGCGTTTAGTTGACCTTTAGCCTGCTGAGCAAATTATTTTTACACACGTTGCCACCTTCAGCATTTTCAATGTACATGTATAATTAGATTGTCTACCAAAGTACAACCAGGGAGTCAAACAGTTTGCATCCAAGCTGGTTGTGAAAGTGATTATTCATCCACCGACAGTAATCTAAAAGTTGATAAAACAATAATATGCACTATTCTTCCCTTAGCTTAGAAGAATAGAGTTTTAATTAAAACCATCTACTTGTTTGCAAGAACCACGGTATTTATTGTTGATCTATGGATTCTGTCTTTTATATTTAAATTTGTAGAATTTTTTTTAATAACACTGCAGCCAAATAGGTTTGCAAATAATTTTGAGTCGGCAGTGCATACATTTATGTATTATTCTAGACAAAACACAATGGAATTTGAATTTAAAAGAAAGATGTTAGATGTAGGATTTAAAGAACAAATATTCGCTTGTGTGAACGTTTGCCCCTTTCTGTCATATACACGCATTTCCACGAGTGTGCCTATAGCAGCCGTCTGATTAGAATCCCAGCGTTTTGCTTATGATATGGTATATATCTGATTCTACACTTTTTGTTAGAGCAAAAACATAATTACATCAATTGGAAATTTTTAATTATGAAAAAATATATTATATTCATAATGTAATTATTTCTTACATGAATATTGAAATGAATATTGAACCAGTAAATTGTTAAACAACTATGCATGCCCTGACGACTATGCCTGTTAAACAACTATGCCTGCCTTGCAAGGGACGCAAAAAGGTCGACATGAAAGGAGACATATTTTCTAACTTAATCATTTGAAAGCTTAAACTTAATAACGAAAGGGAATATTGTTTACAGCAATTGTCTAGTTAGTGCGAAAAGTATATACATTCTGATACTTTTCCCGAGGAGTTTGGATGACAACGAGAGCATACCCTGATCAGAGGGCTCCTCTAGACGGTTTTTACGACTACTTACACGTTTCTCATGTTCCAAGGGTTAATATATCCGAATACCACTGATATAGCCATATGCATACTAGAGTGTCCTTTAACCGTTACAGTGCGAGAAACGAGTCACTATAGTCCTTTTCAAACAGTATAGACCCAGATGAGAGGGTTCCTAGAGAAACCCTCTCACCAGGGTCTGCTTTGTTTGCTACGCTTTTCTTAAGATAGAATTTAAGACAGATCTATATATTCAAAAATAGCATTTTGGAATAAGAATCCTCTCATCAGGGTCTGCACATTTTTTGCCATGTTACACTTTTCTTAAGAAATAATTAAAAATATATCGATATATTCAAACATAAGCTTGACCTGAAGAGTTTTGGAATAGTCTATTTGAAATTCCAGCGTGGTAAGGGTTGAATTGTAAATTGTCTGTTAAGATGCCTACAGCAAAACACAGACGAAAGCCAACCAACTTAAAATAATGTCATCAATGCAACGGTGACTGTCCTGTTTTCAGAACCACCTCGGAACCCTCTATTGAACTATAAGGTAAGTCATGTTCTATATTTCTAGTGTACGTAGATATGTTTTAACAATTTACTCCATGTATACGCATTTTATACCAGTGCAAGTAGAGTAATAGACCCAAATCAGGGGTCTCCTGTATGAGCCGTCTGATCAAGGTTCGTTTGTTTGCCCTGGTCAGGATTTGCTCTGTATAATTAGGATTTACTCTGTTTGCTCACACTAAAATATAAATCACTACACTTTCTGCCATGACCATATTGTCCTGTGTTCTTGTGCCATTATAAATATAAATGTAATCAATATTCGCTATGTCATTATCTTTACATGAATATTCATAAGGTATAGGGTTAAACAGCCATTGTGCAATAGGTTAGTCCTTGCTTAACCCTTCTCCTACTGAATTTTAAAATACATTTCTCCTTCTTTACCCATGCCCTGTTGTATAATTACATATATCTTCACTGTGTACTGCTGTGGAATGCACTGGTTGTACAGTCAATTTGTAAATAGTGCAGACCCTGATGAGACAGCTCCTGCTGGAAATGTCTCATCTGGGTCTTCACTATTTACAGGTAGGTATATTGACGTGAATAGCAAGCGAAGGGTTAAATCTTAAGTTGCGGGAACCGAGTATATAAGACATTTGCAAAAAGTGTAGCTCCAGATCAAATCAAAGGACTGCTGGATCAACCACTTGACAAGGGTCTGCACTGTATGTGTCATACATGTACACATCATTTTCTTCAGAGACAAATTTTGATACAACGTCTTGTTTAACCCTTTACTCCATTTCTACGTCTTTGAAAACATAGTTTAAACAGATCGGACGACTCCCATAGGAGCCATCTGATTAGACTGTGTTTTCATCGTATAACACACGCACGCACGCATACACCGCCACCGCATTGAGCTGCCACCTGTCTCCAAGACCGATATTTATACTAAATTAAACGTCCGGTCTAGATGGTTTTTACTGTAATTGTTTTTTCTCACATACCTCCGAGTTAAACCAACGGGTTAAGATTCCCTTATCTGTAACACGTGTAAGATCACTTTAGAACATATAATGACGCCATACGTCATATATGACGGCAAACCATAGAAACCGATGTTTACATGGCATTTAAACGGCGAAAATACACTTTTTTTTGTAATGTGAGAAAAAGAATCTGATGCTCGCCAAGGCTCGCTTAATGACATTTTCTAAGGCTCGTTTAGGAACATGTGATCTTAAAAGACAACTCGCAACATATCCTCTATATCATAAAAGAAACTGTAGCATCAGCTCTATATTTTTCACAAAGAACATGGCATACCGTGACCAGATGGTTTCGTTACTGATATTGGCCTATCGTGATTGCAAGGTTCTCAAACAACGTATTATCAGGTATATTGTTCATTATATGCAGTAAATATAACTAAACGTTAAATATGATAAAAATATAGGTCTTGGAGACAGGTGGCAACTTAATGCAGGGTGAAAGTATTGCAGAAAGCTCCTAGAGGAGCTTTCTGCATGACTTTCACTCTGCATTAAGCAGCCTAAAAGTATCTAAATTTTACTCTACTAGAACTCCGGTTTAGAGAGATTTTACTGTACAGAAGAATATAATGAGTGCTCTACTTTAGACCTGGTGCAATTCTGGCTACTTCCGAGTACACCAAGCTTTTGAGAAAGTATTGATCGAGTGTCGAACAGCTTGGACCCTGATAAGACACCGAGTTACTCGGCGTCTCACCTGGATCCAAGCTGTTTGCAGGTGCCAGAAAAGTCGTACATAGCGGTCTTACCAGAGGGATTAGTTTAAGCGTATTTCATGTCTTTAAGTGATATACAATTCAGAAATTACATCAGTATATGAGAAAAAGGATTGGGTCGAAAACTAACAGCTTATATTGATCCTCTCCTTGATACAATATGTTTCAAAATATGTTGCGTAACTACTCATGAGTATGTCATACCGTGGGATCAATTAAGGCCTTACTCCATGAGACGAAAGTGTGGTAGAAAGTACGGTCGGGCCCTAATAAGGGACACTAGACATACATGGGTCAATATAATGTTTTTACTAAAATAAGTCCATGTTTGTTTGCTCTCCCTCTATTTCGGTCATCTCCGTCCCTTCAGGAAAAACAACTACTTGTAAAAGTAACATAGATTAGTAATGTACATTATATCACATAATGAACACTAAGTGAGTCGATCTCTGGGAGAATGGATAGTATGGCACTGAAGACATTGTAGACCTGGATCAGACATCATGTCCCTGATCAGATTGATATTGTATACAGTATACCCTGTCTTAAGCGGCCACCAAAAAGAAGAAGTCAAAATTGATCGAGATGCAAATCTGAGCAGACCCCTGATTCTTTAAAATCGAATTTAGGGTTAAAACCAGTCATGCTTATTTCGTCAAAATTAAATCAAGTATCCGATTTACTTTTGACTTGATCCCGAGGTTATAAAAGGTTTTTCTAGAGCCTTATATCATTTTCAAGCATCTGACCAATCAGATACTTGAGAATGATTTCAGACTCAGACTCAGACGTTGTATAACCTTGGACCCAGGTCTGGGTGTCATACGCCTCTAATGTATACTCCTCCATGTACCGCACTTATCCGTTTAGTATGTAATAAAGCCTTGATTAAAAATCCAGCCTCAGGTAATATCAGAGTAATGAATCTGTGCCATAGAGGCTGGAATCGATTGAAATGTAATCGTGCTGCAAAACAATGATGATTGATAAAACCCTGACCTGTTACAATCTTAACTTGCAGTAAAGCTTTTATACACCGGACGTTAAATGTAGTTAAATTTATATCAGATGGCAGCGTAATGCAGTGTGAAAGTCACGCAGAAAGCTCCTCTTAGAGTTTTCTGCATGACGTTCACCCTGCATTAAGTTGTCACCTGTCTTCAAGACTTAAAAGTACATAAATTCTTCTCTACTACAGAATTCTGGTTTACAGAGGCTTTTATTGTACACCAAATTCATTCAAACTTCTGATAAACTAATGACTGAGTGTTAAACAGCTTGGGTCCTGACGAAAAGCCCAAGTATACAGCGTCTCCACCGTTGCACCTCCTTTACTTAACCCATTCTCTCCTAGGCTATTTTTAGACCCAACCTTTTTGAATTAATCTACCGAAAAGGAGCATTCACTAGAGAAAAGGAAAATTTTAGAATTTTGTACTTTGAAACCATTGTGATAAATAGAGCAAATAGGAGCAAATGCTCTATTTATCACAATGGTTTCACAATATGAATTTTAAAGATGTGCAAAAATGCGTCACTAGGGGGTAATGTGTAAATTGAGAATGATCACAATTCCGTCAAAATTAAATCAAGTCTGAGATTTTCTTTTGACTTGGTTTGATTGTTTTTTTGCACCCGATCACATGCCTCTAGTGTACACTGCGCCCTGCATTACACTTATCCGTTTAGTATGTAATAAATTCTTAATTCAAAATCCAGCCTCAGGTAATATCAGAGTAATGAATCTGTGCCATAGAGGCTGGAATCGATTAAAATGTAATCGTGCTGCAAAACAATTATGATAAAACCCTGACCTATTACAATCTTAACTTACAGTAAAACATTTCTAAACCGGGCGTTAGATTTAGTATAAATATCAGGTGGAAGCTTAATGCAGGGTGAAAGTCATGAAGAAAGCTCCTAGTCATACAGAAAGGTACCCTAGGAGCTTTCAGCATGACCTTCAACCTGCATTAAACAGCCACTTTCCTAAACGTATCTGAACTCTTCTCTACCAGAAGTCCGGATTAGAGGGGTTTTATTGTACATCAAATTCATTCAACTTTTGAGATACCATTGACTACGTGTTAAACACTTGGGTCCTGACGAAAAGACGAAGTACAGTAAAACCCTTCTAATGCGACCACCAAAAGTGGGCATAATTCTGTCTGGCAGAGGCAGGTGGTAGCTTAACGCAAGACGAAAGTTATGCAGAAAGCTCCTCTAGGAGCTTTCTGCATTACTTTCGTCCTGCATTAAGCAACCACCTGCTTATAAAGACAGCTATGGTTATTCTTTAAGTGGTCGCATTAGAGGAGTTCTACTGTATACATCGTCTCAATAGGTATATGTCCCTTTATTTAATTAAGAATGGCCGTAGCATATACTAAAGTATTCAAACTAAAATGCAAAAATGCTCGTCCATAACTTGGCACAGGAATAGTTTTCTAATAGAAATCATCAATTGCTACCTCTGTGACCACTACATATTTATATGTTGTTGAACCGTTTTCAATCTCAAATCGGATCGCTGATCGATCATTTTTATATTTACATGAAGATTAAAATGTTCCTAATAGAGACGCATTGTGACGACTTTGCATGGAGGGTAGTTCCAAACCAGTTCCTGCAGGAGCCATCTGATCAGGGCCAGTTCTGTTTGCGTATGAACTATTATGGATCTAATTATACAGTTTCTGTCATGACCAAGCATGCCTATGTTCACATGCTATAATAAAAATAAATCAACCGAGACTAAATGAATAATGGCATTTTGTTCCCACAGCCATAATAGCTTAATATGCTTTCACATTTCATGTATAGGTCACGCAAAATTGATCATTTCTCTCATCAGATATGAATTATGTTATACAGTAAAACCTCTCTATAACGGTCACTAAATTACATGAAGTATTTAGTGTTAAAGGCAGGTAGTCGCTTAAAGCAACTTGAAAGTAAAACTGAACGCTCCCATAGGAGCGTTCTGTTTTACTTTCACCTTGCTTTAAGCAACCATCTACCCTAAATGCCAACTGAGGTTTTACTGTAACCTTTTCGATGTCATGATATGACTTATGCTATAACCCTTTCGATGTTATGAGTAAATTTGTGAAATTCTGTTGAAATAGTTTAAGATAAGATGGGTTATTCGGCGTACTTTCAAGATCAAAACGGTTTGATACTATGGTTAATTTTTTTAAACACAATGGAAAAGAATTGAAAATTGAGGAAAATGACAAGTTTTACAGGTCACGAAACGTGGCCATGAATTGTTAAATGTAAAAAGTGTAGATATACTTTCTGATGTGTGAGTGGCAAAGTGTAAAAGGGAAGCAACCAACATATTCGCCATGTTTGACATTCCTAGTTTAAACCTTTCCCTGTTGTATATTCATGTAAGAAATAATGACGTCATCAATATTAATTAGATTATTTTTCGTAATGGTATATGAACACAGGACATTTTGGCTGAGGCAGAAGCTGTAGAATCTGATCTATATTACACCATACGGAAATTCCTATAGGAATCGTCTTATCTGGGTCTACTCTGTTTGCATATGCGTAAAAATGCGCTTATATAAAGGAAAGGGTTAAATCAGCTCGAAACAGACATATTGTTCTGCCAGATATTTTACATCAGGGTATTGATTTATTTACTGAATTAAACCTCATGTAGCGTTTTGACAATATTGTACTGCAAATTACAATTATGAGCTTGAAAACGAAACAGAAATATGCAAATTGTTGTTGATATGCGCCTGTTTAATGTCTTCATCCTTGCCCGCTAACCACGATTGGACTCGCATCGGCAAAGAACATGTACTGTAAAACCCCATCTAAACCGGAATTCTAGTACAGAAAATATAGATACGTTTAAGCAGGTGATATGCTTAATGCAGGGTGAAAGTCATGCAGAAAGCTCCTACGGGAGCTTTCTGCATGTTTTTCACTCTGCATTAAGCAGCCAGCTGAATAGACGGCATCAATTCTTCATTACTAATGTTTCGAAGTATCGAGTTGTTACCGTATTTGCAAGTTTACGTCACAGGTAACAACACTTTGAATTATATTTGTAATGGTAACTTACTTTCAAAGTGTAGTTGCTTTTAATTAAGCTGATGCGACCACTTTATAAATACACATATGTCTTTTAAGGCAGTTGGTAGCTTAATGCACTCCCGCAGGAATATTCATATAAAAAGTAATGACTCCATGAATACAGCATGCATTTATTAGATATCAGGAGCAGTCTGATTTGAGTCTACCCTGTTTGCGAAGGCGTCAAAAGGCGTTAAGAACTATGGAGTAAATGGTTAAGTTCTTATTTAATTTGTCATCTCAAAGGGAATTCATTAAGAACAGTGTTGTGTTTCACAAAAGCAGTTCAGTTATATGGGTTTTCAATTATCATGGCCTATTCAGCAGTATCTACATAATTATTTTGTTACCATATTTGGAACCATAATCATGTGACTTGATATTCAGATGGACGATTTGTTGATACTAGACACAATATAAACCCAGCAACGCATTACGTTGGCTTCTTGAAAAAGTGTTACAGATCAATATTTACTGCAATAGCAATGTCAAGGGCTTGCATTCTTTGATATCTATAAACTTCTGCAAGATTGTTATCTTTTGTCATTCTGAAAACCATGTATTCTTTCATTTCTTTCCACATTTATGATTAGAGTCAAACCGCATAAACAATAAACGCTCGACACTTCAAAACATTAGTAATGAAGATTGATGCTTTTTTAAACAGGTGGCTGCTTAATGCATAGTGAATGTCATACAGAATGCTCCTCTACTCCTCTAGGAACTTTCTGAATGACATTTCACTATGCAATAAGCAGCAACCTGTCTTAAAGACTGACAATAATACTTGTTTTAGTGTTCGAAGTATCAAGTTTTTACTGCATTCTAATAAGTTACTCCTCTGAATCCAAAGGTACTGTATTCTAATGAGACACATAAGTACCATTAAAAAGCTTAAGTTTCTCGTCTCGTACATGTTTCAAAGTGGAGTGTCCTTTTATTTCTTTTCAAAAACATACTTATAGTGTTAAACTGTTTAGAGCCTGCTAAGTTGACCGGCGTTATTTGGATCCAAACTGTTTGCAAAGGTTATTACACATTCACATTGGGTGGCGAACCTTACACTTGTCGTATCACTCTCAATAAAACTGCCCAACCCTTAATCTGTAAAATAGTTAAACCTGGCTGGCTTCTCCTTTTAAGAATATTAATTAAACAAATTGTTAGTAACTGATCAATGACAAAAACTAATTGTATGAGAAATAGTGCAGAACATGATCACACAGGATTCCCCCAGGAGCCTTTGGTCTCGATCTACACTGTTTGAAAAGGCCCTATGAATTCAATTCTCGCACATTGAGGGTTAATTTAATACCATATTTCTAATGTACGGAAATACCATATCGTTAATTACTTTATTCAATTTACTAAGGATGATATCTAATGATATATTAAACATATTACCAGATTATTTAATATTTATTGTGTGACGATTGTGATTTGCAATTGTCTGTAATATACATGGGCCTAAGGGTATTTATCCTTTACTTGATTAATATTCATGTTAGGAGTACTGACATGAATATTAATAAGCTGATTTTTCTGTCTGTCTGTCTGTATCTCTGAGGAACTTTCTGCATGACTTGCACCCTGCATTAAGCTGCCACATGTCTCCAAGATTAAACTGAACGTCCGGTTTAGAGATATTTGACTGTAATAACTAATGTGAAATCTTCCCAGCAGATACAGATAACTATCTGACACTCTAAAGACAGAATGTGTAAGAATGTCCATTTTTTCCGAACAGGCGCTTGTAGATAGCTTGCTATAAATTCTTATTACATATGTTCTTGTCAGTTTCTGACACCAGACACATATAAAAAAATGTTTGTCTTCTGAATCAAGACAGGTTTAAATGGTTATAAACGTAACAGATAGAAACCATTTGAATTAGCGGGTAACAGTCGACAATGCTCAATATTCGGGGTTTAACAAGACACACGCATTAAAAGGCAGTTATAACTTACTTTGAATTTTGTTATGATTTATGACTGTCCTTAGAAGGACTTTGATATTTTAGACATTTCAGCACCTTTGTTAAACTTAGATTTGTCTATTGTAAATGGATTTATTTCTTTAAAAGTCTGTGTCAAGCGAGATGACTTTGACTTTGATATAGTTAATTACCCTTTCATCTAGATGTTCTTCATGCTACACCATACGGGATTTAATTTGCACAGTTTATCCGTTTTGCTAGGGCATGTTCCTCTGATGAAGGTTTCAATATTCGCAATCGTGTTATTACTAACAATTAAACACCTTCTCAAACAGGGCTTCAGATATGACAAGTTTCATAAAACATTACATCACATACATCAGCAAATACAAATATAATTTAAGCTGCTCCCTCGACAATGCATTTAACACCCGAACTTTTATGGCCGTGTGATTTACAAACTTCGTTAGATGGTTAGAAACAGCCATTATCAAAGAATGTTCAGCACTTGCCGAATAAGGATTATTATCCAATGATATTGCAGCACACTTCATGTTTGGTTGTCGATCCCTCTAGAATTGATCACTACGCTTAACTCCGGAGACGGAAGGAGGACTTCAAATGTATGTATATAGTTCAATACATGTATGTCGTACCTCTAATGACTTCTCTACAGTTGTTCTGGCTTTGGAGAGGTCACCGAGTACATTTGTAATTGGCATCAGAGTTACACGGTTTAGTTCGTTGCAGGCACGTGCTGGGATTTATTGGTACAGTTCCAGTTCGTGTGTTTAACCCTTTCGGTGCCAAATTTCTAATTGTCTTTTGCAATGCAATGTTTGTTAAGTCATTCGGTAAAGTAAGGAGATGAGATAAATAAATGCAAAATTCAAACGAATAAAGCACATATATAGAAGTAGAGTTTGAGACAAAAAGTGAAGTCCCTGATCTTGGACTGCACTATTTGTCGTGGTGCATTTATGTGACATCAGCGGTGAAAGGGTTAATTATTTTTTATGTTCTATAGATGTTTCTTGTTTTACATGCGTATACACTACTCCGTTAGCCGTCACTTTTGTTGCGGAGTAGTCGGGCGGGGATTACATTTATTTTCACTGTTCGTCTGATTGGAGATGGAATAAATGTGAGATTGTACGCGTCCTATAACCATGGTTTCAACCCCAAGTGTTAATTTACCACTGACTGTTCCAAAACATTAAGCCTGTCTTCATCCTATGTGTATGCATGTATCGTTCGTCCTTTGAAGTTATGAATGTGTGTATGACCAGTATGTGTATGGTATGTACTATATATATATATATGTGTGTGTGTGTGTGTGTGTGTGTGTGTGTGCACACTCGTTATTTGCTGCAACTCGGTGCATGTAGAGCTTCTTTATAATACACATCATTTGGCACTACATGGCCTGTTCAGTGTCCTAAACTCAAAACTATTCTATTTAGTGTCGCAGCACCTTAGATCCCTCCCGACCGATGCAATAAATTTCCGTAAGGCGTTTTATGACGTCCTATCGTATTCTTGTATAAGTTATGTGGCCACATCTTGTCTTTTGTCTTCGATAAGTTTCATCGAGTTTTGGTTTAACGTCGTTGTGACACATTTTGGTCATATTGGTTACCTAGAACAGATATGCTGGCGGTGTTGAGCAGGTAAGGAAAGTTCTGTGAAGGCTGTGTTTGTTTGTTTATTTGTGTGTGTGTTTGTGTGTGTGTTTGTTTGTTTATTTGTGTGTGTTTGTGTGTGTAATATAATTATGTAACAAAATATAAGGTGTTGTGATAAAATATATATCACTGTTTTGCTCTTTAATTTTTGTTTAGGTTATAATTTCGAGCCCGGGAAACTTGCTGTTGATAGGCCATGAGCTAGTTTCCCGCCAATTGTTCGCGCCCAGAAATATTTGGCCGAGAAAAAAATTAAAGCTCAAACGTATCATATATTTACTCAAGCCGTTTATATGGAATTGTTCAGGGCGAATGTAATATTTCAGTATGTTAAGAAGAATATATATTCAACATTTTGCCATTTAAGAACCACCATGTTCATTAAGAGCAAGTAGTAATTTACCTAATTACATCATGAACATTAATGTAAAGTCATGTATAAGGTGAGAGTGAATACACAAGGTCACACGTGTATGTTGTGTTCCTAGATATCGTTTCTCGAGATTGAATAGATATGCTTTTAAAGATAAAGCGTATTTCTACAATTTCACTTAACAACGGAAATTACTTTTACTGCGTGGATTACTATGATAGGTATCCCAGTCTACGCATCAAGAACTATGCAAGCATTTCATTATCGAAATTGAATAGAATCGCGGATGAGCTTTACGCTAGACTGATCACCGCCGATAGTTCGAACGATTACGATGGCCTACTTGTGCCAAGAGTTTGGCGTTAGTAATGGTGAATTTGTTATATAAATAGCTTACAAGTGAAAAGCCCAATACCGTCATAAAAGACAATATTCTTAATTGGAAACCTTGTTTGATAGTTACGTGTACTGTCATATATTATTACCTTCAAATCACAAGACACCTAAACTCTAATTAATATGACCACTTAATGAACAAACACATGTGCCTTTATAAGCAGGTGATTGCTTAATGCAGGACAAAAGTGAATGCAGAAAGCTCCTGCATTAAGCTACCACCTGCATATAACACCCAGAATTATACCTATTTTAGGTGGTCGCATTAGCGGGGTTTTACTGTAATTGCTTGAGTTTTAGTGTGGCTGGATAAAGGTTAAAATAAGGTTATTGCTTGAATTTTCACTTACAGACTGTTTATGTAAAATATCCTAAATTATCAAGGCAAAGCTTTTCGCAAACTGTTAGAAGTTCGGTGGTGGCAGAATTATGCCACCATAGACGACAGAGGTGGCAGAGGAATGTGCTCTGGTGCTACTGTACTATCATCATTGTAATATATCCGCCATTATTTAGCATCAATTTATTCGTTAAATCTGACGCTTAGGGTATGGTATATTGCTGATGTTTTTTATCGTAACCTGTTTCTCTTCTGTATATATTAATATCATACTTTAACACTTGATAGTTAAGAATGCTCAAAAGTGGGATAAATAGATGTCAGATGCAGGTCCTTGCTTATTCGTTATTTCTATGAATCTAAGTACATATCCATGTATGTATTAAGCTGTCTGATCATGGTCTGCTCTATTTCCGTATCGAAGTGTATGCATCTGATTCTGAAGGTTTGATCAAGGCCAAATATTGTCTTGGTTTTATACCAATATAAATATTCAGCTAACTGATATTGATACATATATTAATATTTTATATGAATATTCATGGAATAAAGGACGAAGTAAATGATTCCCTTTAGACAGATTGTAACCGCTTAATTTGAATTATTTCATAGTCATACTGCTTTGATGACTTCTTTCCAGATTACTGTAATGTCAATTTCATTGGTAAAAACAATTAAACCTTTGAATGCTTAATATTCAAAGTGCAATGGTCATTAATTACTGATAGAGTCCATGCATTATGAACGTTTCTAAGTTTCGAGAGACATTTGAATAACAAATATTCCAGACACTGGTCGATCGGGAACATCTCTAGGAGCCCTATGGTATGTGTTAACCCTTGGCTTGCTATTCACGTCAATATACCTACCTGCAAATAGTGAAGACCCAGATGAGACAGCTCCTGCAGGCGCTGTCTCATCAGGGTCTGCACTATTTACAAGTTGATTGTGCAACCAGTGCACTCCACATCAGTGATTGCACAGCAAAATACTTGTACACAGTGAAGATATATGTAATTATACAACAGAGCATGGGTAAAGAAGGAGAAATGTGTTTTAAAATTCAGCAAGAGAAGGCTTAACAATGCCAGTCTACCTGTTTCCTACGTTCCAATGGTTGGATTAAACTAATGTTCCATCAATTATACTTATTAACTATTTCGATCTGAATGTTTTCAGATCGAACTAGTTAATAAATATAATTAGAAAAAGGCTTATGTCGGCCGTGTCCTTGGCTTTTTGTCATCAAGTGAGGTCAATTGGCGGTCATGCATATGAATAATTCTATAATTAAGAAAACAAATTCCTTTACCAGATAGACACACATTTTCATGGCTTTGCAAACACAATAAACCCAACCCGGTCCCTCCCGGAAATTTCAGAGACGCTTTTCCGTGTCTCCCACCCGCACATCCTCTCCACCAGGGGTTAAAATGGGTACATGTGAGGGTCACTCACCGGTATTGCGGCTGCATTATTGCGCCATATGTTAGCAGTGCTCAATATTGTAGGCCAATGACTCAATGACCAGGGGAGTAAATGTACAGTCGGCTGAGCGGTCATTCGGACTGAAAGTAGACTATAACTAGGTACTTTACTTTTTTATTTCAGATGATTCATGTCGGAGCCGCCTGAGCAGGGTCTGTTCTGTTTGTTTACCGTATACCATATATCTGATACTACAGTTTCTGTCATGTGAAAACGTCTCTTGTTCACAATGCCGTTAAAAATTTCAACTAATTAATATTCATACAGTCAATATATCTTACATGGATATTCACCAGGTAATGGATCCATTCATCAGGAAACGGATCTATTCACCAGGTAACGGATCAACTCATATCATTTGTTGTCAGCACATACATATAGAAGAGTTTGTAACTGAATATAACTATTTGTGAAAAATGAATACAGTAAACCTCTCTAAACAGGACTTTAAATTGAGTATAAACATCGGCCTTGAAGACATGTGGCAGCTTAACCCTTTTGCTCCAAGTGGATTCTTCTATGCTTACATATTGGATTAGCCTATCTTTTATCTAAGAGATGTCTCGTCTAAATTTTCATTTTTGTTTTCTTTTATATTGAATTTCCTATCAGCAAACAGTTTAGACTCTGATCAGACGTCACATTATGCGGCGTCTGATCAGAGTCTACACTGTTTGCCTACGTCCCATATATTGGATCGTGGGAGCAAATGGGTTAATGCAGGGTGAAAGTCATACAGAAAGTTCCTTTAATAAGCAACCACCTGCCTAAAGGTATCTAATTTCTTCAAAGCTGAGTTTGAAATGTCGTTTTCCAGACTATGTGAGTGTAACACTAGATATCGTCCAACAAATACTATCCATTGCCGTATATGTTAAAGAAATGGCACATCTTGAACAAACAGTTTGCATTTGAATAAGCATTTGAAACATTACATTTTCATTCAATACCAGATTTTTTTTTTTAAAAAAAAAAGGACTTTAAATACTCTTAAACATATTGTCATTTAGTAATTAGTATTCAGGTACAATAAAATATAATTTGATGTACTGCTTCAAGAAAACCATATGCAATTTAAATTCTAAAATTCTGAGATACCTTTCCCTATAGCATTAAACTCTTTTATTCTACAACATACCCAAATAAAACTTTTCACATCATTAACCCTTTTCCCGCCGCAGTCGCATAAATGCACCACGACAAATAGTGCAGTCCCAGATCAGACGCCGCCTTTTCAAGGCGGCGTTTGATCAGGGACTTCACTATTTGTCTCAATCTCTATTTCTATATATGTGCTCTATTCCTTTGAAATTTGCATTTATTTATCTCATTTACTTATTTTACTGAATGATTTAACAATCTTGGATTATAGACGACAATTAGAAATTTGGCGTCGAAAGGGTCATTGGTGAATGTCATCTCAATTCAACTATTTACCTGATGAACAATCATGCACAAATAATGGCCCTTTGCACATTAAATAGGTACATTTTAAATTGGCATTATGATTTAAGGAATGTTGTACCCAGGCAAAAACTGTTGCATTAAATCTATGTTATATCGTAAGCAAACAGAGCGTCCCTGATCAAATATTTCATGTAACATGTAAGAGTAAACAGGTGTAACAGGGGAGATGAGGAGGGGGTTGTAAATATATTCATGTCTTTTGTTTGACACGTAAGTAGAAGCATTACTATTGTGTTTCAGATATCGACATAGATGCTAGACCTACAGTAAAACCTGTCAAATATGGACAGAGATACATTCGTAAGTATGCTAGAAACTACAGTAAAACTTGTCTATACCGGTATTTCAAATTGGTATCAATGCTGGTATTTATATTTATAACTGGTGGCAGCTTAACCTTTAGCCTGTTGTGGGCGGATGAGGGATTCCCTATGCAAATAGTTTGGATCCAGATCAGACGCAGAGTACCTCGGCGTCTCATCAGGACCCAAACTGTTTTATACTCTGATTGCACTTTGGTAGACACATTGATCATAGCTTGAATTTTGAAAAAGTTATAGGTGAAAACATCTGCAAACATTTTTGCTCATCATGCTAAAGGTAAATGCAGGGTGCAAATTATGCTTCTCTATCCCTCTCCCTTACACTCTGTATTAAGCAGCCATCTGTCTAAATTATCTAAATACATATTTACTAAATGTCTAACTTAGCGTGCTTTACTGTACATATAATGATCAGATAACAATAATATTTGCAAAGTGTATACGTTTTGGTTATACATGTATTACTGACAATACATATATGACATAATTGATATGAAATAAGCACATTCATGCCGACAAATCAACAAGTATCATTTAAATTTGATTAATACAAAAACCCACGGATACATTTATTCTCTACAAGAACTCATTTTACAATCATAGCCAATTTGCGATTAAATCTTATATGTTTGGTGATCGACACAATACGAACGTATACCGCTAATTTGTCACCAAATGTTTAATGGAATATCTGGAGATTCGCAGAATAAGTTAAGGTATGTTTGAAGTGAGCATATAATCGTACAAATCCTTGCAAATTTGTAATACTGGTAAAATTAGTTCTTCTCCAATGAGTTAATTATTCAGGCACAACGTTGATTGGTCAGAGATGTCGACATATGTATTTCATACAGAAGGAGATCTATTATCGTCACTGTATTAAATGCATCGGATAAGAAACTGAAAGTATTCACCACAATTCAATTTATGAAAATGACAGACATTATTATGTCGAACAGCCTACAGTTTCCAAGTTTTTGTATTGTCACTTTATTTCAGTGATATGATATGATATATTTTACCAAAGTTGGACGCAATTATTTAGGTATGTAGTGCATAATAATTTGCCATACAGCGAATGCAATTCTTTCCCCTATTATTTGTTTGTTTTGCCTTTGTGCGTCTCTTTATGTTTTTGGTAGTTATGTACATTTGCTGTGTTTTCTTGTGTTGCTGTTCGGGCGGCTGTTTGTTCTGTATGTGGTGTTTCCTGCATGACTCATATTTGTACTTTTAATCATCTTCTGGTTCCAACTTTCATAAGCATCACCATTTCATTGTCCATTGGCGCTATACGACCTATCGAGTATCACATTGCCGTAAAGCTCAACTCACTCACCAACCCGTCCATCCATCCGTATATTACGGGGCTGATAGAATGGCAATTTGTACAGTAAAATCCCTCTAAATCGGGCGTTCAATTTAGTATAAGTAAACCTATTAGAAATGTTATTTTTAACTACAATAAAATTGTCTCTGACTTAAATATTGATGTTAATACCCCTATTTCTTGAGATTGTAGCATTTCTAGCTTTTGCTATAAACCAGTTGGTCATGTCATTACTGGTAATTTTGATATCATTAAGGATAAACGTCTCAGGACCCTCCTAACTAAAGGACCTAAATATAGATTACCTTCCCTTATTGATTTTGACGCTTGTCGAACTCATATTGCGGAAGCTATTCAAGAATTCTGCATCAAATGGTGTCGACGAGAACATGCTGATGTTAATGCCCTTTCGGATTGGAAGAAATGTATTTTCGATATTATTGATACGCGAATAACTTTTTACAAATCTAATTACCATCTTTTACCACCTCGACCTAGAGTTACATTTCGCTACTTGAAGAAAAACATTTCTAATTTTCATTCAGATTATGTTCTTGTTCCTGCTGACAAGGCATCAAACAATGTAATCATTATTTGAAGATTGTATTATGTTGATGTTTTAAAGAAGGAGCTAACTGATTCAAAAACTTATATAACAGTTCAAACACCTGAAAAAGATATAGTCTCGGAACATGTAAAAATGTGCAATAATTTTAAGTCTGGTCCTAACATAAAACAACATAAACTTTCTACTTTGTACTGGATTCCGAAACTACATAAAAACCCTTATAAGTCGCGTTTTATTGCCAACTCTAGCTGTTGTACCACTACTAAATTATCTATACTTTTGACGTCCTGTCTTACTACGATCAAAGAACATGTTAAACGCTACTGTGATAAAATATATGAAAATTCTGGTATTAATGTTTTTTGGTCCATAAAAAATTCAAATGATGTTTTAACAAAACTTGAAAATGAACAGTATAACATTTCTTTACTGAGCTCTTATGATTTCTCTACACTCTATACTACTCTACCTCACCATCTTATAAAGGATAAACTTATTAAATTAATAGAAAAAACCTTTGCCAGAGAAAACAAAATGTTCATTGCTTGTAATGTTCAACGTTCATTCTTTTCGAATTCAGAAGTTGAACATTACACAATGTGGACTTGCCTTGATGTTTGTAGATCTCTTACCTTTCTTTTAGATAATATATTTGTGCGTTATGGGGATACCATATATCGTCAAGTTGTTGGTATACCCATGGGTACAAATTGTGCCCCTCTTGTTGCAGATTTGTTTTTGTATTGCTACGAGAGGGATTTTATGCTTAGCTTAAAACCTGATACACAGACCGATATTGTTAATGCTTTTAATAAAACTTCAAGGTATTTAGACGATATTTTGAATTTAGATAATCCTTATTTTGATGCTATGGTTTCTTCAATCTACCCAAAAGAACTGTCTTTAAACAAAGCTAATCAATCTGACATTAATGCTTCATTTTTAGATTTGAATCTTTCAATTACAAATGATAAAGTTTCGTCCAAAGTATACGATAAAAGAGAAGATTTTAATTTTAAAATTGTTAATTATCCTTTTCTAGATGGGGATGTGCCACGTTCTACATCTTATGGGGTTTATATTTCTCAACTTATTAGGTTTGCCCGAGCCTGTTCTTTGCTTGAAGATTTTAACAGACGTAATTTAGTTATAACTGATAAACTTCTTAAGCAAGGTTACAGATATCACAAACTTCGGAAAACCTTTTCTAAATTTTATTATCGAAATTTACCTCTCATTAGTAAATATAATTGCAATCTACGGACGTTACTGCGACAAGGCATTTCTCAACCAGAATTTTATGGGGATGTTATCTACAAACTTAGGAAAATTCGGGGTCATATCCATTTTCATGATTTGTTTATTAAACGCATTAAAACATTTAAAAAGAAAGGTTATGATCCTATTATATTGCAACACACTGCATGTTTTTACAGTCGGTAGCTACGCTTCCCTCTTTGCTTGCGCGATGACAGGCCGAGGGTAGTACTCTATGATGGTATACTCTTAAACTTGGATACAGGAGGAGCTTACCAGACTCATGTATTACTTTTTCCCTGTCGTGCCCTTAACGGCTTACCTGCAGGTGCTCTGACTTCAGCAAAGTCATTGAGTACATATTTGACGGATTGTCACAGTTATTATGCTATGTTTTACATGTTGTCCTGTGTTCACCGTCGTCTATGTTGTGGGTAAGTCCAGCGGGGATACCTTTATTTACAATATTTGTAAAGCTAGGGTGACTTTGAGAGAAGTGTGAGGTTAGGACGTCCGTAAACCGGTTTAAACCCCCAGTGGTGTTTTTGCTGCTGACCGTGCCAAGGCGGTACTCTCTTTGTCACCCTTCCTTTTGTTTGCCTTGCGTCTTTGTGCTTGTTGTTTGTTCATGTTGTGGAACGTTTGTCCCTGTTTCTTGTGTGTATTTTGGTGTTTTCTGTGTTCATTTCGTGTGTGTGTGTGTGTGTGTGTGTGTGTGTGTTTGGGTGTGTGGTTGTGTGTGTGTGTGTGTCATGCTGTCTATCGGTGTTTTGGTGGTGGTGGCGTCTTGCATGTGGCTTTGCCTGCTTGACTTTACTACTTTTCCATTTGTAAACAGGTGACATCTTAATGCAGGGTGAGAGTCATACAGAAAGCTCATACTTTCTACTTGCATTAAGGTAGCGAGATATGGTTGGAACTAGCTATCAGCAAATGGTATATAATGCTACCAAAAGTATTTTTTCTCAACTTAGTTGATTAGTTATGATAATTTATTTGAATATTCATCAAACAGATCGACAATCCTATCGAAACCGACACTTTAAATCCAATTAAATGTGACAGTTTCAATTGTTAAACAGAACATATTTTATTGAAGACACAAATTACAGAAGCTATGCATATATGCAAAAGCCGATTTTGGCCACCCGATCAATTAAAAAAGCTGATTTTGAAAACGGCTATCATCGATAAGATCCGAATTCTCCGCATGAAAAGGAAAACGTATGCACCTACCGCAACTTCTCTGGTATAATCGTTTCTTTACGCGTTTAACGCGTGTAAACCGTTTATCGCGTAACCGTTCGTTAACCGTTCGTTAACCGTTCACTATCCGTTTCTTACGCGTAGAAAAACGGGTAAATGGGTAGGAATAGCGTATTTACCACTGTATATTGAATGGCAACTCTTCCGATTTTAAGCTAAATGTTCTTTTTTGATAATATTTACATTTGGCAAATAATATAATAACGATCCTGAAGATGTGTAGTTCTTTTTACAGTTAGTCCTCAATATGCCGAATTCGTTAATATGCCGAATTCGTTAATATGCCGAAATCCCCCATTTCTGAATATTAATCAAACAAACCAATCACTGAAGAAAATGATTTTTATGAAAATAAAGTGTCATTTGATATTGGTCTTCACTGTTTGGAAAGGTTCCCACACATGAAGGGTTACGTAAAGGGTTAATGCATTACAGTTTAATTCGTTATGTAATATACATTATTTCGCATGCACACTTAAAGGACAAGGTACAGTGGTAAATACGCTATTCCTACCCACTTAACGCGTTTCTTACGCGTTTCGTACCCGTTTCTTATCCGTTTCTTACCCGTTTCGTTTAACGGGTTTCTAACCGTTTGTTTACGCGTTTCTTAAAGCGTTTCCTAATCGTTTAAGAGCCCGGATGAAAGGGGAGTAATCATGGACGAAAGGGGGATAATCCTTGGTATGGTCTTTCTTTGAAATGGGCGACATTCTCATTTACCTGTTGGGCACGCTTGGTATGTAAAATTAAGATCAACAATATTTAAAACTTTAATTCTCGTTTCGTTTCCATAAGATCTAGCTAGATCTAGATCTATATCAAAATATAGACCTACAATTTCATGGCGTTCATCTATGTGCTGTAAAATGTAGTGTTTGCTACTGTACGTACAGTACCGTAGCAGATATAGTAGAAGTATTTTATAATAGATCTAGATTATATCAATCTAAACTATCTTTAAAACTAAAATTCATAATAATCTAAATTTAAATGCAGTCTAAAACGTTTGGATTTAACTTTGTGCTGAGCCATAGATCTATAATTAGTCAAAACATAGTTTTCTTCTATTTTTGGAGAAGCTAACAAATCATAATCTTAGATAATTGGGCACATTATTTAGACGTACACCTGTTACGTAATAATTCGTAACTTTGTTGATAAGAACGTGTATGATGGGATAGTATCACCATTGTCCCCTGCTGAGAAAATAGCTAGGGGATTTACTGACCATCTGGCACCTGGCAAATTATTGTCTTGCATTCAAAACAAAAGTACTGACATTTAAAAGCAGTGTAAACACAGACAATATAACTCCAAAATCAGGGTTTTGATCAGGGTCTTCACTAGTATTTTGATAGGCCTAATTAAAACTCATCTAGCAACTTTAAGCCTGATAATAATGAATTGAATATACAGTTAAACAATAATGAGCCATCCCACTTTTAAATTTCGGCCTGCAAAGGTTTAATCTTCACAAATTAACAAACTGATAAGAACGTTTTCATAGTTATATGTGTGCATAGAATATGTTTATTTGATTAAAACACTTTAGATCTACCTCATTATGATTAAAACACCTTTGCAAACAGAATAGACTCAGATCAGATTGCTCACGTGGAATCCGTTTGGGGTCTGCACTGTTTGTTTATCCCATAACATACACATGGATATAACACTTTAACGCCTTTGCAAACAGAGTAAACCTAGATCTGAAGGCTCTTGTAGGATCCGTCGGATCAGGGCCCACTCTGCTTATGAAATTATGAATTATTAGACCTCACTTTTTTTCTACCACAATGAAAAAGTTGTGAACACTTATACCATCGTTAAAAATCAGCAAGATTTAATAAATATTCATGATGTCATTTTTTACAGAAATATTCAAATGGGAATGGGTTAAGAAATAGAATAGATCTGAATTCTTTAGTAGGTTTCTTCATTCCAGATCCAAAATTTGATGGTTTACCTTGTGACAGTTTTTGATCTGAAATGCAGAAACCTCCTCAAAAAGAACTAACTCTTCAATCCATTTGTTTGATATACAGTGGAAATCTGATATTAAAGCTTTGTACAAAATAGTTTTAAGAACACGTCGTTCCCTAAATGAGCAAATCGTCGACACTAGCCGGGATTGAACCGCCAAACTTTCGTTGAGTGACGAATCGATTCTTATTTTTGGTTAACCCGTTTCATTCGGACATTTTTGAAAACGGCTATCATCGATAAGATCCGAAATCTCCGCATGAAACGGAAAACTGACGCACCAACCGCAACTTCTCTGGTATAATCGTTTCTTTACGCGTTTAACGCGTGTAAACGGTTTATCGCCTAACCGTTTGTTAACCGTTCGATAACCGTTCACTACCCGTTTCTTACGCGTAGAAACACGCGTAAATGGGTAGGAATAGGTAGGAATTTACCACTGTATATGGCCCATAAAAAAATAACCGTATTTAGAGAAAGAGTTTGCTGTTTTTGGAAAAGTAATACGAGTGTTATTTTTACCACTGTATTGGAATAAAATGATATTATTGCAGTTTATCCTGATTTTTGGTGTTGCAAATGTACCCTTATCCCTGCAATTTTGAGTTTTTCCATTATTTTTACCTATTTATGATCAATTTTCACATGGCTCCCAAGCCTCGCTAGAACAAAAATTGCAGCAAGCAAACTTCAGTCAAATTTTGTAAGTAATGACACGTTGTGAAGGTTTTTTTCATGCATATCCAGCTCGCCAGCAGCAAACCGACTGAACTGACACAATGCCTATAGTATTGAGTGTAGTAATAGTAGTGGTTCAACATGCTAAGGTGAATGTGCTTTATCAAATAGATATCCGCATTTAAATATTAAAGCTGTGGTTAATAGCATGTGTTCTGTACAAATTTAACTATGAATGTCTAGTAATTATCACACATCAAAAATCCAAACTTATCATCTTTTGTGTAGGTCTCTATATTATAGTACAGTAGAACCCCTCTGTTGCGACCACTTAATGAATAAACATGGGTGTCTTTGTAAGCTAGTGGTTGCTTAATGCAGGACAAAAGCATTAGCCGGGTTTACTATACTACAACAGAGGTAAATCCCATACGAATGATACTGGTTGTTTCTGAATAAGCTTCTTTGTATACGGCGGCGACGATACATTAAACAAATGTTTTCCCGTGTACTATTTCCAGACACATAACAAGAAACTATCCCTTTATGTTATATAATTAACTGAGTGATTAACCATTTACTTCGGAATATTTATATTAGAAGTAATAATATCATGAATATTTATTAGCTTATTTTTATCACGGCAAATAAACACGTGGTTTGTTTGTCAATGCAAAAATGTAGAATTAAATCGATATTATACCATAAGCAAACAGAGCAGAATATCCATAGATTTATCTGATCTGGATATTCTCATGTTGCAAAGGTGCCATCATCCGTTTCAGTAAGATTATGGTGTTAAACAATTGTAAGGACCAACTGCCAAGATAAAGACATGCTAGAACGTGTCCTAATAATGAAAGACAGTTCTGAGTACATGTCAATTAGCTGTTATGTCAATTAGGTGTTATGTCTATTGCATGTAAAGTACGACATGAAAACAAGAACAATTATATTTATTTGGTATATTTATGTAGGTATAACAACGTATAAATACAATCGTATAAAGTAAGATAATCTTAGTACTTATTTGCAGTTGCGCATGTTATTATGAACATTCAATTTATCGCGTTTATCTTGACATTTGATGACAATAGTTAAAGCAATTTTATATTATTATGTGTTCTATGAGACACAAATAATTATTTGTTTTGTTGTTTAATAGAACATATTTCTACATTTTACAGTCGAACCTTTATTACATCATCGTTTTAACTGGTGATTGATACTATAATGTAAAAGTTGTAATTGTATGTATATGTAATTGTTTGTACAACAATCAGCGTTCCTGTCAAATGACACAGTCGACTTGCATTTATCAAATAAAACCTGGGATGAGACAAAAACAACAACAGAATTTTTGACTGGAATGATATTAATAATTTCAAAGGTACCTTAGTTTAATTAAACAAACAACTGTACAGATAGACACGCCGCACCATTATAATGTTTGAGATGTACAAATATGAGACATGCAGGAAACACCACATGCAGAACAAACAGCCGCCCAAACAGCAACATAAGAAAACACAGCAAATGTACATAATTACCAAAACACATTAAGGGACGCACAAAGACAAAAAAAAAACAACAATAGGGGGAAATGGAAGTACCGCGCTTTGGAACGGTCAGTGACAAAATTCACTGAGGGTTTAAACCGGTTTAGGGGCGCCCAACCTCATACTTATTCCATCCCCGCCCTTAAAAAACAAACAGTGTAAATAAACGTAACCCCTCTCCGACTAAACTACAACAACCGCGATTTGCTACTACAGAGGAACTTGTCTTAAGCGACCATCAAAAACAGATCTAATTATGGGTCTGTTAGGAAGGTGGCAGCTTAAAGCAGGTCAAACGTAATTTAGAAAGCTCCTTTTTGAGCTTTCTGCATTGTACTTTGCCCTGTATTAAGGAACTATCTGCTTTTTAAGTCTCCTATCTTCATTAAATAAATGGCCGCTTATGTTCTACTGTATTAACCCATTCCCTCATATTGACGACTTTTGATGACTCTAGAATAGTCACTTTGTAAAACCATTGTGATAAATAGAGCATTTGCTCCTATAGGAACAAATATAGGAGCAAATGCTCTATTTATCACAATGGTTCCAAACTACAAAATTCTAAAATTTTCCTTATCCCTGGTCAATGTCCATTTTCGATAGATATATTCAAAGAAAATGTATCTAAAAATAGCCTATGAGGTAATGGGTTAATGTATAGGACGCATTGCAGTATAAGTATTAGAACAATTAATGAATATACACAATACATGCAGAATTTTTATACAATGGAACCGTATTGTTGTCTGTACAGCATGCAATTGTTGCCATGTAAACTTAGTGTGGCTAATCATTGAAAAATAAAATAAACATTGTCCTGTTTATGGTTTTTGCTCGCCTATTCGAAGAATAAGGGGGGTATGGAATGACCCCGGCGTCGGCGTCGGCGTCGGCGTCGACGTTGGCTTTTGGTTAAAGTTTTGGGGTAAGTGTTGAAATGCACTTGTACTTCATGAAATATTTGCCCGAGGAAGCTGATATTTGAAATGGAGGTTCCCGGTGTGTTGAACATTGATGTAGTGTAGTTAAAACTTAAAATAAAATTGAATTTTGGTCATAATTTCACCTGTTTTGGACTTAGCTTTTTGGGCTGAAATAGGAAGGTTAAAGTTTTGGGGGTAAGTGTTGAAATGCACTAATACTACATGAAATATTTGCTCTAGAAAGGTGATATTTGGAATGGAGGTTTCCTGTGTGTTAAACATTGATGTAGTGTAGTTAGAATTTAAAATAAAACTGAATTTTAGTCCAAATTTCACCTGTTTTTGACTTAACTTTTTTTGCTGAAATCTCAAGGTTAAAGTTTTGGGGTAAGTGTTGAAATGCAATAATACTACATGAAATATTGACCCTAGGAAGCTGATACTCTAAATGGGGAGTTCCTGGTGTGTTGAACATTGATGTAGTGTAGTTAAAATTTAAAATAAAACTAAATTTTAGTCAAAATTTTACCCCTTTTTGACTTAGCTTTTTGTGCTGAAATAGGAAGGTTAAAGTTTTGGGGTAAGTGTTGAAATGAATGCATTAATACTGCATAATATATTTGCCCTAGGAAGCTGATATTTGGAATGAAGGTTTCCTGTGTGTTGAACATTGATGTAGTGTAGTTAGAATGTAAAATAAAACTGAATTTTAGTCCAAATTTCACCTGTTTTTGACTTAGCTTTTTGGGCTGAAATCTCAAGGTTAAAGTTTTGGGGTAAGTGTTAAAATGCACTAATACTACATGAAATATTTGCCCTAGGAAGCTGATACTTGATATGAAGGTTCCTTGTGTGTTGAACATCGATGTAGTGTAGTTAGAATTTAAAATAAAACTGAATTTTAGTCCAAACTTTACCTGTTTTGGACTTAGATTTTTGGGCTGAAATTTCAAGGTTAAAGTTTTGGGTAAGTGTTAAGATGCACCAATACAACATGAAATACTTGCAGGTAGCTGGTAATTGGAATAGAGTTTGCCAGTAGGTTTAACATTGATGTAGTTCAGTTAACTATTTTGGACTTCATCTTTGTAGACAAGGTCTACAGTATGTAAGCTTTGCTGTCCTGCGGCAGTCTAGTTGTTTATGCAATTAGAATTATGCCTTCAATTTAAGCAATATTATATTTTTATTCAAAATTACTGCCAATATTCAACTGCCATACAAACAAACGCTTGCGTATTGACTGTCATAGAATAAGGACTACCATAAGACAAAATCTTAAACGGATATCTTAATAACAGTTGAGTAAAGCCTATCATAAGAACACATGCGTAACGTCTGTCATATAAACACTTGCGTTATAACTGCAAAAGCATTGCGCAACACAGACCATGATAACAGTTGCGTGAATACTGGCATGCATATAATAACAGTTGCATAACGACTGTCATAAACCAATAACACATTGACTGTGAAGGGAAAAACTAATTTTGACTGTCACAATAACAGTTTCGTATTGATTGTCGTTACAACAGTTGCGAATTGTCTGTCATAAGAAAATTTGTTATAAGAACAATTGAGAAATACTTGTCTTAAGAACAATTGTATAATGCCTATCATAAGAACAATTGTATAACACCTTTCATAAGAATAACTGCGCAACGACTTTCATTAGAAGAGTTGCGTACAGTGCAGTTCAATTGTCATAGCATGTTTGCGAGGAAAGTGAAACAAAATTACAAACTACATGTATTATGCAAATAGTATAAATTAAATACAGAGTTTCAGTGACAGTGATGTATAAACCTTAGTAGATTTATGAGCAAATGCAATTATATATCGATGTTAAAAATCTAATATTATAATGTACAGTTTCAATAATTAAAAAAGGCATTAGAATTTACAAAAATGAGTCATGCAGGAAACACCACATACAGAACAAACAGCCGCCCGAATTTCATCGGTAATTGCATTACTTTGACTTGCAAAAACATTCGAGGGTATTATATTTACAACATGGTACCTTCATTGACTCCATACAAGCCCGTAAATCGAACTATCAATAATCAATACAAACATTGACTGGCTAATGAACTCATGAAACCCTATTCAGTTAAAATAAATGTTTGTTTCGTAAATAAAATTGCTATTGGGCCTGAAAACGGCTTATAATTTTTACTTCTTTGGATTGCGGCAATATAGAGATGCCTAAACGTTTTCACCTATACCCAGCTTTCATCGGTAATTGCATAACTTTGACTTGCAAAAACATTCAAGGGTATTATATTTACAACATAGTACCTTTATTGACTTCATACAAGCCTGTAAATCGAACTACATGTATCAATAATCAATACAAACATTGACTGTCTAATGAACACCATACAACATTATAAGAAATCGCAGAGTACATTATTGTGAAATAAATAAGGTATTTCTGTGAATGTTTCTATACTGCCCGTCATTGGTGTAGATTGGTCGGGGAACTACCCTACTACCCATCTTATAATAGTTATAATTCAGATTAGTAATTATAAAAGAACTATTTAAGAAAAACATTGATGGACATATCCATTGATACAAGATGGGGAAACCTTAAAAACCGACGTGAGCAACACAGAATGTTTTCGAATTGATAACTGCGAATTACAAACACTTTTTGTGAACAGTTTACTCGTCCAACGCTTACGTTGAAATCGTTGTTCATTTGCTATCCAAAATGCTGTCTTTTGTAAGCCCCTGAAAACGATTCTCAGAGCTAAAGTGTCACTAGATATTCAATTTGAATGGCAGCATATAGAGATTAAATAGAATTGAGCTGTGCAAATTGATTTTGGAATGAGCTTAGGAGCGTTTAAATATGTACAGAATTGTAACAATATTACCATAATTTCCTGAACGCTGCAACAGTACCATAATAACACTGAGGGTGTTGAATATCAATCATGTCACGCGGAAAGAAAAAGAACACGAGAGGTGCACAACTCTCTTGTGAAATTTGTAGAGATTACAATATATTTTGTACCTCGTACCTGCTTCGTAAATGTTGTGGATAATAAAAAACAAATATTCACTTGTCTGAGTAGTAATATTTAATCTTGATGATATTTATTCGGATTTTACTACGTTAGAGAGTATAAAAGAGATACTCTCTATTATATATGTCTAATTCATACGTTTGCCAGTCTGGCCGGTGTATAATGCATGGTAAATTATTATAGTATTTCCTTTCATTGTGTATATAATTTTTGCTGCTATAAATAACATTCTATTTCCTTTCGGCATTGCCATTGCACTTACAACTGATTTGAGCACAATATTTGATATACGAGTCTCTTTTAATCAGGGTTTTAAGATTATAAAAAAAATATGGTAAATGAATACAGTATGCAGCAAGCAATTAACTTTTCATAAAGAGAACAGTATCTCTACAGTTTGTCACATGGTTCTCAAATAAATTTGTATAGCTAAACTATGACGTATGTCACCGACTACAAGGTGTTTGGACTCGTCTAAATAAAGATCGTATGCTTGCAATTATCGTAACTTTTAGAATATGGCAATCGCAACCATGGGTTGGCTGGCGGGCTGGCTTTTAGGCGGTGTGTGTGTTTAGCAAAACACGTCTTCTCTCTAAATTGTGCAGTTCAGTTTCTGTGCGATTGTCACCACACGTGGTGAACACGTGCGGGGAATAACATTTCAGACAAGATTGAAAACCAACTCATTGGCCGACACCATAGAGTTATGGCCTTAAAATTAGCAAAGAGATATCTACTTTCGCCTTGTCTGCTCTCTTTGTTTGTCATAATAATATCTCGGCCAATTTTGTTAACCAGCTAAATGGTCGAAGATAGCCTTTGAATATGCAAAATTCCATAGTTATGCATTGTCAGCTCTCTAACTTGAGCAATTACATCTGATTGTTACCAGATTTGATAATAATGTTTGTGATGATAATATTTCGGCTATATAAAAAAGCCATGTACAGTGGAGAAACTGTTATTCTTTCCCGTTTATGCTTACGCGTGCGCAAACGATACGCAAACGATGCGCAAACTAAACGATAAACGATATACCCGTTTGTGCATACAAACGCGTTTGTAAGCGGATTTTGCGTATATAAGTGCGTTTCATTCGGCATACCTTTGCTATTATCGAGACCGACCAATTATACGAATGAAGTAAAAAACGAAAGGTATGGGGAAACAGGATCTGTCATATATTGCTCAGCAGCCTTAACATGTCCTCCGAAATAAAAGCCGAAATTGACATAACATGTCTAGGATTAGATAAATCTAATGCAGTCCCTGGCGTGTCAATCTCTCCAATTAACACCCAATCAAACAATAGCTGACGATTTGAAGCTCCGTCACAAGGGCCAGTTCTAATACGTGTGTCATTTATTAAACAAACACCGGGCAAGATCAGTTTATCCAGAATTTCATCCTGAAATCGGTTGCATCAGCCTATAATCTGGAATTAGTAAGTTAACCAACGATTTACATTTGTATTTATATCGTCAAAACTACTTTCAGTTTAATTTTTGTCTTGCTTTTTAAAGGGATAGAAGAAAACGACTGATATCTCAATATTAGTACTCATAGGATTGACACATCCTAAACTTTTCAAAATTTGTGCTATTATCATAATTGGTGACCAAATTCACACCTTAAATTTTACAATGTCTACCGATTGATCTATCATTAACTTCACAAATTTGTCCAGTTCAACCAAACTGTTTGTGTTTTTGATAGATATGAAGTATAGAACACTGTTGTATCTATCAAAAAACACAAACAGTTTGGGACATATACATCCCCATATATATTATTTGTGGCCTAGTCAGGTTACAGATATTTACAAAACAGTTTCCAATTTTGGTTTCTATAACTAAAAAGATAAATATTTAGTTAAATATTTCTGCTTTCAAAATTGAAAATACTGTATAATTATCACTTCCTAAACAGTAGACCCATCACACATGATGTTGCATTATTATATTTATGTGGGAGAAATCAAAGACCTATGATAAAACACTGTTTTATCATAGGTCTTTGGAGAAATATACACAGAAACTTAACCTTTTCATTTAAATTCACGCCTCTGCAAACAAAGTAAATCCAGATTTAGACCCTACAGGAACCGTCTAATTAGGGTTTGTTTATAAAATTAGATCAAATCCGACTTCACAGTTTTTACAAACACACACATATTTTCACACTTTTCCAGACATTACGTCCATGTATAACCCATAGAAAGTGACACTTATCGAGTAGGGGAAACTATTTATAGGGTGCGATGTTTATGTTAAGTGTGAAATACAATATGATACTTGATATTAAACGCATAATTAATAATTTTCTTAATCTTAACTAACTTTACCTGTCAGAGAATTTACACTATTCAAAAACAATAAAAAAGGAATTTTTAGGATGAGGTTAGAGCCAAGACCATTGGCAAAATGGTGAAGGTTCAGATCAGAGGGACCGTTTGGGCCCCGCCCATGACTTGGGTCCAAACAACTGTTAGACAAAACCGGACACCTTTAGATGTATTTTGTAACAACTTTATTACAACTTTATTTGTTTATATTTAGGCAAAGTGGGTTCAGATGAAATGGTGTGTTTCCGTTGCTTTGTATACATGTATGTACTTTAGAAAAAAGAAAATTCCACCAACATACAGAAAAATAGATAATGAATTATTTATTTACTTTAATATTTGCAATACCAATATTATGCATTACTTTCAGCAAATAGAGTAAAATATGAATTTTGTTGGGAAAATGAGAAAAGGATGGATCTTGATAACAAATGGTTGTCAGTCTTGAAGTATGACTTTTATTTTATATTTTTTATTAATGTATTCATGTTTCTAAAGCTTGTGAATTATGTTTAAATGACTGAATCCACTACAAATAAAACTGTTTATAAAACATTATGGTCAACACATGAAAACTGTTATTACATTTTTTATCATAATTTTACAGTATAGGTGCAATTTAATTATGGTTTGTAGGGAAACAACAGTAATTTAGCCATTAGAATTTCTCAATGAATGAATGTGTTAAATGGCCTTACGCCATATTGTACTAAGCCATATTACACACGAAATGCTTGGCCAAATGCCCCATGCAGTGTCAGTTATCGCAGTGGCCCTTATTCAAATACCAAACAAGGGAGAATGATTATAACAGGGCCATAAAACTCGCATCCTGTATATTACGTTTTGTTGCATTCCATTATGTAGCTGTGGTCAATAGATTCAAGTAGAAATTTCGAGATCAATCACTGCGGTCATGGTGTCATAAATTTAGTTTTGGGCATTCTGAAGGTAATAATAAAAAAAACTATAAAAAGTGTCGAATTAACAATTCAGTAATCCAGAATTACTTATTTCCTTTGGATTTATGGTCAATATTGTCCATGTTCCAGAATGGCAAAAAGGATCATATTTATGATAAACTATTTCCCTGATGAAAAGGTATGTGAGTAAATCACTTCACGACTATAAACGTGCCATTCCACGTGCCTGTTTATGTCAATGCAAACACAGTAGACCCAGATCAAACGTAATGAAACAAATTTATAAACAGAGTAGATCCAGATCAGGCAGCTTCTGTTGTAGCTCCCTGATCACTGATCATAAGCAACAGAGCAGAACCTGATGTAAGTCCTACAGGAACTGTCCGATCTGGATCTACTCTATTTGCAAATGTGCTTGAAGCCTTTTATATAATACGAAAAGGATTCGGAAATTGATTTTAAAGCAAATTTGGTGTCTGCTGTCAACAGAGCTAACTGTTTTTTTTCTCTTAAGTACATGTATATTTATTAAAGATTTCATGACCTCGTGAATATTCATTTACAGGGATGACAGGTACGCTAGACAACCATGATCGAATCTAAAGAAATAAGTCTATAGACTAAACAATCAGAGCAGATCCTGATCAGACAGTTTCTGCGTTTAGGATTACGCTGTTAACAAAAAGTTTGAATAATTTTCCATGACGAAAAGGCCCATTAACCTACAGTGCTAACCTCTAAAGGCACATTTATAATAGAATGAAGCATATCCTTTTTCATAATTGTAGACCCAAGTCATTGGCTGCACTTTTTTCTCTAGTATAAATTTCATGGAAAACAGCCATCGATAAACAACGTAAGCTTATCCAATATAAAAAAAAATGTAGGAGAATCAATTCAAACAAACAATCCCGTTCCCTAGACGTTCACATCGTGGACGTTTTCTTGAACTTCTCGTCTTTTGGTAATTTAAATAATCCTATTTAGTCTCTGTCGGATTTGGAGCTACACCCATAGACAGGGCTACACCAAAAGACAACACAAATTACCATTTTACAGCAGTACATAACGTGCGATTTCTTTCGGTTGGAACAAAAAGTATCACTGTTTCTTTAAACGAAATACAGATCGTCTAATTTAACGATCTACTGATATATAACTCTTTACAAGACACAATCCGCACAGCTTTAGGTATATATAAGGGACTTTTAAAGTACAAAAATGAGAATTACCATTATTAACGTTGTTTAAACACCCAATATGCCCTGTGGAACCATATATTGACGATTAACTTATAAGTGAGTTTAAACGCGTTTGTAAGTGGATATACAAACGCGTTTGCTAAACGGGTTTTAAACGGGGTTAAAACGCGTTTGAAACGCACTAAGTGGGAAAGAATAACAGTTTCTCCACTGTAATGCGCACTAGAAACCAAGGATTACACAAAAAAGGAAAATATTTTCCTTATTTCCATAGAATCCATTGTGGTCCTTGATTCTAGTGGCAAGACTCAGAGAGTCACGGTATCATTATAATTAACTATCACAGGTATTATCTTAAAATATAATGTTTGATAACTGTTAAATGGTCACATGCACCATAGAGTTATGGTCCTTAAATTAGCTACAATTGCATATTTTAGCCTTGTCTGCTCTCTAAGTCAACCAATATTACTCTGACCATCACCAATCTGCATGAAATTGTATGTGAACATATTGTCTCAATCATCATCAAATGGTCTCAGGCATATTAAAATGATGGCTCTTGAACGAGCCAAAATGGTTTACTTTGCCCTTGTCAGCTCTCTGTGTCACCCGATCTTCACCAAGCTTCATGAAATTGTGTGTGGCTTTAACATCTCGGATAAGTTGGCAATCTTTTTTACCATCGCTATATATTAAGGCAAGCGCAATTTTCCATGTTGATCCCTTTGTTGATTCTTACATTCTTGCATTGTTTAAACTAACACGATAGAAGCTTCCTTGCTAATGTATGCCATTAGGTATTATATTGAATAGGTACGAAATCTGTTCAAAAATGTTCATTTCGCGATTTTTGTTTTTATCGTCATATGTAACAAAAATGTGCAACCTGCCACACGACCAATACGAACATTATTCTGTACAATTAACTTCTAGCCTCCTGCCGGCGGGTCTATGACATTTTTTTTTAAAAACAGTTTGGATCAGGATGAGACGATAGGTTACTCGGCGTCTCACCTGAATCCAAACTGGTTGACACTCTGATTGCATTTAGGTACACAAACTGCTTTATTGCTTTATGTTTGAAAATGTAAAGGGTTGAATCAGAGGTCTAGATAAGATGCCTAAATTAAAAAGAATTCAAGAGTATTTTCTTTATTTCCCACCCAACCCTGTGTTGTGGCCACTCTTTAGAATCGTCTCATAGAGACAATTCTAACGAGTGCTCACAACATAGGATTTGGTGGAGTAATAACGATTTTAGTATTTGAGTACGCACCTTTATCTGTAGCTGTGTGTGTGTGTGTGTGTGTGTGTGGGGGGGGGGGGTGTATACACTAATTTGCTTAGGTTGAAAGAAACATAATACTGATTAAATTATATTGCAATTATATTCTCTCTTGTGACACGTTCACTTGCATCAATTTCAAACAAAGTCGTTAATGTTTTGTTATAATATTCTTCTCCAGGACAAAATGCATTTCTACAACTATTAGAAACGAAAACGTAGGCAATTAATAGCAGATCGTATACGAAGGCAGAACAAGAAATAACGTTCAGTTTTAACTACAACATTGTTTCCGGTGTAAGTTTTATAAGATTGCCATATAACATTATGTAAAACGTTAATTCCATATAGAGAGGCAAACTTAGTGCTTTCACCCGTAGGAATCACAACCTAAAGAACGCAGCTCTCAACATGTTTAATACTTTCAATGCTGAATATTCAAAATATAATGACCCATCAATGATTACTGTAGGGTCAATTCACTTTGAAGCCTTTTAACTTTGCCTGACGATTTTGAATGGCAAAGTGCAACTTAACTATCATTAACCCATTCCCTCATTTTGACGACTCTGTAATAGTCACTTTGTAAAACCATTGTGACAAATAGAGCATTTGCTCCTATAGGTGCAAATGCTCTATTTATCACAATTGTTTCAAATTACGAAATTCTAAAATTTTCCTTTTCTCTAGTTAATGCTCCTTTTCGGTAAATTTATTCAAAGAGGTTGAATCTAAAAATAGCCTATGATGTAATGGGTTAACAAACATCTTAGATCCTTATGAGATCTGGAGAAACTCGAAACCTGATCAGGATCCATATTGTTTGCTACTTGGTCAATGGTTTCTCAAAGGTTTCAACGAATCCGAAGAAAGTGGCAACTGTTGGAAATTGGAGTTTGAACAGACTGTATGGTTAGAACGACAATAAGGGTTAATCCTTCGCTTGTTATTCACGTCAATATACCTACCTGTAAATAGTGAAGAACCAGATGAGACTGCTCCTGCAGGAGATGTCTCATCAGGGTTTGCACTATTTACAAGTTGATTGTGCAACCAGTGCACTCCACAGCAGTGATTGCACAGCGAAATACATGTACACAGTGAAGATATATGTAATTATACAACAGGGCATGGGTAAAGAAGGAGAACTGTATTTTCAAATTCAGCAAGCGAAGGGTTAATCTACTAAGTGCACCATATCCGTATTCATTATTGATAAAGGCTACCGGCCCTGTACAAGTGCACTCCGTATATGACAAGAAGAGGCTGACGTCCACGTATGACAGTAAGCAGAGATTATTTCTGGGCAACAAGTGTGTAAGCTGATAGCACGGTAAGTCGACAGATAATTGGGACAATGCCTTTTTATGAAACTATATTGATACATAGTTGTACGAGTCATGTTTAAGAATTCATCACATGACTAATCTTTATCCCAGACAAAGACAATCACCGTGTGTTTGTCTTACACCTATGTAAGCAAGGATTTGACGTCATTGAAAACACCGTGTCGCGTCAGGGATATGTAAGTCAGCAAAATTGTTTGATCCCGTCACAAGGTGCCCTGTTACAAATGTATACAGATAAAGGGGTATATATCAACCTATCTAAACCGGAGTTATAGTAGAGACGAATTTGGATTCTTTTAGGCAGGTGGCTGCTTAATGCAGGGTGAAAGTCATGCAAATTTGAATGTCCGGTTTAGAGGAGTTTTACTGCATAGTTAAAGACCCCCGTAGTAGGTCGTGTTTAAGGCTTTGGCGTAATGATTTTGTCTGTAGGACATCTGAACTACTTTTTTTTCAAAGTATATATATATCTGCGTATATATATGCGTAAAACATAACCAAACACACATATGTTTAACTACCTGAACTCTAAACAAATATCGAAGAGAGTTCATTCTTTAAAAGAGCATCATCACTCTGTAGTGCTAGTCAACAGTAAACAAAATGTCAAATTTGCTAATATCAGTCGATTTTGATCTCCATTTGGACTGGAAGGTTGAAATTGAACCAGAAGAAAGTGAACATTGAACATACTATCACTTGTAAACACTTGTAAAAAACACTTGTAAAAAACAACAAAAGAAAAACGACAAGAAATAAAAATACATATATTCAAATCATCATTCAAATAAAACATTCATCATCAATGTAAACTTGCTTGTATCATTTTAACGTGTGTTGTGTGCTTCTCGTTGTCATCTGACATGGCCCAGTTCACATTACGAATGATGCAAAGGCAACTTAAAGTGACGGGGATAAAAACTAAGTAAATAGAGTTTAAATAAAATGATCAACTTGTCGATTCAAATGGGCTTATTTCTTTTTAATTCCTTTCTGTTTTAGCTGAAACTGTCATATTTAAATGCGAGTTACGGGATAAATCGAATGATAATTATGTTAGTGTCGTACACAGGACAACTGTATCCGACGCAGAGAGAAAACGGCTGAGGCTGGACAAACCTCATCTCAACGGTTTCTCCCCTCGTCGGATAAGGTATCCTATCTGCGGCACTAACATTTATTCTCTATAAAATTAGGCGTCACTAATTTGGCGGTCAAACGTTATTATTTAGGGAAATATATTTCACGCTTAAATAGGACTTTAGGGTATAATAAAAGCTTTTAGGTCAATTTTCAAGTCATGTGATTATACGGTAAAAGGACTTTTGACATACAATTGCATTGAACATGTGCAGAATAATGTTTTTAACCCAAACTTTTAAAGTCCTTGCAAAAGAGTAGACTCTAGATCAGAAGCTCCTCTGGGTATGTTCCATTCGGATATGAACTAATATAGATATGACACTACCAGAGCTCCAGATAAGATGCGTAAATTTAAACATGTTCAACAATAGCTTCTTTATTTCTCCACCAAACCCTATACTGTGACCACTCTTTAGAATCGTCTCGAAGAGACAATTCTAAAGAGTGGTCACAGTAAAGGGTTTGGTGGAGAAATGACGATTTTAGATAATTCGAACTTCACAGGGCCATACTGATTCATTCGAGACAATAGCGGTTCGAGTCATCCGATTTATAACATGACCAATATCTCAAGTTCAGGTCTAAAGTAATGCTGAAAGCTCCTGTAGGAGCTTTCAGCATTACTTTAGACCTGCATTAAGCTGTCACATGTGTTTAGGTATGTTTAGGGATACATTTTAGAACAAGTCTGTATTGTAAATTTTGGAAGGACCGAACTTTTAGTTCGAGTTTTCCCGAAGTTCGAGTTATCCGAGTTCGAGATATCGAGGTTCAAATGTATTTGATGAAGTAAGAGAAAGTTCAGTTTGGAACACTACATAAGTATTACACGTAAATATCAAAGACCTTGCCAACGGCAGTTTTTCGGTAAATGACCACTGGATGACCTACGCCAACACTATGATACGTATTATCTAACGGTAGAACCTGTCTTAATCAATCATTCATTTATTGAACATAGGAGTCTTAAAAAACAGGTGTTTGCTTAATACAGCGCAACAGTAATACAGAAATCTCCTTTAGGAGCTTTTTGCATTACTTTTGACCTGCATTAAGCTACTGCCTGCCTTACAGACCTGGTCACCCGTTATTAAACCTCATTTTGATGACCGCTTAAGATAGGTTCTACTGTATATTAACTATCATGGAAGGTATAGCGATACGCCGTCTGACTCACCACTTGCCTATCCCTTTCCCTGGTGAATATTCATGTAGGAAATAATGACGTCATGAATATTGATAAGATTATTTTTATAATGGCATATGGACACATGACATTTTGGCTCTGGCAGAAGCTGTAGAATCAGATCTATATTACACCATAAGCAAACAGAGCAGACCCTGATCAGACGGCTCCTATAGGAGCCGTCTGATCTGGGTCTACTCTGTTTGCAGATGCGTCGAGATGCGCTTACGTAAGGGAGATGGCTACTCACTGGGTGTAGTATATAAGCACGTCTGTAATAACGCAAGAAGTAATGATCACGCAGAATGCCATATGTATTACATTCTGCGTTAATGAAGCCCATACTAGCACAGGATGTAATACATTGGTTACACCGGTATCCTGCGTTTGCGTAAACATCCTGGGTGAAATAAGGCGGACTGAGATGAGGAGCATGCGAGTTCTGGATATAACACAGATTGCAATAAAAAGCGTTTGATCATGCATCCCGTCCGAGACGATATTTTGGTTCCTTCACCGTCAGTGACTGTCCGTCCGACCAATCGATATTGTTGAGGTATTCCGATTGTAAACAAACATAACACTAATTCAATCGGCAGTGAATCACTGCTTGTGTCGTGTTTAATTTGACTGTATATTATAAATAGACAGATAATTCTGAACGTGCGAAATAATGGAATAAACCACTTTAAGTTGTAATATTTATTGCCAATTATCAGCCCTCAAACACCTGTACAATACAATAAACACTTATGCCATTACACGGATAGCTTGAAGAATTCCAGTAACCTTTATAATCCTGTTTTTTTTTTATTTTCGACTAAACCATGTCACGTGTGCAAAATACAACGTTATCACTGTCATTGGCTGCATTCGACTGGGCCCGTATCAATAAGTAACGAAACCAATTCCCAGTCGAATAAAATACACGTTTAGCAACGAAAACAAGTCATGCAACGCAGGTTGAAGACCGTTGTGATTGTTGAGTAACGCAAGGTTAAGTTAGTCCATAAACTATAATTTGATTGGTTGAATATAATAGGTAGGAGAAGTTTATGTGACAAAATAGCAAGAAAAAGCCCAGGTGAATACGGCTATTTGATTTCTTGTTTATTTCGTAAGAAAAGTATCACTTACGAATGGTGTATCTGGCTTTTCACGTGATTAAAATTAACTGTAGGGATTGCACTAGAAGAATAGGTAGGAAACAAATATGGTAAATCTGTAATCGGGCTTTATATGAAATACTAGATGCAAAATCAATTTACAATGAAATATGGGACATATATGGGAGCAATAAAGTGTCATATAGCAATGTTACTCGTTAGATTAAACGTTTTAAAGCCGACCAAGAGGGCTTGGAAAACCTGGTCAGAATGAAAGCCTTTTCAAAAACCGGATTGGAATTAAAGCAATATTTGGATTCGGATAAGTGTATCTGCAATATATTTGTATTGATAATCTGATAGAAACAGAGCAATATATAAAGGGGTATTCAAATACTGAAAATGGTAAAGTCTTCGCCAAGCCCTATACTATGACCACATAGGGTTTAATTGGAGGAATACAGGAACTACTCGTGAACATTTACACTGGACCTCTAAGAAGTCTTGAAACAGTGTATTTGGTATTATTTGTTTGGTATCTACTTTTGTCGATGAAAACAGCAGTAATCTAGCCAATATGATTGTTACCAATATGTATCTGTTAATGTTTTATTTAACCATTTCTTCCATAAATACGCCTTTCTACGCCTCTGTAAAAGTCACTTTATGAAACCATTGTGATAAATAGAGTATTTGCTTCTATAGGAGAACTCTATTTATCAAAATGGTTTCAAACTACAAGATTCTAAAAGTTTCCTTTTCTCTAATTATGCTCCTTTTCGGCAGATTGATTCCAAGATGTTATGTCTAAAAATAGCTTATGAGGTAATGGGTTAACCTCAGCGTGCTAATTAAGATCCGTGATAGATATCGACATCGTCCCAAAGTCTCACCACGATCCAGTCTCTATTCTGTTTGTTAAATGAAAAGAGACAAGACGTAGTTCGGAAATTCGGCAGCTGTTAAACTGCCGATGATATTTTACTTAGCATACTAAAGGCTAACAATTTGAATGCGATATATGAGTGCACTGTCATTTGCAAACAGTGTAGACACAAAAATTAAAATGACGCCTTTTGACGCCTCTGTAAAATCGTTTATTGAAACCACTCTTTTAAATACAGAATTTGCTCTATATGAGCAAATGCTCTATTCATCACATTGGTTTCAAAATTACACAATTCTAAGTTTCCATTTCTCTAGTAAATGCTCCTTTTCGGTAGATTTATTCAAAGAAGATGGATCTAATGATAGCCTATGGGGGAATGAGTTAAGATAAATAGGCACAAGAACGTTCAATCATTGAGAGAGGGATGTGTCTGAGTCGTACAATAATGTACATTTCTTCCTGTCTCGTCGCCTCACCGTTCCGCCTGTCTGCTCATGCAGTGCTTAATACTTGTTGCTTTGAAATGTGCCTGGCATAATTGCTAGACAAGAGTCTTGACTGTCAGCTTAGGGGAAACTCTAACTTGTCAATAGTCTAATACTGTGTGACAGCAGAGGTCCAGATGAGATGCGTAAATTAAAACATTATTAAGAATAAATTCGTTATTTCTCCACCAAACCCTATTCTGTGACCATTCTTTAGAATCGTCTCCTCGAGACGATTCTAAAGAGTGGTCACAACATAGGTGTTTGGTTGAGAAATGACAATTTTAGTAGTTGAGTACGCACCTTTATCTGTAGCTCTTGTGTGACAGTAAAGAAGAGTGGATAACCTGTTGAAACGCCAGGAATATGTTCATTTCTTTATAATGATTTGCGATCCTAGTGTTTTATTTGAATATTCCATGCTTTTTGTTTATGATGCATTCACATTCAAATACGACACGTTCTGTATAGTTTTGATATTCATAATTTTAATAATTACCCCGCACTGGCAAAGGCTATCTGCCAAACATGGATCGGTTTGATTTGACGAATACCTTATTTAAGCGCTTGTGAAACTATTACTAGTGTTTACAACCAACTAAAATCGTGTGTAAAAATAAAACATGGGCTCACAGAGTTCTTCTCATGTGCAAAAAGGGACGAAACAATGTTGTGTAAGCTCAAATCTTTTTATTGTTTATTAATGATCTAGTTACTCACATGCAAAGTCATTGCCGTAACGGCATTTTCATCACTGGTGGCATAGATGAGCTGCATGCGCTGATGTTTGCTGATGACGTCGCAGCCATCGGTGATACTGTAGCTAATCTACAAGACCATATTGACCGTATCAGTGAGTTTTAAGAGGCAACAGGCATGGAACTGAATCTCGGCAAAAGTAAAGTTATGGTATTCAGAAATGGCGGACCACTTCGGAAGTGGTATTATCGTGGAAATATTGTAGAAGTAGTGTCATGCTATAGATATTTGGGGTCAACTTTTACACCAACACTATCATGGACAAAGACTAAAGAAACGTTATGCTTACAGGCAACCAAAGCTGTTGGTGCTATCCTACAGTACCAGCGTCACTTTGGATACTTCCAACATAACGAGGCTTTTAAGTTATTTGATGCTATAGTAAAACCCATCCTTTTATACCCGTGTGAAGTTTGGGGTTATTGCAACCCCTCAAAAAAATTGAACGTGTCCATGATAGATTTTGTAAAATACTATGTGGCCTAAATCAAAACGTGGCAAACGTTTTTTGCCCTAAGTGAATGTGGAAGATTACCTTTATATGTGATTTACGTAGAACGTTGTGTGTGAAGTATTGGACAAAACTAATAGCAATGCCAAATACAAGATACCCAGGCCAAAGCTACAACATGCTCAAGAACCTTGACGATATTGGACGCACTTCCTGGGCATCGCATATAAAGAGTATTTTGTACCAATTTGGGGTCGGATATGCTTGGATTGCTCATGAGATAGGTGATACCAATATATTCCTACACGAATTTACAAGACCGCCCTCACACCTGAATCATATCTATCAATTCCTTTAAGCTATGGCTTGAAACGAACATTATCAAATTTTCGTTGTTCAAGCCATAATTTAATGATAGAGAAAGGACGGCGCACATTATGTTGAAAGAGACTATAGATTTTGTAAATCCTGTCTAGATAAAAGCATTTATGCAGTGGAAACTGAAATGCACGTTATACCGATATGTCCAACATACATGTATTACCAGCTGCGTCAAACGTACTTTAAAGACGAGTGGCTACATGTGCTACCTACTGAGAGTACATTCATAAGTATCAATAGACAAGATAGTGTCTTTGCTCTAGCAAAATATATCGAGAAAGGATTAAAGCTACACAAAGAGTTAACAGAATTTTAACTCGAGGTTTACCTGCATACGCGCTTTAAATACGTATATTGTATAGGTATTCTCGATTTATTCAAACGAGTTGTTAGTACATATATGTTATATGTGCTAGCAACCTCCTTGAATAACATCAGCGGTTATTCTGTAATGAAACGTAATGAAAGCGATTCTCCTTTCAAACATCTGATATGTAAATAAACCTGTGCTTTATAACAGACAGTTTATCGGGATTACAATTGATCTATTTTATCATGCTACATATAACTTACGTTATAACATTTTTTTCAGAAAGTGAGGGGGATTATATTCTTCCTTCGAGATATCCGCAATCACATATCACCTTGTAAATGATAAAAGGATGTGCCTGCATATGCCCTGTACGTGCAGCCGGGACATTCTGCTGCTAAGACATCGACGCGATGTACTAGAAAGTGATTGCGGATATGTCAAAAACAATCGAATGTAACATAATTATATATGATCTGTCAAGCGAATGAAATGAATATTCATGTATATTTCCATGTTTTAAGAATATTTGACACTGCATATATTACGTTGAAGAAAGTAGTTTGTATTCCGGGCCGGAGGCCTTATATTGCGAATAAAGTTTTGTCATTGTCATTGTCATCTGTATCCAGATGTGTGTCGGATGGTTGGCAGCGGGATACCGTTTAATCTTCATTTCATAGATACATGCCATACTAAATAGCTACGCAATTATTACTGATTACTGAAAGACGACGGATGTCTGAATTATACTTTTAAAGGGTATATAAACAAGGACAGGTTTCAGATTAATGCAGAGTGAAAGTCGTACTAAAAGCTCCTTCGGGAGCTTTCTGCATGACTTTCAACCAGCATTAAGCTGCCACCTGTCTGGAAGACTGACACTGGTGCCAATTTTAACGTCCGCTTTAAAGTAGTTTAACCCATTCCCTCATAGGCTATTTTTAGATACAACCTCTTTGAATATATCTACCGAAAAGGTGCATTAACTAGAGAAAAGGACATTTTTAGAATTTGCAGTTTGAAACCATTGTGATAAATAGAGCATTTGCTCCTATAGCAGCAAATGCTCTATTTATCACAAGGGTTTCACAAAGTGACTTTTACAGAGTCGTCAAAAGTCGTCAATATGAGGGAATGGGTTAACTGTATAGTCTTTAAACTTATTTCAGCGTTAGTTGTGGTTCAAGCTTTTTTGTATTGGTACCTCGTAAATAATAAAAATGCTTTGCTAATGTACTTTAAATATTGCTGTATATACGTTTGATTATGTTCTATATTGTATTGATGACAAATGTTAAAATAGAAGTATGATTAACCTAAATGAGTTACTGTCCCTGTCCGACAAATTTCATATAAACCCTATTTATATCTTCTTGTTTCTAAAACTGGTATCCTGTGTTTTTTCGCCCGATGCTGTTATCTTGCAAGTATTGAATAATTGATACATATCAATTCTCTGATCTCTTGCTAAAGTGCACTATTCTTTCTCCTGCAAAGTGCAACCTGACTCGTATTTGTCTACAGCTTGGATCCAAATCAGACTTCGAGTAACTCAGCTTTTCATCAGGATTCAAACGGTTTGATATTTGGACAAGTTTCTTAAAACCTTGGACGAATCGGATAGTAGTAAACTTTTATATCAGATCAGGATTTAAGCATACTTTTGTTGTTATCTTGAGAAGGATTAAACATTAAATATGGATAACTCTGAAGAGAGAGTATGGTGACGACTTGCAGTTACAATATATTTATGCTGTTGCTTGCATGTCACGAACACGATTCTAGTTCAATATATTTTTATGGCGATGTGATAAGTGAACAGTATACTATTTTGACCTTTAGTGGGCGTTTACTGTACATCAATAACTGGTAATTTCCAGAGTGTAGAACTAGATAAAGCACGACGTCATGGACGTTGATTTACTGCGTCCACACTGTGAAACATAAGATTTGATTACAGTCAGTACAGTAGCACATGTTTTAAGCGCTCATTCATTTTTTTAGCATAAGAGTGTTAAAAAGCAGGTGGTTGCTTAATGCCCCTTTTTGTGGCGGCTTAAGACATATCCTACTGTATTTTATTAGCTATTGGACTAAGCCTGGCCGGAAATACATTTACAAAGAGATTGGATCCAGCTGAGATGTTGAATAACTCGACATCCCATCATGAGCCAAACTGTTTTACACCCGATCAGTGCTTTCTTGAAAATATATCGCTCTCTTGTTTATTCGTTTGCGACAAAATGATTAATAACAATGCAAGCTAATACCAGTGACGTCAAGTATTTTAGCGAAAGAGAAAGGAACTGTTTCGTATCATTGTGTTCTGTTTATCTCCAAGCCATTTTGTCTCACTACATTGAAATAAAGTTTCAGCAAGTGAACCTTGTGTGTCACATTCTAATAATTTTGCATTGAAAAAAAATCAACATCACGGTTGTAGGAATGCATATATAACAGTAATAATTATGATATTAATAATGGTGATAATGATGACTATAAAATAATAATAATACCGGTAGTTATTATCATTATTTAAAAATATGATTTTAATTTTTATTTTATTATCATTATCATTAGCGATATTATAAGTATTACTTTTAATATCATTATTACTAGTTTTCAGATTGTCATGTTAAATTGGGTTGTATGTTTAGACGGAGATAATGCATCATGCGTTATACATGTAAGAGATCCGGATATTCCCATAACTCCACCAAATGCGACCATAATAGACCTCACAAAGTGATCCCATAAAAGAGCGATTGATTCGGTGTCTTTATCAAAGTACAGTTGGTATCTGGGTATCAGTTCGACGAAATATGCAATACGTCCGTAAGTTGAGACCGATGACTCGTAATAGGATCGGAAGTATGAAGTGAGTACAATTTCAAGACCAAAACAAACAATCATGCAAAATTCAAACACGACAAATACCACGATTTGATTTTACCTATACGTAGGTTAACCCTTTACCTGATAACTACTATGGACTTTAATTGACTGAACGCTTATAATCGCATATCAATATTGGCATATTCATCCACTATTTAAAAATATAGAATCACATAAACACACAGAGAAGACCTTGACCAGACGGGTTCTACAAGCTCTGTCTGATCGTAATCTGCGCTCTGCTTGCAAATATGTTAATATGCATCTTTATCAGGAAAACAGTTAACCAACAAACCCTGGTCCTGTTAGTTTAAAATGCGGGATGTGCAATCTGCTAATTTGGTTCCAGCAGACGCTTCGCAATTACGTTCTTCTGCCATCCCACTGTTACGCCATGATTAAAGACATCCATCACTGTGTGACATTGGCCTGAAGCACGTAATGTACTGATTTCTGAGTATCTGTGCAAACAGGTTTGATCTAGATGTGTAAATTATCATCACATCTAGATCAGAAGAGCTTGCATTTAGACTGTTGGGAATGGCAGAAACTGCCGTAACTAAAGTATATGGCGTGAACGCGTGGTGAATGAAAGAAAACTCTAGTTCGCGAATTTATGAAAACAATTATTTAAAATGTCTATAGAAAAATAACATCTGTAGCTACTATAGTCTTTGAGCTTAGCCCTTGATGTTTTCAACTTCAATCTTTAGCATAATACAATCGAATTGGTTAAATTAACCCATTTGCTCCCACGATCCCATATACGGGACGTAGACAAACAGTGTAGATTCTGATCAGACGCCGCATAATGTTTACTGATAGTAATTTCAATATAAAACAAAACGAAATTGAAAATTTAGGCCAGGCACCCCTTAGATTAAAAATGGACTAATCCAATACATAATCATGGAAGAATTCACTGGGCGCAAATGGGTTAACCCTTTGCTTGCTGAATTTTAAAATGCATTTCTCCTTCTTTACCCATGCCCTGTTGTATAATTACAAATATCTTCACCGTGTACAAGTATTTCGCTGTGCGATCACTGCTGTAGAGTGCACTGGTTGCACAATCAACTTGTAAATAGTGCAGACCCTGATGAGACAGCTCCTACAGGAGCTGTCTCATCTGGGTCTTCACTATTTACAGGTAGGTATATTGACGTGAATAGCAAGCGAAGGGTTAATACATTTGCAAACAGTTGGATTCAGAAGAGACGCCGAGTAAATCTTTGTCTCGTCAGTACCCAAACAGTATGATATCCAGATTGCACTTTTGTAAGAAAAATCAAATTATACCCTGTATTTGGAAAACGATGTGAAAATAACTTATGTAAAAGAAACGTTTTCCCATGCTGGTACCGGTAAATAGTTACGTGAACGAAATTGGACCTATAAGTAATTGATGTGGCACTGAATGATGAGGCTTGATAATGTCACATCAAAAGACTTTGGAAGCAACCATAATGATTCAATACTACGACATTGCTATTGAAAAACAATTAGGAGTTCCCAAATCGACAAACGTCCATTAACCCTTTACCTGATATATATACGCATGTTGGCCTTTGTAAGCAAAGCCCCTACAAAATCCGTCTGATCAGGGTCTACTTTACTTGCTTATGGAATTATATAGATCTGATTCTACAGTTTCTATAATGGTCAAAACCCCATCTCTGTATATACCATAAGTATTAACATTCAGCTATAAAATATTAATGGCGTCATTTTTTTACTACAGTGCTCATTAGGTAAAAGGTTAACACAGTGATTTTACAATTGAGATTGTTGTATAATTGATGTGTTACAACTTAGGAGCAATTTACAATATACATATTTGACAGAAGTACATTAGAGTCTCTCTAATGCAGCCACATACTTTATTAATATATGTCCGTAAAACGTATGGTTGCTTAATGCAGGTCAGAAACAATGCAAACGATCCCTAGTGGCCTGCATTAATCTACCAACTGTGTTAAACTCCGAAATTATACTTCTTTTGATTGGCCCAGTAAGCGAGACCTTGCAGTATTTGACAGAAATATCTGAGCAAATCATACTTTGACTCGGAAGAATTAGCAGCAGTGTCGACGCATAAGTGTTAGGGAGAGAATGTTTTATAAGATATAGTAAAATCCATCTAAACCGGAATTCTAGTTGAGAAGAATTTAGATACCTTTTGGCAGGTAGCTCCTTAACCCTTCGCTTGCTATTCACGTCAATATACCTACCTGTAAATAGTGAAGACCCAGATGAGACAGCTGCTGCAGGAGCTGTCTCATTATGGTCTGCATTATTTACAAGTTGACTGTGCAACCAGTGCACATCACAGCGAAATACTTGTACACAGTGAAGATATATGTAATTATACAACAGGGCATGGGTAAAGAAGGAGAAATGCATTTTAAAATTCAGCAAGAGAAGGGTTAATACCGGATGAAAGTCATGCAGAAAAATGCTAGAGGAGCTTTGTGCATGACTTTCACCCTGCATTAAGCTGCCACCTGTCTCAAAGAACGATACTTATACTTAATATACATGTATTGAAGAAAGTCCAATAAATCTAGTGAAAATGGTCCGAGCAAACATTCCCCTTTTTATGTACATTTTCACATCAGTGTTCATCTACCGCTTACAATGCATTCTTTCAAGTAATTCCTCCTTTGGTGTATGAGGAAGAGATTTGTGGGATTTTGTGCATGTACTGACTTGTAAACGGACGTAGGACAAGAGCAATGCTATATGCCCCCACTACAAAAACAAAGTCAATGTCTTGAAATCGCTTTATTGAGAAAAAAATAGAATTAACCCAATCGTACATGTCAATTTCTAGTATGTATCACAAGATCGCCTGAAAAATCAAAGAGTAATGTCCAAAATGTTGTTGTATACGACTTCTACGGAATTTCACACACGTGTTACATCATTTGTCCTATTATGTACTTAAACATAGTTTACCTTACAGTTGGCAAGGAACATGTCCCTCTAATATGATTAATTCTTATACGTTGACCTTTCTTAGTAGACATTTTATAAATAGATATAATGAATAAAATGGCTTAACCCTTTACCTCATAAAACGTCTTTTAACGTCTTAGCAAACAGAAAAGACCCAGCACAAACAACCCCTGTAGGAGTCGTCTGGCGAGGATCTGCGTGATTTGTTTATTAATTAACCCTTTCGCTGCCAGTGCCGGATCTGTGATTACCTATGCAAACAGTTTGGATCCAGATGAGACGCCGAGTAACTCGGCGTCTCATCAGGATCCAAACTGTTTGTTACTGTTACTATGTTTTTGAAACAAAAATGAAGAAAATCAAAAGAATGAAAATGTGTAGCAGACGACAAAGTTAGCAGACGACAGAATTTGGCAGCGAAAGGGTTAATATAGTTTTGATTCTGCAGTTCCTGTCATGGTCAACACTTCCGTTACTCATGATGCCATTAGAACGGTCAGCTAATGAACATTCGTACAGTCATTATTCTTAATGACTTTTCATCAGGAAAAGGGTTGCTTCCATGCTATAACGCCACATTTGTCTCCAGATACCTCATCATTAAATTGTAAAATACATAGGCTTACATAGTTTGACTGTTGTCACGTGTGTCTTAAACATGATTTCTTTACTTTATATAGTCTTTTCTTTATGCAGATGCTTGACAATGAGGTGAAAATATGAGTAAAATGACGAGCGAAAGTGGCATGTATAGCAATTAAATATAATATACATTTGTTACTGTAGCTTCTTTATTCAATGTATAATTCGGAGAGCACTTTCAACATGAGGTTTATCAATTTTATACTCAATATTCAGGAAAGGGTTAACATATATTATTGTAGACAAATATATTTTTCCGTCCAATAGGCTCGCAGAAAGTTATTCATAATTGAATTCAGTTCTAATGCAAGTAGTGTAGATATTTTATACAAATTGTATCACAAGGTCCCAGTTTCACGACCAATCTCAAGTAATGGCTAAAAAACATGTAAATGCTCTTTATGAAAATGTATTTTCACTTGAAATAGCAATCTGTGTCTGGCTAAATGTATATTTATTAGACGATTTTTATAGTAAAATAATACTAAAAATAAAACACAATTTAAAGCCGTAATATGGACACATTGATCTAAGCCCGCTTACTGATTTTGAATATTTCATAACATTTAAAATATCACATGTATGGCATATTTGGATATAACCCAGAACACGGTATATATTAAGGGTTGTTGAATTCCAAGCGTTTGTACATGCACCATGACCTACAATCGTTATTGAAACTGGGGCCAAGTTTTATCTTATCTGGCTATCATCCTAGCACGTAATTGAACTATTAATTATACGTTGAACAAGTAACCCTCACCATGCTGCGTAAAAACAAGTCTGAAATAAACTCGAATCAATTGCATTTTATCTTCCTTACGATTTGGCGAAGCATTTGAGAAACTATTGACCGGGCCAAGCATGTTAATCCTTTCCCTTATGTAAGCGCATTTTGACTAATCTGCAAACAGAGTAGACCCAGATCAGACGGCTCCTATAGGAGCCGTCTGATCAGGGTCTGCTCTGTTTGCTTATGGTGTAATATAGATCTGATTCTACAGGTTCTGTCTGAGCCAAAATGTCCCGTGTTCATATGCCATTATAAAAAATGGTCTTATCAATATTCATGACGTCATTATTTCCTACATGAATATTCATCAGGGAAAGGGTTAAACATTATTGAACTAGTGCTAAACTGCTCTGATTCTGATGAAACGTCGAGTTTCATGACGTCTCACCTTGATTCAGTATGCTTGCAACTGTCAGTCAGGTCGTGTTTTAGCAGGCAGGATACGGGTTCAGTATGTTACGATGATCTGTCGAAGGATATTGATATATCTAATATGTACTACAACACCATTCCGGCATTCATCACCACACGTACTAGTCATCATATGTCTCCACCATTAACAAACTGTTGGTGTTTTAACTCATACTTATCGCGATCAGTTTAGATCTAGATAAAACGCAATGTAACTTCACATCTCATCAGTATTCTAATTGTACATGTATTATACTCTGATCGCATTTCATAGAGAAAATGAATATGCATTATATTTGGAAAATGTAGTGCAAAATATTTGAATCTAAACTTGCTAAAGGCTTTTTTACCATTCTCTGAATATTAGAAGTATATACAGTAAAACCCATCTAATGCGACCACTAAATGAATAAACATGACTGTCTTTATAAGCATGCAGAAAACTTTCGTCCTGCATTAAGGTACCACCTGCTTTTGCCACTGTAAATTATGCCCCCTTATGCAGGTCGCATTAGAGAGGGGTACTGTAATACAATGGTGTCACGATCAAATGTATCATAGATAGTCGATGATAATAATTGCAGCAAAAATATTATCTAAACGGATCTTTCAAGATCAGCATGAAGATGATATTTACTTACGAGTTTTCTACTCCAGCCCTTTACTCCATGAATATTCATGTTAGAAGTAATGACATCATGTATATCAATTAGCTGTATATTTAGAATAACACACGAACACCCATATTTAACCGAGAAAGAAAGCGTAGAATTACATCTATATCATGTCATAAGCAAGCAGAGAGGTCCCTGATCAGATGGTTACTACAGGAGTCGTCTGGTCTGGGTCTACTCTGTTTGCAAAAGCGTAGAGACGCGTATTTATGGAGTAGAGGGTTAAACATATTTAGATGCTAGATGCACCAAGTTGATTACAAAATAACATAACTCTTCTCATGCTGAAAAATAGTGTCTGCACAATCTCTGATTCGCTGAAATATTCACCGATTTCCGATTCGTCAAATTCGTTGTGAAGCCATTTACCGAGTGTCATACAGCTTGGATCCTGATATGAAGTCAAGTTACTCGGCGTCTCATCTGGATCCAAGTTGTTTCTAAATACCAGCCAAGATGCACTTAGCATGGGAAGAATTGAAACATAGTTAGTGCAATGTTCACAAGTGTACTTAACCCTTTCACCGCCGAAGTCGCATAAATGTACCACGATAAATAGTGCAGTCCCAGATCAGGGACTTCCCTTTTTGTCTAAATATCTATTCCTATACACGTGCTTTATTCCATTGAAAGTTGCATTTCCTTATTGTACCGAATGATTTAATATAAAATGGATTGCAGAGGTCAATTAGAAATTTGGCGCCGAAAGGGTTAAGAAATTAACCGCATCACAAAGAAATATATAATATTTTACTACCTCGATGATATACTATTTAATTATGATTTACATATTCAGAGGTCAACATGGCTGTTTATTTTAGTATAATTCTCATTCATTCCAATGCATTCACTTAACGTTTTCACATCGCAAAAAAAGTCTTTGAATGTATGTATGTATACACTCAAAAAACTGCCATAGTGGGCTGGGTTTCTTTTAATAAAAACCATACAAGTCTTAAAAATTCAAATATGTAACTCTCTAAAATAGAAAATCGAGTCTTTGTTTTCTAACAAATGCTGGTCATCGCTTGGTAATGGTATACTATCTAATTTATTAAAACAAATAATTCCTACTTAATACCGGGGAAGTAATTCAATGATTTAAGAACTATTTCAAAAAAGTAGATATTATATGATAATGGTATTATGACGATTCATGTAGACATCATTAAAACTGGGTTAAACAAAATATTTGCTACCGTTTTCAAAACATATTCTTTTCTTAAAATAAAAGCCATCGACACTGACCAAACTTAGGAAATGCATCAAAAACTGTACGTGTATCATAGCGAGTTCACCATTTTACAAAACCACATTCCAAATACAAATTAACCACACTTGATACATTACAGATGGGAAATATGGCATTGGAGACCAATCTAAAGATTTACCAGTTTTCGTCCACTGAATACAAGAAATAGAATACAGTAGAAATTCTCTAAAGTGACTACTTAATGAATACACATGAATGTCTTTTAAAGGCGTTTGTAGCTTAAAGCATTACAGATGTTATGCAGAAAGTGCCTGCAGGAAATTTCTTTATAATTTTCCCCCTGCATTCAGCTACCACCTGCCTTTAGGAACCATACTTTTACCTCTATTTGGTGGTCACTTTAGAGGGCGTTTACTGTATTTAAAAGGATTTTATACAAAATATATTTCTGATCAATAACTATCATTGCTGTTCTTTTTTTTTTTATCCCTTTCTGAATAATTTGCCTTTCTTAGAATTTAGTGGCCGGTGACTATATATGGACAACTGTTACACATTTAATCCTCCGTCTACCAGTTTTGTGAATATGGATACTGTGTCAAACCATTCCCCTTTCGGCATGCCAAGTTTCAGCAACGGACGCATATCATTTAGTAGCACGGCGTAAAAAACGTCTTCAAGATTTCTCTCGGCATCTGGTGTTAGCCCTACGATCATCGAAATATCATCTAGACTTGTTCCAACTGTAACAGAGAAATCAAAAGCATTCCTAGGTTAAAAAACAGCTATAAATTCTACAAGACTACACTAATCATTTAGCGGTCACTTTGTTTAGCTGGAATGTTTCTTTTGCAATCGAAATACGAGTTATCTATACGTATTTAAAACAAATATATACAATGGAACGGCTCTATAACCACCACAGCATGAATAAATACAGTAGTCTTTAAAATATGTCTAAATGCAGGTTTCAAACACATATGAAATTATTAAAATTTAGATGCAAATGTAATTGCAATTGAAAAATGTTATTATTACACACAATCTTGATGGTTTTAAATTCGAATTGCAAGCAGCTCTTTTGGCAACAAATAAAGCATTTCTGACAAATATGTATGACGACGTCAGTTCCACGGCCACCATACAATTTATACACAATTAAGTATTAAATAGATCAATTTGAAATAAACAAGGTGTTACGCTTATATAAGCCATGACTATTCTAGAATGAAGCCGCTTTAAGAGAAGAAGTCTTATTACATCTTATCACCGTGTAGATCCGGTACGTGTTGAGATATCCGATCATATTTTACCTTCTATGAAAGCACACATAGTGTACACACAGATCGGACACTTCTACTTATTGCATTGCAAATAGACCAATTTCCTCACGGTACATGTAATAGCTCAGGTACAATATGGCACACGTTCGTTGGACGAAAATGTCATCATCCTTTTTCTTCCATTATTTATGATAAGTATGCTTAAGTTTAATCAAGATGTGTTTGTGAAACAATATTCCCCCGACCTTTGACCCTGAAGGATGACCTTGACCTGTGACCCAAGGAGCAGGGAGTTAAACGCGACACCTCGTCTTTGTGTGGTGAACATTTGTGCCAGGTTATTTTGAAATCCATTCACAGATAAAAAAAAAAAAGAGACACGAAATTCGGGACGGATGGAAGGACAGACGGACGGACGGACGGACGGAAGGACGGACAATGCGATTACTATATGCCCGCCTTTGGGGGCATAAAGATATACTTTCATACTTTCATTGATCATTGATTTCGAAAGATGTTGAAATCGTTTTGCGAATATCGTAAATGATAGTGAAGTCTCACATACGATGGTTGCAAATTCAAGTTGCAGTCGTCGTATGTAAAACTTTATAGTTTGTGTCGTAGAATGTTTGCCTCGCGAATAGTGGCGAGTGTCGTAAATTAAAACCCAAGCTAATTTTGGTCGTACAATCTTCCGTAAGTCGGGTCACAAGTACGTCACTAGTACAAACCTGCCAGTGCGTGCGCAATCAGTTCTATATCGGCCCCACTGAAGAGTTTCATGACCAGCCAGTTTTTGTTCCTCTCTAAATACTGGAACAACTTCTCAACTGGTGGTCGTTTTCCTGAAAGCAAATGCGACACGATAATAAACTACATTTGAACTTTCGATAACTCGAACTTCAAGGGCCCATACAAATTAGTTCGAGATAACAGAAGTTCGGGTCATCCGATTTCTAATCTGAACAATTTCTCAAGGCCACATCTTAATACAGATCTAAAGATCTGCTGAAAGCTCCTGTAGGTGCTTTCAGCATTACTTTAGACAAGTATTAAGCTGTCACGTGTCACGTTTCTAGATATCTGTAGAGATACATTATTGGAGCAATTCTGTATTGTAGGTTTTGACCTCTTTTGGATTGATTGCCGCTTAAGAAAGGTTATATTGTATCATTATAATGCAAACAGTGTAGACCAAAAAAAAGACGTACATGTATATGTTATGAAAAGTATCTGATCAAGTTGTACATTACATTAAAACCCCTCTAATGCGACCAGCAACAAGGGACATAATTCACAATGACAAAGGCAGGTGGTAGCTTAATGCAGGACGAAAATTCTGCATTAAACAACCACCTGCTTATGAAGGCAGCCATGTTTGTTCATAAAGTGGTTGCATTAGAGGGGTTCTACTGTATATAGAAAGACATAGACCAAATTGCTACATAAAAGTGACAAAAATGACAGACAGTGTAGGCCACGATAAGATGCGATCTTTGGTATTGGTATACATGTACACTGTTTGCATTGCGATTAAGACTCTTTTACCCAAGACAGATCAAAGGGTTACAGAAAGAGCTATCATTCGAAATCATCTTGCAAATGTTACGCTTTAATACAGTAAAAACCCCTCTCATTCGACCACTTAATGAACAAACATGGCTGTCTTCATAAGCAGGTGGTTGCTTAATGCAGGACGAAAGTTATGCAGAAAGCTCACATAAGAGCTTCCACCTGTCTTTGCCACTGTGAATTATGCCTCTTTTTGCTGCTCGCATTAGAGGGGTTTTACTTTACTGTATTGAATCTACCAACAAACAATGATGGGATAAATTCAGAGTTGAACGGGATAGGCAAAGTTGCAACAACTACAGAACATGGCTCAGTGACCTCATTTTGTAAGTACATGGGGTAAAAGTACAATCTGAGCCGTCTGATTTCAATCACCTCAGTTTGCAAAGACAGTAACAGACGTTTCTGGCAGGTAAAAGGTTGGTGCGTAATGCTTGCTAATTATGTTATCTCAGGATAATGGACTTACGTGCGTTACAGAGTTCCTCATCCTCATCAAAATGGTCTGGGCAGTCCGGGTGGTGGTCGCAAATAGCTTCTAACGCTATGCAAACTGATGAGGACTTACATAAAAACGGTTCCCAAGATGGACACGGATTGCCTGTAAAAAGAAGAAACAAAACGATGAAAATGTACATGTACGTCGCCCCTTAGCTGACGAATATTCATGACAGAAAGAATGACGCCATCAATATGTAATACCTGATGATTTCATATTGGCATATGAACACAGGAACTTTAGTTATGGCAGAAACACTAAAATCAGATATATATTATTCCATAAGCTGTAAAAGGTCATGCCCTGGTCAGACGGTCGTTACAGTAGCCGTCTGATCTGGATCTACCTTTTTTGCAAAGGCGTCAAGGCGTATCAGTTAAGTAAAGATGTGATACAAAACGAGCTTCGAGTACATGCCACTTAAATATTCCAAACATTGTGACCCTGGTAGTCATGAAATTCAGTTATGCTGTATGAGTTTTCTGTATAATTATTGCATTAACCCTTTCCCTTATGTAAGCGCATTTTGACGCATCTGCAAATAGAGTAGACCCAGATCAGACGGCTCCTATAGGAGCCGTCTGATCAGGGTCTGCTCTCTGTTTGTTTATGGTGTAATATAGATCTGATTTTACAGCTTCTGCCTGAGCCAAAATGCCCTGTGTTCATATTATATAATTGTATAAAAAAATAATCTTATTAATATTCATGACGTCATTATTTCCTATATGAATATTCATTAGGGAAAGGTTTAAGCAAACACATTCTTGTCAATAAATCACGTGGTCGCCTTAGCGAGACTCTGCAGCATTGTATTATCTTACGTATATATTAGCAAACAGAGCAGACCTAATCAGACAGCTCAGTAGTCTAGTCTGAGTCTACTCTGTTTGCAAAAGTGTTAAAATCTGTGTCTGTGAAGTAAACTGTTATCCCTTTACTTCATAGATACGCCTTTCACCATCTTTGCAAATAGAGAAGATCCAGATCAGTCTGACCAGGGTTTGCTCTGTTTGCTTATGATATAATATAGATACGAGTCCACGGCTCTGCCATGGCCACATATGTTATTACAGTAAAACCTCTCTATAACCGCCACTAAATTACATCATGTATTTTGTGTTAAAATTAAGTGGCTGCTTAAAGCAAGGTGAAAGTAAAACAGAACGCTCCTATAAGAGCGTTCTGTTTTACTTTCACCTTGCTTTAAGCAACCATCTGCCCTAAATACCAACTAATTAACATAATTCTGTGACCGTTATAGAGAGGTTTTATTGTATAATAAACTAATCTTATTATTATTCATGACGTAATATTTTCTTTCATGAATATTCATAGAAAATAGGGGTTAAATGCAACCTCTTTTTATGAAGTGGTGCTTTATTAGGGAGGTTCCTCTGTATAATAAAGACACGTCTCTTGTGAAGCTCGGGATTTGCCTGGAAAATGTGTTCTCATATCCCCGCAAGAAGGAATTCAAATCAATACTTCAACAGTTTTGGGAATATTCTTGGCAGCTCTGTTTTGTGATACATAATTCTCGTATTTAAAACTTGACATCGATTTCAACATTACAGGTGCAATGTTTTAGAACCAAATAAACTATGATAGAGTTGTTCATGAAATCAAACGTTTAGGAGTTTTGATAGTGTGTATACGATTGGTGCATTTTAGAAGTCAGTAAAATAGAACAGTACCGGAGCTTTCTGCATAACATTTGTCCTGCGTTAACCCTCCACATGCCTTTAAAGCAATGTATCTAGTCATAGTTCAAATGACCGCTGAGCCGACAGTACATTTACTCCACTGGTAATTTAGCCATTCACCTACACTATTGAGCACTGCGAACAAATGGCACGATTACGCAGCCACAGTACCGTTTAGTGACCCTCATAGGGACCCATTTGAACCCCTTGGTGGAGAGGAGGCAACGTCGGGCTGGTTGCAGACACTCAAAAGCGTCTCTGAAATTTGGAGCTGGTCCAGCCGGGAGTAGATCCCCGGACCCGGGTTTTTTAGCTCAACGCTCAACCACTAGGTCAAGCCTAGAATTAGACCTCTGGTTGGTAGTCGCTATATAAGGGTTAAACTGGTGGATTAGGTTGATAAAGATGGAATACTGTATAATTTGACGGCTCGTGTGAATCTTTTCTCTTCGTTACTCTGGTCACACATTTTTAGAGAATGGGGACATTAGCATGGATAAAATATAAGTATAAAACACAGATCAGCATGTATAAACAATAGGTACAAAATAGAGCCGTAAGTATAAAGAATAAAATAATTTAGCGCCTATATAAAATACATACATGTATAAGTAGACGACACTTTCTGACTAAATATACCCTTTCACGCGTAGTGTCCTTAAAAGGTAAATAGACAATGTAGATCCACATTAGACGGCGTTTAATCGGGATCTGCACTGTTTGCTTCATCAATTATTTTTTCCACAGAAGTCATCTTGAAAAGGACTATTGCCGAAATACCCTTAAAACAAACACGATTTATTCAAAATTGTTGAATTTACCAGAGCTACAGATAAAGGTGCGTACTCAAATACTAAACTTGTCATCTCTCCACCAAACCCTATGGTGTGACCACTCTTTAGAATCGTCTCTTCGAGACGATTTTAAAGAGTGGTCACAACATAGGCTTTGGTGGAGAAATAAAGAAGTTAAACTTGAACATATTTTAATGTACACATCTTATCTGAGGTTCTGATTTGCCCATCTGGACGAGTTCTCTTAGATATGCAGCTTGAACATTGTTTTACCGCATTCTGTGTGCATTTACATTTAAGGTTGCAAACGGTTTGGATCCAAATGAGCCATCCAACAGTTTAACCCATTCCTTCCTAGACTATTTTATACCCAACCTCTTTGAATTAATCCACCGAAAAGGAGCGTTGATTATAGAAAAGGAGAATTTTAGAATTGTGTAGCTTTGAAACCATTGTGATAAATAGAGCATATGCAATTTAAGAAAAGTCTTCTCCGAAAATGGGAATTGGTGCCAATTGTGATTTGCTACAGCAGAATCTCTGTAAAGCAAGAATTCAACTTATATCTTATTCTGGATTTTTACCCTTTCTCAGATGAATATTCATATAGGAAATAATGACATCATGAGTATTAATAAGATTATTTTTTTATAACGACATATGAACACAGGATATTTTGGCTCAATCAGAAGCTGTAGAATCAGATCTATATTACATCATAAGCAAACAGAGCATACCCTGATCAGACGGCTCCTTTTTGCAGATGCGTCAAAATGCACTTACATAAGGGAAATGGTTAATTAAAGCAGGTGGTTGATAAATGTAGGACAAACATACGCAAAAATCTACTATACAAGCTGCTTTCTGTATTACTTTTGCCCTGTATTGAACAATCACATACTTTAAGACCACTATAACAACAAATTTTTAAATTTTCAAATGTAACAAAGCTTATGCATAGGAAGCCGTAGCACAGTCTGTTTGCATCAAACTCTCTATGTAAAAAGTAACACTCTACTCTATAGACATGCTTTTTAGAATTTAACGCATTTGCAAACAGAGTAGACCCAGACGAAGATGATTGCCTATGACATAATATAGATCTAAAGTGTCTACTATGGCCAAAATTTTCCGTGATCATATAACATCATACAAATTCAGCTAATTGATATTCATGAGGCCATTATTTCTGAACCCTTTCCCTTATGTAAGCGCATTTTGACGTATCTGCAAACAGAGTAGACTCTTATCAGACGGCTCCTATAGGAGCCGTCTGATAAGGGTCTGCTCTGTTTGCTTATGGTGTAATATAGATCTGATTCTACAGCTTCTGTCTGAGGCAATATGTGCTGTGGTCATATGCCATTATAAAAATATTTTTATTAATATTAATGACGTCGTTATTTCCTACATGAATATTCATCAGGGAAAGGGTTAAATGAATATTCGTGCAGTAAAGGTATTGCTCGATTCTCTATCTCTGTCTCTTGCTATCGATTCCTGGTGGTGTTGTTGTCCACGACACTTGCCGTGTATATCTTCATTAATATCTATTCATATGCGTATTTCATTGCGCACGTTCGGGACAATTTCCCTAATGCTCCATAAGGAATTAGCTTGTCTAGTCATATCAGAGTGTGAATAATTGTTGATTTCATCCACGTCACACTATTGATGTCAACATTGTCACAACTTCCCAGAAAAAGATGTCCTCATTTTGTCTTGCATACGTTTCTTATTGATAACGAAAGGCTATACAGAAAGAGACCACTGGTTCAACTGGCGGTAAGACCCCTGTAAACTGATCAACAACAACAAGTCTACAGTAGAACATGTCCTAAGCGGTTATGCATTTATTAAATATAGATAATTATGCTAAAAACAGGTGGTTGCTTAATACAGGACAAACGCAATACAAAAAGCTTTTACAGGAACTTTCTGCATTACGTTTGACCTGCATTAAGCTACCACCTGCATTACAGATCCACAACTAAACCTCTTTTTGATGGGCGTCTAAGACATGTTCTACAATTTCTGTGCCTTAACCCATGCACTGTTGTATAATTACATATATCTTCACTGTGTACAAGTATTTCGCTATGCAATCACTGCTGTGGAGTGCACTGGTTGCACAATCAACTTGTAAATAGTGCAGACCCTGATGAGACATCTCCTTCATGAGCTGTCTCATCTGGGTCTTCACTATTTACAGGTAGGTATATTGACGTACGAAACTCTAGAAGAAGCATTCTGCAGCATTTTTGTCCTGTATTATGCAGTCATCTGATTTTAAAGACACCCATGTTTGTTCTTCAAAGGATCTGTTTTAGAGAGGTTCTACTGTGTGTGTTTTGTAGGGGACGAGGAATATGTGTGATTGTGGGTGGGTTTTGTAGGGGACGAGGAATATGTGTGATTGTGGGTGTGTTTTGTAAGGGGCGAGGAATATGTGTGATTGCGGGTGTGTTTTGTAGGGGACGAGGAATATGTGTGATTGAGGGTGTGTTTTGTAGGGGACGAGGAATATGTGTGATTGTGGGTGTGTTTTGTAGGGGACGAGGAATACATGTATGTGTGATTGAGGGTGTGTTTTGTAGGGGACGAGGAATATGTGTGATTGAGGGTGTGTTTTGTAGGGGACGAGGAATATGTGTGATTGTGGGTGTGTTTTGTAGGGGCGAGGAATATGTGTGATTGCGGGTGTGTTTTGTAGGGGACGAGGAATATGTGTGATTGTGGGTGGGTTTTGTAGGGGACGAGGAATATGTGTGATTGAGGGTGTGTTTTGTAAGGGGCGAGGAATATGTGTGATTGAGGGTGTGTTTTGTAAGGGGCGAGGAATATGTGTGATTGCGGGTGTGTTTTGTAGGGGACGAGGAATATGTGTGATTGTGGGTGTGTTTTGTAGGGGACGAGGAATATTTGTGAGTGTAGGTGTGTTTTGTAGGGGACGAGGAATATGTGTGATTGTGGGTGTGTTTTGTAAGGGGCGAGGAATATTTGTGAGTGTGGGTGTGTTTTGTAGGGGACGAGGAATATGTGTGATTGTGGGTGTGTTTTGTAGGGGACGAGGAATATGTGTGATTGCGGGTGTGTTTTGTAGGGGACGAGGAATATGTGTGATTGTGGGTGTGTTTTGTAGGGGACGAGGAATATGTGTGATTGTGGGTGTGTTTTGTAGGGGACGAGGAATATGTGTGATTGAGGGTGTGTTTTGTAGGGGACGAGGAATATGTGTGATTGTTGGTGGGTTTTGTAGGGGACGAGGAGTATGTGTGATTGTGGGTGTGTTTTGTAGGGGACGAGGAGAATGTGGGAGTGTGGGTGTGTTTTGTAGGGGACGAGAAGTATGTGGGAGTGTGGGTGTGTTTTGTAGGGGACGAGAAGTATGTGTGAGTGTAGGTGTGTTTTGTAGGGGACGAGGAGTATGTGTGAGTGTGGGTGTGTTTTGTAGGGGACGAGGAATATGTGTGACTGTGGGTGTGTTTTGTAGGGGGAGATGAGAATGTGGGAGTGTGGGTGTGTTTTGTAGGGGACGAGGAGTATGTGTGAGTGTAGAAGTCATTTGATCGGGGTCTATTCTGTTTGCTTATGTAAAAGTATTACAGTAAAACCCCGCTAATGCGACAATCTAAAATAGGTATAATTCTGGGTGCTAGATGCAGATGGTAGCTTAATGCAGGACAAAAGTACCCTTGTCCTGCATTAAGCAACCACCTGTTTATGAAGACACTCATGTTTATTCATTAAGTGGTCGCATTATAGGGGTTCTATTGTATCTATTTCTACAGTTTCTGCTACGGTAAAAAATATCTTGCTCAGCTAATTCACCTACACAATACTCTTACAACAGAACCGGTCCTTAGAGGTTAAAGAGGTCTAATTATGGGTCTGTAAGGCTGATGAAAGCTTAATGCAGGTCAAAAGTAATGCAGAAAGCTCCTGCATGAGCTTTCTGCATTACGTTTGCCATGCAGTAAGCAACCACATGTTTTTAAGACTCTTAAACTTAATAAATGAATGGCCGCGTTAGACTAGTTCTACTGTACAGTCATACTTTTTAAATGGATATTCATGGAATAGATATTAAATACCTGCATTGGCTCTTCTTTGAAGGTCATGTTTAGAGAGTCTTACTGTATACTGTTACATACAGTAAAACCTGCCTTAAGCGACTATACAGGTTTGCCCTATATTAGGCAACCACATGCTTTTAAGATTGCCGATTCCAATCAAAACAAGGTCGCTTAATCCATTCTCTCATATTGACATATTTTGGTGCCTCTGTAAAAATTACTTTTTGAATCCATTGTGATAGATAGAGCACAATTCTAAAATTTTCCTTTTGTCTAGTTAATGCTCCTTTTTGGTAGGTTTATTCAAAGAGGATGGGTCTAAAAATATCCTATGAGGTATTGGGTTAAGACAGGCTGTACTGTACTTCATTCGGTGTACGTTTTATAAAGTATCTTAATTATCATTTGTCCCTGGTCTATGAAACTAAATGCGACTATAGTAATCGGTACAACAGAACATACATAGATTAATTATACTAGAATCTTGCAAATGTACTGTGCGTAGCATATAGATACAGAAAAGCCCCTCTAATGCGACACCTTAATGAACAAACATGAATGTCTTCATAAGCAGGTGGTTGCTAAATGCAGGACGAAAGTTATGCAGAAAGAGCTTTCTGCATAATTTTCGTCCTGCATTAAGCTACCACCTGCCTTTGCCACTGTGAATTATGCCCCCTTTTGGTGGTCGCATTTGAGGGGTTTTACTGTACTGGTATATTTAACCACTTGTCTCAAAGATACACATTTGGACGCATTTAAACGCCTCCTGTAGAAGCGGTCTTAGCATGGTTTGCTCTGTTTGCTTCTTGGAAATTATACAGATCTGATTCTACAGTTTGTGTACATTGTAATCTAACTGATATTCATACATGTACATTATTCATACATTATTCACACATTATTCATACATTATTTCTTACATGAGTACAGCAGAACCTGTCTTAAGGAACTTTGAATTGATTGGACGCAGACATCTTAAAAACAGTTGGTTGCTTAATGCAGGGCAAATGTAATGCATAAGGAGCTTTCTGCATTACTTTGGACCTGTTATAAGCTGCCACATGCCTTGCAGACCCACAATTATACCTCTTTTTGACGGTCGCTTAAGACAGGTTCTACTGCATTCATTAGGTAAAGGGTTGAATGAATGTGTGTAATTTGTATGTACAATTTTAGTGGGGTCGATATGAGCTTATTAACTCTTAAGTGTAAATAATTCTGCGTGTTAATATATATTAGTTATAAACAGTATAACTTATGCAAAAGTAATCACGGTGTTAGTCACATCAATTAAATCGTTATCTATATCTGCATACAATTTGAAAACAGCTGGAAGTTTGCATGTCGGTTTCCGAAATAACAAACTACTTCTTATTAAGTGCTTTTGAACGCATATATCCTGCGTGAATGGAGTGCTACATAAATGTGATATAATGATAATAATATAATATAACCTCTGGTGGTTAACTATGATCTATCTGATAAGACTTATCTTGCTATTCGCGGCTTGACTTGCATTTGCAAACAGCTTGTTCATATGAACTGTTGTAGTCATTATATATAAATCTAAAGGCTCTGTATTGGCATTTTTTTAAAAAAAATTGATGTAGGCCCTATTTGTTTTACCACTGAAATGCCAAGTCAAAGGGCAGTGATTAAAATATAAAAAGAATGATACATTGTAAGTCTACCAAGTTTTGTTAAGTTGCATCCAACTCTTTTCATGACAGTTAGTTGCTTAAATGCCCTTTTGCATAGTTTATTAACACGTGATTTAAAATTTAACTAAAGTAATAATTGGACTCTAGTAAAACAACTTAATCTTCACATTTGACACTAACATCATTCAACTTGAAGGTTATATTTAAGCCGTGTGTTTTTGCTCCCAGAGATATGGCCTGGAATTTCTTAAGGATAGCTTACACCATATTGTATGAGAACCAGCTAATTAGTTTCAGGCTTTTTGATTCAAGACCTCATCCGACGAGGAACTGCAGAAAGATAAAATATTGCCGTCTGCAGAATTATATAAATCTGTTTAGAATATAAATTTAAAAACGGCGTTCAGGAATATATAAAAAAGAATAGGCCCTTACATGGATCCCTGAGGGATCCCTTTGACTACATTCTTTGAAACAGCCTAAACATGTCTCCAATTTCACAAACTGTGTTCTTTTTTTTTACAGATAACTCATTATAAGTGAAACAGATTTATCTGAAACATTATAATGTTTTAATTTCAATATTAACCCTTCTCTTGCTGAATTTTAAAATACATTTCTCCTTCTTTACCCATGCCCTGTTGTATAATTACACATATCTTCACTGTGTACAAGTAGTTCGCTGTGCAATCACTGTTGTGGGGAGCATTGGTTGCACAATCAACTTGTAAATAGTGCAGACCCTGATGAAACAGCTCCTGCAGGAGCTGTCTCATCTGGGTCTTCACTATTTACTGGTAGGTATATTGACGTGAATTGCAAGCGAAGGGTTAATTTCAATAGTAAGAGGCTGTGAGGTAAGCCGTCGAAGGCCTTGGAAAGGTCCATAAGTACAGCTGCAAGGTATTTGTTCGAATCAAGTGCCATTTTCCAATCCTTTGTTAGTTTAAAAAGGGTAGTACTACATCCATATTTAGGTCGGAAGGCTCCAATCATTGGATGAAATATGTTTTCAAAGTAATCTATGAGCTGTACATAGATAGCTCTCTCAAAGATCTTGGATGTTACAGGTAGAAGGCTAACAGGTCTATAAATACCCTTGTCAAGTGTGCTTTTCTCTTTTGGACCGGGGTTACCTGTGCAATTTTCATATTTTCTGGAAATGTAGACAACTCTATGCATTTATTTATTAAAGAAAACAAATGATGATGAACCACTGGGCTACAAAAGTTTAGCCTGTAACTTTTTTATGTTCATATCTCTATTCTGTTTATCAACAAAACAAGTATCAATTGGCTGAAATTGCAGTTCAGAACTACTGATGTTCATATTTTCTATCTTTTTATGCTTTCATGGTTTTCATGAGTTGTAATATGTGTGCATCCTATTGATTTTGCAATGTTAACATAGTATTCATTAAAGATATTGCAGACATATGTTTGGTCAAGTACTAGGTTATTGTTTTCTTTGAGTCTAATATTATTCTGAGTAGTACTGCCTTTATTTGTAATGAAAAGTTTAACGGTGTTCCAAAAATACTTACTCTTACAATCACCACTGCATCTTTCAATGAAATAGCTTCTCAGATATTTTGTTTTTAATTTATTTACATAGCTTCTAGCATTTTCTGTACTTATTCCCATTAAAATAAGTTTTACTGGATTGAAATTTGTTATAAAATTGTCTTTTCTTGTGAAAAGCTTTTCTAAGTTCAGAGTTCATAACAGGTGCGTGTTTAGCCGGTTGCGTTCTAGTTTTAATTGGGCATGTTTGTCAGAACAGTCTAAGATAGTCTTGCTAAAACTTTTACAGGCTGTTTGACATTCGGTCAATAGTTTCTCAAAAGCTTCATCAAATCAGAAGCATTCAACAATGCACCAGATCTATCATTTGTACAGGCATTGCTTTGTCATAGCGGGTAAAACTCAACTCACATTACCCGCTAGTGACGCATTTTTGCGCCTCTATAAAATTGACATTTTGAAACCATTGTGATAAATAGAGCATTTGCTCCATAGGAGCAAATGCTCTATTTATCACAATGGTTTTAAGACTACACAATTCTAAAACTCTCATTTTCTTTAGTAAATGCTCCTTGTTGGTAGATTTATTCAAAGAGGTTGGATCTAACGATAGCCTATGGGGGAATGAGTTAAGATTACAGTAATAGTCGATAGTAATGAAGATTGGGTGTCTTTGTAGGCAGGTGGCTGCTTAATGCAGGGTGAAAGCCATGCAGAAACCTGTGTTAAAGATCAATAGTGATACATATATGAAAAACCGAACGTGTTCGAATAATCGAGTTTTTACTTTACTTCGAATATTGCTTTACTAGCTACCGAAATAGTTTGCGTTCGTCTACACTTGCCCCTGCATTGAACCAATTTATGGGCCATTGTAAGTTCTTCAAATAGCAAGGATGTAGACGAGACGCCGCGTGACTAGGTGTCTCATTAGGGTCCAAGCAAAGTTGGCACATGCCAATATTTGGCAGAGAATGCGTTAGAACTATCATGTATGTACGTGACTTATATCATACTTTAACTCTCATAAATATTCATGCAAGAAATACTGACTATAAATAGTTCAATGAAGAAAATATCCAAAAAAGTGAATTAATATAATACATAAATACTTGAATAGCTCTGATCTAATATTTCGACCACTAAGGGCCTTTTTCAAAATTGATTATCATGATTATCTTTGATAATTAATGTATAAATATTAATCAGCTGATATCTTATAATGGCATATGAACACTCGACGTTTACACGGCCATGGCAGAAACTGCAGAGTCATATCTATGTAATGGCAGAAGAATCAGAGTAGACACAGTTCAAATGGTTTCTACAGGTTCATACAGGACACGTTTAACCCTTTCCTTATGGAAGTACATTTTGATGCATCTGCAAACAAAAGTAGACCCAGATCAGCGTCTACTCTGTTTGCTTATGTTGTAATATAGATCTGATTCTGCAGCTTCTGTCTGAGGCAAAATGGCATGTGTTCATATGCCATTATAAAAAAAATAATCTTACTAATATTCATGACGTCATTATTTCTTACATGAATATACAACAGGGAAAGGAATAAAGGCGATAAAGGGTGTATCTATGAAGTAAATGATTCATTGCATTGGTATATGTATCCTTATCAAAGTAATTTCTGGTATACAGTAGAACCTGCCATAAGCCGCCATTTATTTATTAAAACAGGGGTGCTTAATGCAGGGCAAAAGTAATGCAAAAAGCTCCCATATGAGCTTTCTGCATTACTGTTGACCTGCATTTAACTACCATCTTCCATACAGACCCATTATTAGACCTTTTTTGATGGCCACTTAAGACATGTTCCACTGTAAATTATGTATGTTTCATTTTGACGATCACTGAGGTCAGAAAATCTATGTTTGCAAGTCATCAAAGGGTCTCTCTGTGAGGCAGTTGGTTAGCCCTTCACTCTTCTCAAATACGTCATTTAACGACATTGTAAACAAAATAGACCTAGATCGATCAGATAGTCCATATATATTTGCATAATAAGGACTAATAGAGCTGTTGTTGTTTTTCATGACCAACGTTCCTGTGTTCGCATGCCATTATAAATAATTATTGAATTAATATTCATGATGTCATCAGTTCTTGCGTGATTGTTCATGGACTAAAGAGTTAATCAAGTGTCATTGTTCAGAATACAGCGTAACACAGGGTTCAACGTAACGTTAATTAAGCTCTATTCATGGTACTCTTTTCCAATCAATGGGGGAATTTTCATAAAAAACGATGGCAAGCGTATACAGTTTCCCTGCTTTCTATTAACTCCTGTTATCCATCGGTAATAAGTCATGTTAATATATCAAATTATGAAACGGCGGACCAAATAGTTTTACTATTATGTTAACATGTTCCGAGTTATTTGGTGCAGTAAAACCTCTCTAAACCGGATGCCAAATTTAGTATTGGTCTTGGAGACAGGTGGCAGCTTAATGCAGGGTGCATTAAGCAGCCACCTGCCTAAAAGTATCTTAATTCTTCTGTACTAGAATTCCGGTTTAGAGAGGTTTACTATATCCTTTTCCTTCATATGAACACCGTTTCACGCATTTGCAAACAAAGCATGGTACAGATATTATTCTACAATATTTGTCAAAATAAAAAAAATCCCTGAGAAGTTAATATCATTAAAATTCAGCTACCAAATATTCATGTTGCCATTATAATTATCTTACACGAATACTGAATAGGGAAAGGGTTAAATAGGGAAAGGGTTAAATCTACATTACCCTTTGCCCGAGGGTCTGCATTTTTAATGCCTCTGAAGACACAGATTAATCAGATCAGGACTGAATATGCTCTATTAACCCATTGTATGCTAAATTATCGATTATTCGAACACTAAAATACGTATTATTATCGACCTTTAAGACAGGTGGCAGCTTAATGCATGGTGAAAGTCATGTAGAAAGCTTCTCTATGAGCTTTCTGCATGGCTTTTACCACGCATTAAGTAGATACCTGCCTAAAATGGTCCTCGATACAGAAATTCGAATAATCGAGATTTTACTGTATATTATATGACTTCTCCCTCTATGAATATTTATGAAGCGAACAACCAAAACAACATTATTCATCGAAGACTATGAGTTGTGTGTCAAACAGTGCAGACCCTGATCAGGGGGTTCGTCTAGGAGCCCTCTGACCCGGGTTTATACTGTTAGGAAACGACTGATACATTTGTTTCCCGCATGTAAATGGTTAGAATATCAGTAACATTTCATATATACTTAAATTGTTACAGTAACATACTATTTCACCCCAAACTTCGCATGAAGCATTGTATAATTTTACCCATTACTTCATGAATATTCATGTAAGAAGTAATGACACCATGCATATTAAATAGTAATATGTTTTATCATAATTTTGAACCAAGGAGTATGTAACCAAGGCAGAAAATGTAGAATCAGATCTATATTACATCAAATGCAATTAGAGCAGACCCTGATCAGAAGGCTCCCATCTCGTTTGAAAAGGCGTGAAAAGATGGAACTTATGGAGTTACATGTAAGAATTTATTACATGAATAGTAATGTAAGAAATAATGTAAGTATGAAGATTTATTATGCTTATAATGGCATATGAACAAGACACTGTTTGATCATGGCAGAAACTGAAGGATCAGATTTATCATTTGTAAGTTCATAATCAAAGAGAGCGGATCCTGTTTAGACGGCTCGTACATGGGGCGTTTGATCTGATCTACTCCGTTTGCAAAGGCAAAGCTATAGCGTAAAGGGTTAACCCATTCCCTGATATTGATGACTTTTGACGACTCTGTAAAAGTCATTTTGTGAAACCATTGTGATAAATAGAGCATTTGCTCCTATTGGAGCAAATGCTCTATTTATCACAATGGTTTCAAACTACAAAATTACAAAAATTTCCTTTTCTCTAGTTAATGCTCATTTTCGGTAGATTTATTCAAAGAGGTTATATCTAAAAATAGCCTATGAGGTAATGGGTTAAATGATAATTATAGTTCCGCACATTTGCTGAACGGTATATTATTTGTTAAATTTGTTGAATCATAACCTTAGTTTTGTATTTGAAATGCATGACAGACAATTAACAAAATTGGAACATTTTCTCAAGTTCCAACAGTTAGCTTCAGTAATTACATGTACTCATCGATAAATTATTTACAGCACATTACACATTGCTACACTGTACTACTGAACATACGAGTTACATTGTAAGTAGTAATAAAAACGAAATAAATATCAAGACCGTGTTAACAATAAAACAACAGCATCCCCGCCAAATAAGTACAGTTTCGGATATTAGATGATTAAATATAGGTTTTAATTTGAATATATTTTGCAATCTAGTTGAAAAGATATCATAGCGATGTATTGTGGATTTCCGTAGGTAAACACAGTGTACGACTTACTAAACTTATATATTCAAAGTCGTTCAACTGTTCACATTGTTGTGCGAACTACCATAGAACACATCTAAAGCGACACATAATAATTAAACTTCTCGCTAATACAGTAAAACCTCTCTAAACCGGACGTCAAATTTAGTATAAATATCGGTCTTGGAGACATGTGGCAGCCTAATGCAGGGTGAAAGTCATGCAAAAAGGAGCTTTCTGCATGACATTCACCCTGCATTAAGCAACCACCTGCCTAAAAGTATTTTAATTCTTCTGTACTAGAATTCCGGCTTAGAGAGTTTTTACTGTAAGACCACTAAAAGAAGTATAATTCCGGATTTTTAAAACTGGCAGCAGTTTAGTGCAGGACAAAAGTTATGCAGAAAGTTGGCGAAGGAGCTTTCTGCATTACTTTTGCCTTGTCCTAGGCAACCACCAACATTTACAAACATCTATGTTAACCCATTCCCTGATGAATATTCATGTAGGAAATAATGACGTCATAAAAATTAGTAAGATTATTTTTTATAATGGCATATGAACACAGGACATTTTGCCCATGCAGAAGCTGTAGAATCAGATCTATATTACACCATAAGCAAACAGAGCAGACCCTGATCAGACGGCTCTTATAGGAGCCGTCTGATATGGGTCTACTCTGTTTGCAGATGCGTCAAAATGCGCTTACATAAGGGAAATGCTTAATAAATTATTGGTCGCATTAGCGAGATTCTAATGTATAAGTTTCTCAACAGTTTGAGTTAATCGGAAGGAAACAGAAGTTACTCCAAATCGTGATTCGGGCAGACATAATTTTAGCTTGTCTGTTTCGAAAACAAGCTGAGCTATTGTGATCACTTGGTCGTAGGCGCTGTCGTCGTTGGTGTCATTGTCGTCGTCGGCGGCGTGCAAAATCTTTAATGTAGCCCATTACACGGAATGTATAAGTACCATAACTCTTAATGTCAAAATTCTGGAGTTATGTTCCTTTATTTTTTAAATTGTTTTTAATTTAGCTGGACAAGCACCAAATCAGACGAGCGTTTGCGCCGTACGCGGCTCTTGTTTGTATACATAATGATAAGGGTTATTGCAGATGGAGAGTCATTGTGTTGTTGAACAACAGTAAAAAAGAAATATCTCTAGAACAAATACTCAAAGAAGTATACTTGACTTTAAGACAGGCGGTAAATTAATGCAGGATGAAAATACCGGTACTGCTAAATCTCTATATGAGACAGAGTGCCACGTTCGTTCTGCATTAAGCCATTGACCTTTAAGCACCCATTTGTATTCGCAAGAAGGTCGCTCTATCCATTTACCTGATGAATATTTATGTAAACATAATGACATCATGAATATTAATTTGCTGAAACATTAAAATGGTTCATGTATATAAATACAAGAGTCATGGCAATGACAAGCGATGTAGAATTCGATCTCTATAATTCCATGAATAAATAGAGCAGATCATGATCAGACGGCCCCTACACATTAGGGGTAGTCTGATCTGGGTCTACTCTGTTTACATAAGGTATAAAAGACGTTTCTATCAGGTACATACAAATGGTTAACCCATTCCCTCATATTGACGACTTTTGAAGACTCTGTAAAAGTCACTTTTTGACACCATTGTGATAAATAGAGCATTTGCTCATATAGGAGCAAATGCTCTATTTATCGCAATGGTTTCAAACTACGAAATTCTAACATTTTCATTTTCTCTAGTTAATGCTCCTTTTCGGTAGATTTGTTCAAAGAGGTTGTATTTAAAAATAGCCTATGAGGGAATGGGTTAAAGAAGCCTATAGTATTGTTCCCTGTTTCCATACAACGGAGAAACGTCCGACATACTTTACTGTGTCATCCATCTCGTCAGATATTACTTATTTATAAGTTTTCTCTGAAGGCTCACTTCACTAACGAGTAATGTATTTACTCTCTGAATATTTAATCACCTCTTTCTTTACTACACCGCATGCACAATAGCATCAACAACCTCAACTGGATGACATTACACAGAGACAATGCCATGAAAGCACTCGAATCATTGAAACATTTCGTTAATTTAGAGTAGTACATTGAATTGTCATCTGTTAAAGACGACTTTTGACGAATTTGCAAACAAAGTAGACCCAGACCAGACGGCTCCTGTAGGAAATGGTTCCATCAGCAAATGCAAAATGTTCATCTTATTTAATTCTAGAAACTATATTTTCTTCATTTTGTTTCTAAATTCACGATCAGAGTGTGAAACAGATTGGAGCCCCGAATCTGGCATCACATATACAGGAATTTGGGTATCTAAGAATTTACATCTTTTCATTTAGGAGGATGAAAGTCAAGAAGAACGTTCCTAAAGGGACTTTCTGCATGGGATTCGTCCTAAATTAGGTTGCTACCTATCTTAACCCTTTCCTCCATAAATACGCCTATCTACACCTCTGTAATAGTCACTTTTTGAAACCATTGTGATAAATAGAGCATTTGCTCCTATAGAAGCAAATGCTCTATTTATCACAATGGTTTCAAACTACAAATATCTAAACATTCCCTTTTCTCTAGTTAATGCTCCTTTTCGGTAGATTTATTCAAAGAGGTTGGATCTAAAAATAGCCTATGAAGGAATGGGTTAAAGACTGGCATTGGTTCTAATTTCAGTTTGAAGGTCCGGTTTAAAGAGTTTTTGCTCGAGTCAGATCGATGCAATTGTTTACAGACCTTTCTCCTAAAATAATTTCAGGTTTGGTTGATAGATCAATCTATATCTGTAAATTAGATTTCTTTTGTCCATAACATGTGGCGCATCTATTGACATTTTCCTTCAATCTTTTGGGTGCGGGGCAAAAACAGAAATATTTGCAAATCGTGTAGACCCTGATCAGGAGGGGGTGTGCCCTGATCAGGAGGCACACTGCTATCATTTTAATTCATGTGACATACTTTATTTAATACTGAAAAAGAATAAACGAAGATGAGGCTCAATATTCAATAATTAGAATTTTGAAAATCAACAGGTTCTATTTTTATGTGTCTGCAGTGAAGTTGTAATTGCAGACTATCTGGTTTCACCTATCTGCCCACCTCTACTGTGTAAACAAGTCATTTTCACAACTGAAGGATCATGTAGAGTTGCGTAACGTTACAATAACCTGTTTCACGCGCAACGGGATGGGTATCATTGTCTGGAGAACCATTTAACCCTTACAATACTGGCTTTTCAAATTGAATTTTCCCAAAATCTAACTGGTCAATCTTACGGCGTATATTCAGGGATTATTCTAAAGAAAAGTGTTACATGACAAACAGAGCAGTCCCTCATGAGAGGGCTCCTCTAGGAGCCCTCTCATCTGGATCTACACTGTGTGCAAAAATAATAAGTGACTCTTTTCTCGCATTTAAGGGTTAATGAACTTTGAATACGGAAGTACACTGTGAAATGATCCATTGTAATTTACAGAAAGGATCCATTTAGTATGCGAACAATACATTTCAAGAGGGTTTTTATTAAGAAACAGCACAACTCCTGACAAGAGGGCTGATCTGCGTCTATACTGTTTGCAAGGATCTGTGCACTCGTTTCAAAGGTTTAAAACCCTAGTTATCTTCTCTTCATCTTTAAACGTGAACAAGTTATTCAGTACAATTCCTGTAAACCTGACTTTCAAATTGGTATCGCAATCGGTCCTTAAGACAGGTCGCAGATTAATAAATGGTAAAAAGTCATACAGAAAACGGCCAAGAAGAGATTTTTGCATGACTTTCATCCTGCATTAGACAGCCATCTTTTTAAAACTATCGAGATTACTTATCTTGAAATGTATATTAATATGTTTAAATGTTCAATGAAATCTCCTTTTGAATGGAGGCAATAAAGATACTGAACTGAACTGAACTTTTAAAGTGCTAATTATCTGGTTTAGAGGGGTTAAATGAATACTGAATCTAGAGTTACAATATAGTAGGTGTTGACACTCGTCATAGTTAGCTATTGCAACATAATAAGCTTGATATTTGTAGGCATAATTGCAATGAGTATTAGTTATGTCAGTGAAACATCGGTGATACATTTACGCACACACATGTACAGTATAACGTCTCTAATGCGACCACTTAATGAACAAACATGGCTGTCTTCATAAGCAGGTGGTTGCTTAATGCAGGACGAAAGTAATGCAGAAAGCTCCTTTCTGCATTACTTTCGTCCTGCATTAAGCTAACACCTGCCTTTGCCACTGTGAATTTTTTGGTTGTCGCATTAGAGGGGGTTTACTGTATATGTATGTGAAAAAGGATTGCACGAAAGAAATATGATACTGATAATGTGTATGGATCTAAGGACATGTATAGGCAGGTGCTGATTCATAACGAACCTCTCCCACTCTAAAGTTAACCCTTAATCCTTTCCTCCATAGCTTAATTTTAGATCCAACCACTTTGAATAAATCTACCGAAAAGGAGCACTAACTAGAGAAAAGGACAATTTTAGAATTGTATAGTTTGAAACCATTGTGATAAATAGAGCATTTGCTCCTATATGAGCAAATGCTCTATTTATAACAATGGTTTCATAAAGTGACTTTGATAGAGGCGTAGAAATGCGTATTTATGGAGGAAAGGGTTAACTTATTACCTCAGACTATTCATGAAAACAATAATGATATTGTGAACAATAATTAGATGTACTTTACAAAGGTGCGTAAACATAGGAATTGTTGTCATGGCAGAAACTAGAATCGGATCTATATAGTAGGACCCCTCTAATGCGACCACTTAAAGAATTACCATAGCTGCCTTTATAAGCAGGTGGTTGCTTAATGCAGGACAAAAATAATGCAGAAGAAAGCTCCTCCAGGGACTTTCTGTATTACTTTTGTCCTGCATTTAGCTACCATCTGCATCTAGCACCCAGAATTATACCTCTTTCAGGTGGTCGTATTAGCGGGGGGATACTGTAATACTATAAGCATATAGAACAGATTCTGATCAGGCGGATCCTACATGAGCCGTCTAAACGTCCGGGCTTTCTCTGTTTTGCAAAGGCGTCAAAGGGCTTTACTGTCGTCTGCAATCTATATTTTGTTACAAAAAGGAAATAAGATTAAATAACTGCAAATTTCAAAGGAATAAAGTACATATGTAGAAGTAGTGAATGAGACAAAAAGTGAAGTCCCTGATCAGACGCCGCCTTAAAAAGGCGGCGTTTGATCTGGGACTGCACAATTTGTCGTGGCGCATTTATTCGACATTGGCGGTGAAAGGGTTAAACATCCCATTCAAGTTCAGACGATAAGAGGGGACACAGGCATAGATTCGTGTACTGTACCTCCTTCACGCTCAGTGCGGAACAGTCATCACCAAACAATACGCTAATTGTGACATAACCATTTCCCTTTTGAATATTTATGTCAGTAATAATGACATCGTGAATATTTATTTTTACAATTGCATATGTACACGGGACAGTTTGGTATTGATAGAAACTGTACATTTAGATATACTAAACTTTCGTCGTAAGCAAACAACAGATCCTGGTCCTGTATGAGCCGTCTGATCTTGGTCTACTCTGTTTGCAAAAGCGCGAACAGGCGTTTCGATGAGGGAAATGCTTAACATGATTCATAATAACATACTGAAATACTAATACAGAACAACAGATAAACTTGCCTACTCGAGTGCTAAAATCGTCATTTCTCCACCAAACACTATGGTGTGACTACTCTTTAGAATCGTCTCGAAGAGACGATTCAAAAGAGTAGTCACAACATAGGCGTTGGTGGAGAAATAAAGAAGTTATTCTTGGAAATGTTTCAATTTACGCATCTTATATGGACCTCTGCTTATATACCAAAACCTATTATTTATATTTCCAGCAACGATCATAGTAATTCTCTCTACATTCATCTTAATTGTTAATGATGGTATAAAAGTACTTCAATGAGATGGTGACATATTAAGAGAAAAACGCAGCGCATTCCTGTCAAAAAGATATACATGTACATGTACATCATCTGGAAAGCGCGCATTCAAGAAACAAATCGATAAATATTTACTTATTGGCACTGAACTCTCAGCCTATTATAAATATGACGTATACTTAACCCTTTCGGTGCCAAATTTCTAATTGTCGCCTGCAATCCAAGTTTTTTTTCATTCAGTAAATTCAGGAAATGAAATAAACAAATGCAAATATCAAACGAATAAAGAACAGATATAGTAATAGAGATTGAGACAAAAAGTGGTCCCTGATCAGACGCCAAAAGCGGCGTCTGATCTGGGACTGCACCATATGTCGTGGACTCGTGGTGTATTATGCGACATTGGCGGTGAAAGAGTTAAACTCCGATTCGTTGAAACTTTTTGGAAACTATCCGAATGTCAAACACTTTGGGTCCTGGCGTCTCATCAGTATTCAAGCTTTTCGCAAATGCCAGTTTCGTCCCGCTTAGCAGGTAACATGTTAACTGGGGAATATGTCTCTTTTTTACTATTATCCAGGACTAAAATATATATTTTTTTTGTCTTGCATCTTGGATGAGAAGAATAAATAGGAATATTCTCTTCTTGCTCCAATACTGGGCGTGTCTTCAATTGAAATGCTACAAGAAAGAATTTTAAATCATGTTTTCTATATCCCATTCATAATTTCATCCCTTTGTTTTATAAATCAGCTGCTATTTATCTTTTTTCGTCAAGGTAAATATTGCAAAAACGTTAGTTGAATGACTTTTATTCATCATTCACCAAAAGCGTATTGACATTTCGATTAAGAGGATTAGACACTGATTGCGAGTGACAATTGAAATGTTTTTATAAGAGCCCCTTCTGATGAAGTGTTTGCCATCTATTCCTGTTCAAACAATTAACCCATTTGCTCCCAGGGGATTCGCCCATGCTTATATATTGGATTAGTCTATCTTTTATCTAAGGGATGTCTCGTCTAAATTTTCATTTTTGTTTTGTTTTATATTGAATTTCCTATCAGCAATCAGTGAAGACTCTGATCAGACGCCGCATCATGCGGCGTCTGATCAGAGTCTACACTGTTTGCCTACGTCCCATATATGGGATCAAATGGGTTAATTGCGCTTTAAATATTGAGATTCATTATCGCCAAACATGGTTGTGTTCAACATATATAACCCATCTATAAGTTATGTTAGTAACCCACAGCGCGTAAACTAGAATATATATGGAAAGTCTTGCTATAACCTTATTGCCCTCCATATTCAGTCATCCAGGCCACTCGCATCCCGCTCCACCTGTCAATTCGGGACAATATGTGCAAAACTTTATGTAGATTGGATTGGCGTACTAGCAAATAGAAAGACCCTGATCAACAGCTCCGTTAGGATTCGTTTGATCTGGGTCTGCATTATTTTCCTAAATGTGTCTGGCCTAACACTTAGGGTATTAACTATTATAATTTTGCAATGAAATATAAAGAACGAACCCAACTGAAATTACATGTATACCCCGGGTCGATATCTACATGGATATTTGACCCAGGTCGCGTCGAATGCATAGCCCAGGACATATATCCATATACAGTAAACCCCGCTAATGCGACCACTTAATAAAGAGCCACTGACGTCATTTAAAGCAGGTGGTTGCTTAATGCATGACGAAAGTTGTGCAGAAAGCTCCTATAGGAGCTTTCTGCATAACTTTCGTCCTGCATTAAGCAATCACCTGCCTCTGTCACCCAGAATTATGCCTATTTTTGGTGGTCGTATTAGAGGGATTTTACTGTACATTATACATTCCACAATTCCGGGTCAGGTTTCGATGTATAGTAGCGATCTGGGGTACTATTCTATAGAAGGTCCCTACTCGTCACAGAGGAAACTATATACAGTGAAACATCTCCAAAACATGCTTAACTCTGTGTCTTGAAGGCAAGCGATAGCTTCATGCAATATGAAATCGATGCAGAAAGTTGCATTACTGTCGTTATGTGTTAACCAAACAGCCTGCTTGTATATATACCCCACGCTTATATTTAACGGTAGCTATACAGCTGGTTTTTTGTTCAACAGTAGAACCTCAAGCGACCTTAAGTTGACTGAACACATGCATCGGAAAAGCAGGTGACTACTTAATACAGAGACAAAATAATGCAGAAAGCTCTGCCCTGCATTAAGGTACCACCTGCCTTAATGACCCATAATTAGATCTCTTTTTGATGGTCGCTTAATACTGGGTCTGTTGTATTACACTTTCTACTTTGACGAGAATAGCTTGAACTTTAAATATTGCTGATACTGAATACATCAGTCGTGTATGCTATCAAAATCAAAATATTTGATCTACTATCATTCACATTCATTAGTTTTTCTTCTTGTAACTGTGTAACTTTGGTTCTGTATTATAGGACATTGGCAAACGGTTTGCACTCAGTTGAGACGTCGAGTAACTCTCCGTCTCAGTAGGTTCCATCCATGCTGTTTGTCACTCGTCCATTAGGTTCCATCCATGCTGTTTGTCACTAATCCATGTATTTTCAATAGATCTGAACGAAATTGATAATGTTTAAATATGTGGCAGAAGAAACGAAACTGAATAACTGCTTTTTTCACAGCAGGAAAAGGGCCAAGGCGCATGTCACAGTAGCAGCCTGTTTCTCTTGCACACGAGAGAAAGTAATGCAGCTAGAATTGTTCCGGAAGTGTCTGAGTGCTAGAACAGTTAGGGATAGTTACAGTTCGTTAAGCGTTAATTCCTGTCGCAGTGCTGCCGTTTCGCCTGTCATCTCTTATAATTAATCACCCTTTTTACCTTGACAAGTATTGTACATAATTGCAAGTTGCCTGCCATTTTAAAGAAAATGTACCGTGAGTAACGTCAGTGTGAGTCGACAAGCTGATATAAAAGAGATCGTATCCCCTTGACATGTAAATCATAAAAAGTAAAAGCATTTATAGGAAGAAGAATAAGGAACAGGAAGAAGAATAAGGAACAGCAAACTGATAGAGTCCCTTGCTTACATCTATCAATTATTATAATGTTTGTCATCCTGCAAACGATAACTGCCTTTCAATTTAAGAGGCCTTGGATCCAGAGTATTTTGAGTAAACTCAAACTCAGATTTAGAACATTATATAACCTCAGAGCCTGTGTCCAAAATTTTGCTGGAGTCTCAGCTCTTTCACAAGTATCTGATTTGTCAGAATTTAAGTGCAATAGCAAGACAATGGCTGAATGATTTCAGAGTTTTAGATAAAAGGGGTGTTCACACTGATATATCTACTTTAAACAATTTACAAAACTCTACCTTGTGGGTACCCATAATAATTGTCTCATAAAGGCGATTCTAATGAGTACATGTACCTACAAGAGTGCGGTGGAATATCATAGTAATATGTATATATAAACCAAGATATAGAAATACCCTTCAGTATTAATTTCATAAATTTCAGAAACAACCCTAGTCTATAGTTTATCTCAGTGATTGCGACTATTGACTAATCTATAGATTGGTGGAAATGCAAGAATGTAAGATTCCTTTTTATCACATAAGCCTTAAAAATGCAATAGAAAATGAAACTGTCGGCTGTTTCGGCCATTGCTTACAAACAGCGTAGGTATACAAGGGACGACACACGTGGAGCGCTGCGATTGGCTAACGCTTAAATTAGCGCTACGATTGGCTAAAGATTGCTAAATCGCATAAAAATGCACTAGAGCATTTATGCGATTAATAGCAATCTGTCACGGCACTCTCACAAGGCAGATTATATGATAAACTCTGTTCCCACATATCAAGGGTTAAAAATATTTAGTGGTATTATCAGTTATTGCAATGCCTTAAAATAACACATTACCTTATAGGCTATTTCTAGATACAACCTCTTTGAATAAATCTACCGAAAACGAGCATTAACTACAGAAAAAGACAATTTTAGAATTATGTAGTTTGAAACCATTGTGATCAATAGAGCATTTCCTCCTACTGACACAATGGTACACAATTCTGAAAGTTTTATCTAGTAAATGTTTCTTTTGGTAGATTTATTCAATGAAGTTGGGTCCAAAAATGCCTTGGAGGGAATGGGTTAAGTTTGAAATCAATATCGACGCCCACTATTACTGTTACAACTCAGAGATGAGCCGGTCCATGAGACTAAATGATAACATCATGAATATTTATTAGATGAAGTCTAACATCGACAGAAGTACGAAAGACATTTTGGCCATTGCAGCATTTCAGAATCGGATCTGTGTTTATCCCATAAGCAAAATGAGCAGACCCTGATCAGACGGCTCAAATGGACCCAGTCTGACCCGGGTCTACCGAAACTGTATCTCTTTCAAGGAACGAGTTAATGTTTGCAAACTGTGTAGACTAAGATCAGACACAATTTTCTCAATGCAATTTGATTGACAACATTTGTCAGGAAAGCTGGTTAACCGTTAATACAGTAAGTAATTTACTCGCTCAATCCCGTGATAGGAACATAATTATGCAAACAGTGTAGATGTCGATCCGTTGGCTTATATGTAGGTTCCTTCTGATTAGGGTCTGTTGTTCTCATTAACCCATTACTTAATAGGCTATTTTTAGATACAACCTCCTTGATTAAATCAACCGAAAAGGAGCATTAACTAGAAAAAAAATGTTTTTGTTGTTTGAGACCATTGTGATAAATAGAGTATTTGCTCCTGTAGGAGCAAATGCTCTATTTATCACTATGGTTTTACAGAACAGCTTTTACAGAATCGTCGAAAGTCGTCAATATGATGGGAATGGGTTAATGTCAAAAGCGTTTAAAAAGCATAATTTATTTTGCAGCTTTCTGCTGTCACCTGTCTCCAAGACCAATATTTATACCAAACTGAACGTCCGGTTTAGAGGGGTTTTACTGTACTTAGTGTTGTAATGGTATACACAATCAAGCTAATGTAAGTCCACTTGAAAAAAATGTTATTAAGTATTTTATCTGTCAACTGCGACACAATTGACATCTGCAAACACGAGTAGGTTGACCCTATAAATATGGCCAACTCCTCGGCGTCCCGTCATGATCCAAACTCCTTGTTAATCAGGCTGCGCGTCCTTTAAGAATGTGAGAGTTTACTTTTTTAATTAATTAGAGGAGAAGTTGATTAAATAACATTTTGCACAACAGGATAAGGGCTGACTTCGATGGTCTGTTGCCAAGATACACCGTGAATGAAGATTATATTGCCATGCTAAATTAAGCAATGTTCTCAATTTAAGTGAATGGACTAAAATCCAGGACAAACAATGTGACGTGAAGCGATGAATTGCGATAATAGCAAATCAAGCAGCCGCGCGTCAGTAAACAAAGTAATTTAAATTTACACATTATTGTGAAAACTCGATTATTCGAACACTCAAAAACGTACCATTATTGATCTTTAAGACAGGTGGCAGCTTAAAGCAAGGTGAAAGTCACGCAGAAAACTCTTATATGAGTTTTTCTGCCTGGCTTTCAACCTGCATTAAGCAGCCACCTGCCTTCTAAACCATACGTTCTTCATTACTAAATTTTCGTAGTATCGTATCGGGTTTTTACTGTATTATTGATTGAAATGTAATCGGGAGAACAAAATAAAAGACAAGGGTTCTATTTCTACCCGGTATTTTGCAGTAATTACAGATGCTATGTCACTTATTCAACCCCTTACTTGATAGCCACACCTTTTTACGCCTCAGAAAACAGAGTAGCCATACAGCTCTTGTAGGAAGCTGTCTGATCAGGATCTATTCTGCTTGCCTATGAAATAATAAAACTATGATTCTACAGTTTCTGCGATCTTATCTGAGCCTACTCTGTTTGCAAAGGAATTAAAAGGTGCATCTATGGAGTAAAGGGTTAATGAATATTCATGAAGTCAATACTTTTTGTTGAAATATTAATGAGGTAATGAGTGAAACATTGTCAGGAAATACAGTAAATTAGACATGAAGTCTCTTCAAGACGTTATATATGTGAGATTCCCCATAAATTTATTGTTTTACTACATGTAGGTGAAATGTTGCTTCAGGAAAGAGAAATCATTACACCCTTGAATGCGGGACACGCACGTATATGCAAACAATGTTGACCCAGATCAGAGGGCTCATAGAGGAATCTCCTAATTAGGATATGCACTGTTTCTCATTAGAATTCATCTATTAACTTTAAGCCTTTTATACCGAGGTGACTATATAGTTAAGTACTGATGTACTTATTCGACTCTCAAAGTTCAGCGTTGAAAGGGTTAAATGCAATCACAACGTTTGATGGTTACCAAGATAAAGAAATATAATATAATGGAGTGTTGCATGTTTTCAGTAATTGTACGATGGATTGACTCATGTGAATTCGAGGATTCTGGTTTAATAGGATTGGCAAGTGAAACACACTGGTAACTCTTACACCATGGAAAAATAACGCCTCTTTAAAGTTTGATCTGGTGCAAGTTTGACAAATATCGATTCGACCAAGCTTAGAGAAAGTATTGAAGGGTTGTCTTTCCTGATGAGACGCCGAGTTACTCGTGTCAAATCGCGAAAAGCGGGATAAAGGTTAATATTTTGCACGCTGCTGTCGAATTGGTAAAATTCTTCTAAACCGGACGTTCAATTTAGTATAAGTATCGGTCTTGTAGACAGATGTCAGCTTAATGCAGGGATAAAGTCATGCGGAAAGTTCCTCTGGCCTAAAAGTATCTGATAATGTTCTCTACTAGAATTCTAGTTTAGATAGTTTTACTGTATGTTTGCAAACGTTTGGAGCTATACCGAGTATCTTGGTATCCGTGTATGATCCAAATTGTTTGAAACCAGGACTGGATGTATGCTAAAATTACATTAGAACACCTGTGATTTGAACGTAAAGTTAAGAGCGTTAGTAATAGGTATTTCAACTTAACCCTTTCACCACCGAAGTCGCATAAATGCACCACGACAAATAGTGCAGTCCCAGATCAGACGCCGCCTTTTCAAGGCGGCGTCTGATCAGGGACTTCACTTTTTGTCTCAATCTCTATTTCTATACCTGTGCTTTACTCCTTTGAAATTTGCATTTATTTATCTCATTTCCGTATTGTACCGAATGATGTAACAAACATTTGATTGCGCCGAAAGGGTTGTATTATCTTTATTGTATCCCGCAGTTTTGTGGGTTTTTTTTACAAACAGTGTAGACCCAAATCAGACAGAACCTGCAGGAGCTGTTTGATCAGGGTATATTCATTTGACTTAAACTAACTGCCCTCTACTGTTTCCATGGCAATATTGTTTTATTTAATGACACAGGACGTAGATTTATTAGGATTGATAATTGACAGAGTGCATGCATACCATTTAAGTAAAGGTTTAAATGGCACCTACTGTCATAGACCTGAAATTGAGCCACCAAGGCATGGACTAACTTTCACTGGCAGTTAGAGTTATGTATTAGAAAATTTAAACATTGATTCAACTATTGTGTTCGTCATACGTGAATGTCTTATCCCATTCCTTTTTATTAACGCAATTAGACACCCCTGTAAACTTTAAGGTAAATATTTTAGACATTGTGACAGTAGGAGCAAATGCTCTATTTATCACAATAGAGTCAAAACTGCACTATTCAAGAAGTTCTCTAGGAAATGTTCTTCGTCAGTATATTTATTCAAAGAAGTTAAAATAGCCATAGGAATGAGTCTGAAAATAGACCATGATGGAATGGGTTAATCAAAGGCATGCTTGATATCTGTCTTTTGACACTGATACCAACGTAAGCATATGCAATGCAAATTCTGTATTGGATAACCTCGCTAGTTTAAACACTAAAATAAGTATCATTATCAGTATCAGTATTTAACCATTCTCTTGCTGATTTTTAAAATGCATTTCTCCATCTACCCATGCCCTGTTGTATAATTACATATATCTTCACTGTCTACAATTATTTCTCTGTGCAATCACTGCTGTGGAGTGCACAGGTTGCACAATCAATTCGTAAATAGTGCAGACCCTGATGAGACAGCTCCTGCAGGAGCTGTCTCATCTGGGTCTTCACTATTTACAGGTAGGTATATTGACGTGAATAGCAAGCGAAGGGTTAAGTCAGGTGACAGCTTAAGGCAGGGCGAAAATCATATTGAAAGGTCCACTGTGAGCTTTTTTGCTTGACTATCACCCTGTACTAACCCATTACTTCACATGCTTGTTTTAGGTCCTACATCTACCTCTCTGAAAAGGAGCCTTTATAAGAGGAAAGAAAAGAATTAAAATTGATAGTTTTGAAATTATTGTGGTAAATAGAGCATATGCTCCTATGGAGCAAATGCTCTATTTATCACAATGGTTTCAGAAAGTGACTTTTATAGAGCCATCAAAAGGTGTCAATATCAGGGAATGGGTTAATTGCAAAGATATTCTCCATTCTTCTTTACTGCCAGTATGGATTAGCAAGATTTAACAAAACTAACTAATTTGAATGCCCGGTTAAGACGGGTATTGTTGCATTATGATATATTTGTACGTATGCATTGACTAATATGCAACACACAGCTGTAAGCGTCACATGAGAATATTATGTACGTCTGGACTTTCCTGTAGGATTCACAAAATGTGACGCTTACGTCAGTGTGAAGAGTACACCTTCGAAACCATCTATTGTTACACTGATGCTGAAAAAAACGATATTTAGAGCCAGGGAACGTGGTGAAGAGAGTTGATTTATGATCACCATGTACAAACTTTCACAAGCACAAGAGAAGCTCACGCGGAAGCCATAGACAGGGAAGTGCCATAGTAAATTATTTACTTTCGGACTGAAATTCTAGTAGAGGCGTGTGTTGACAGATGTGAGACAAAATTATACTTTAAATTGGGTCTCTCGGGAGATGACTAATATAATGCATGCATATATATGGTATCTGTCGTAAGGTGTGTTTCACCCATCAAAACCTCAATTTCGTAATGAACTCGTCCAAATATTTAGTTTTAACCCTTTCACCTCCGCAGTCGAATAAATGCACAACGACAAATAGTGCAGTCCCAGATCAGACGCCGCATTTTCAAAGCGGCGTCTGATCAGGGACTTCGCCATTTGTCTCAATCGCTATTTCTATATATGTGCTTTATTCACATGTATCTCATTTCCTTATTTTACTGAATGATTTAACAAACTTGGCTTGCAGACGACAATTAGAAATTTGGCGCCGAAAGGGTTAATGAATCTTATTTCTGCTCGAATTATTTTATCAATGTTGCCTCTAGTAACTTATTTATGAATAAATATCGCTGTCCCTTGATCTACACTCTAGACATAAATGGGTCACTTCATATTTCGGATTTAACCAAATGGCACTGAATGGAATGCGGTATGATAAATGTAGCTTCAGTTCCTGACAGAGCTATAGATAACGGTGCATACTTACATTTCTCCATCAAATCCTATGTTGTTGCTGCACTTTAGAGTTGCCTCAAAGAGACAATTTTAAGAAGTGGTCCTAACATAAGGTTTCGGTGAAGAAATGAAGGCGGTATTCTTACAAATGTTTTAATTTACGCGTCGTATCAATACCCCTGGTACTGTTCATGCAGTAAAATATTTATAAAGTGACCATACATGGCGTCTAATTCTCGTCCCTGCAGTAATATGGTAGCGTAATGCAAGACGAAACACATTCAGAAAGCTGGCATACTAGATTTCTGCATTATTTTCATCATGCATTAACCCTTTACCTCATAGGCTATTTTTAGATACAACCTCTTTGAAAACAATCTACCGAAAAGGAGCATTAACTAGAGAAAAGGAAAGTTTTAGAATTTGTAGTTTGAAACCATTATGATAAATAGAGCATTTGCTCCTATAAGAGCAAATGCTCTATTTATCACAATGGTTTCACAAGGAGTCGTATGAGGGAATGGGTTAAATAATCACCTGCTCTTATATATCCTCGTGTGTAATCATTATTAAGCGATAGCTATTCAAAGGTGCTGATGTACGTCCAATGACGTCACCGTATATGAGACGTCATACAAAAAATGCAACCATACTATATTTGGTATGTTGCGCTACAGTGCAGAACATATGAACGCCTTATTAGCCAAATTGTGGTGGTTTTTCAGTGCAATTTGTGATGGGTTTCAGCCTAATTTTCAAACAATATGTGGAATTTATTAAGCAGCACATGGCATGATTAGCATCATTTGTTCACAAGTTAAATATGTATTTCGATAGCCAGCCAACTGTTTTATGCAGAAATGAGTCAAGCGACAGACATCAGTGCGTTATTTAGGCAGTATACATGTGAGAATAACTTTAACCATTTAATCCATAAATATTCATGTAAGAAATAATGATACCATGGTCATTAATGAATCCTATTCTTATCATGGCATCATGAACACAGTCATTTTGGTCATTGCAGAAGCTTTAGAATCAGATCTATATTATATCATAAGCAAATAAAGGAGGCCCAGATCTGACGGCAAATGCATAGAAAAGTGTATTTATGGAGTAAAGGATGAACAAAATAATACTCATCGAAATTGTTAACGGTGAACGTGTGCTTGGCACAGCATAAAAGGTATTCAGAACACTCTTTGCATTATTTTCATTACTGTGAATTAAGCAGCCATTTATCCATCACTTTTTCAGTGATCGAACAGAGAGGTACGGTTGAATTTGCGTAATGTCAGAGTAAACTGTCAAACATCAAAACAAACGAACAAAGGAATGCACGCATAGTTTTAAAATGTCATTGTCAAACTCAATTTTGCCGCCGTTCATTAGAATCACCTCTCTAGGGGCAATTCTAATGAATGGCAGCAAGTTAGGCGTTGGCTGACAAATAAGAGACTTTGATAGATCAGAACTCATGTTATCCGCAACCCTTGTTTCTTCAAAGCGAATAAATAAGTACTTTGCAAACCAGTTGGATTCATCAAAGCAAATGTACTATCAATCTGCGTGACTACCACTCAACCTAATGAACATTCCTGTCAGAAATAATGACGTTATGAAAAGCAAAAGGCTGAATTGTGATAAGGACATACGTGTATAAACATATATGTGGTTGGACATAACAGAAACTGTAAAGTCGTGTGTGTATTATTCCACAAGCAAACAGCTGGACAGCTCTAGGCCACGACAAAAATAAGGGAAATGCAATTTACTTGGTCATGAGAAATTACCAAACTTTCTTGTGAAGAACGTATTGCAATGAACAAAAGGTAACTGCCAAACTGACTTATGAATAAATTATAATGGCAATCATTATGTTCGTACAGAGTTCTAGATGCGTATAAGAAAAGATGCGTAGATTAAAATATTTTCCATAATAATAACTTCTTTATTTCTCCGCTAAACCCTATGTTGTGATCATTGTAAAGAATGGTCACACCATAGGGTTTGGTGGAGAAATTACGATTAAGCCTTTGAGTACGCGTCTTTCTCTGAAGCTCTGACTTGAACCAATGCTTTTGCAACGTATTTCATGAAAAAATGTAAATCATTGTATCGGAAACAATAGACAAGTTTAATAAGTTGGCACACGTTCGTCGGATAATTAAAATACCTAGTAAATGTTTTGCTTTCATGTCAATACTTTTCATTGATTTCGTCTGGTTGGCTCCTATCACAATGTTGATATTACTGATTAGAGGAGATTGATACATAATCCAGGAGCCAGACTGATGGCGGTTTACAGTTTAACATCCCCTGAACTATTCGTAAATAATGTTAGCCGTCCCATCGTATATCATATTACTGTAGCTTCCATTGATTTTGTGCAGTGCGTTCACGTAATCACTATGATCGATACCACAAGAGTAGAAACAAAAGTTAAAAGGTAGACAGGGGTGCGGTCTGAAAGCACCCAAAGCACAAGCTTATAATACGTTTTGCTTCAGTCTGAATTCATTCTAAAGCATATTATTGGTCAGAATTTGAGTTAACTCAAACTCTGACCAATCACATGCTTGCGAATAAATTTAACTCGGACCAATGAAATACTCGATAATGAAACTAAGTTTATTGCCCCGGAGTCAGCTGTCCGTTAAGTTAAGAATATCACTAGCATACACATAACGCTCTGGAGTGTGGACAACTGCTTGTAGTGGTTTTCAACTGAGCGTTCCATTTTAGACCGATCAGATGAAAAATGTTATAAGCTGTTGTCAACAGTTGCTAGCATTTACCTTAATTGAACATACCCATACTCCTGTTGTAATACTTAGTTTAGATTTAACTGGAACGATAACATACAGTAAAACCCCTCTAAACCCGACTTCTAGTATAGAATGATTTAAATAGTTTCAGGCAGGTGGTTGCTTAATGCAGGGTGAAAGTCATGCCGAAAACTCCTGCATTAAGCTGCTATACATGTATGTCTCCAAGGCTGATGTTTATACTAATAGTCTGGACGTCTGGTAAAGAGAGGTTTTACTCTATCTTAAAAAATATTTTGAATGGAAGCACTTATTAATGAATAATGGGTAATAATAAATAAATGAAATTACAAAGTTGAAACAAAAATCAAATGGACGTTGCACATAACCGTTATAAAAGCGTCTTGGGTCCAATGCAGTAATCATTTACACTTAATGTTTGCTGCTATTTTTTTGTTATGGAAAATCATATTTTTCTTAGACCTGACATGTGACCTACAAATTATGATATAAAATAATTATATACATATATGAATTGTTATACATTTAGTCATTTGCAAAACAATCAGGATCATTGTGCAGTACATTACGCTATCCTGGATCTGAATCGCATCTACAAACAGCCTGAATTCACAACCGAGTCACGCGACTTCTCATCAGGATCCAATAGTTTTGACACTAAGTTAATAGTTACATTTTTTCTATCGGATGTACATGTATCCAACATTGCATATTTGAGCAACCATTATTTTTCACAACGGGAAAAGAGTTTAAAACAGTATATAAAACTCACCTGGAACAGAGTTCCCTGCTTTTTTGTCAAGAATGAAAGGTTTTCGAAGCTGTCTGAGTCGGGAAAAGTCAACACTAAGTCCGTAAGCACATGCACTTAAAACACTTAAAAACACCAGCACACACTGTGTTCTCCCGAATAACCGCATCTGAAAAAGAAAGAAATGCGAACATTTAAGTATCATTCAACCCAAGATGAAATGAAAGCAACCAATTTGTCACTCCTTTTAAATCTTCTAAAGTCTGTGTACAAAGACATTTTTCATAAAGGTGAACATCTGCTTTATCCTTTAACCTGAGTAAATTCTCATAGGAAGACAATGCCATCCACAGAAATCTTAAAAGTAGATTTTTGTTTCTTTCTTCAATTCTTTTAATCGTTTACTTCATGAATATTCACGTAAAAAATAATGACACGATCAACATATATGTATTCAATAATGACACGATCAACATATATGTATTCAATAATGACACGATCAACATATATGTATTCAATAATGACACGATCAACATATATGTATTCAATAATGACACGATCAACATAGATGCATTCAATAATGACATGGTCAACATAGATGCATTCAATAATGACCTGATCAATATAGATGCATTCAATAATGACCTAGTCAACATAGATGCATTCAATTTGTATAGGGGCACATGAAGTAGGATGGCAGAAGCCACATAAATAGATCTATCTGAATCCATTAGCAAATAGAGCAGAGACTGATCAGACGCTTCATACAGTAGCCGTCTTTTCTTGGTCTACTCTGCTTGCAAAAGTGTGGCCTAAACTATGTTATACTGTCACCATGTTTTATGCAATACAGAAGAAAATGTAAAACAACCACCACTTAACCCTTTCGGCGCCAAATTTCTAATTGTCGTCTGCAATCCAAGTTTGTTAAATCATTCAGTAAAATAAGGAAATGAGATAAATAAATGCGAATTTCGAAAGAATAAAGCACATATATAGATATAGAGATTGAGACAAATAGTGAAATCCCTGATCAGACGCCGCCTTGAAAAGGCGGCGTCTGATCTGGGACTGCACTGTTTGTCGTGGTGCATTTATGCGACTGCGGCGGTGAAAGGATTAAAGCACATACAGTGCGTTGTAGCGATAGAGTCAATAACTGATCAGACGACTCCTACAAAACCGTCTTATCGGAGTCTTCGTGAAACGGCGTTTAAATGAAGGAAAGTGTTAGTACATATCCATTGCTGAAATTTGTCACCATTACGTTCCCTTAAATGCCAAAGTAACACTGATACTTTATACATGCTCCAGTTTGTATATCAAAAGTACCACAATGAAAACATCTAAATCAAAACTTACCATTCTGAAAGATAATCATACCACCAACCCTTACTGCGCTGTCTGTGGCATTTGCAAATAGCTTGAATCATGCGGGACACCGAGCAACTCGACGTCTCATTAGGTTCCAAACTGTTTGGTACTTAATCAATGGTTTCTGAAAAGCTCCATCGAAACAGAAATAGTCAAAATTGCACCTGGGTCCAATGTTATAAAACATCTGAGTCTGAGTCTGTGATCATCCTCCAGTATCTGATTGGTCATATTCTAAGCAAGTTCCGAATCTGACCAATCAGATGTTTGATAATGATCTCAGACTCAAACAAAAAGCTTTATAACCTCGTACCCAGATCCAAGTTTGCGTAGAAACTAGTTTTTGAGCAACCGTGTAAGGGTGGAGTTATATGCGCAAAAACTCAAACTTTATCTACCTTCTACATTGCAACTAGCCTCGGGACTAAACTGACTGTTGATGTTGTGCGATATTTTATACTACCCGTTAGCTTGGTCTCAAACTGATACGTGATGGATACAAAACTGTGATCTACTTTCAGATCAGTCATGTTATTTGAGAAATTAATAACCGAGTCCCAATCAGTTTGGATTCTAATGCGGCACCGGGTGATTCGGGTCTTTATCTGGATCCAAGCGGATTGCAAATTCCATTTAGTTCATATTTAGCAGCTAACAAATTAATAAGGATATGATGCTAGATCTCCCAGTGAGCTTAGTAGATTAACATCCTAAATTAGGTCTCCGTTTTAATCATAAATATAATAGGCAGCACGGTGAAGACGCGGTTGCCAGGAGACATATTCGTTCGGAAACAAGCCTTTGTGAACACTTCACATGCGATCTTGACAACAATTTTATAACTATTTTATAAATACATTTTGATTTCAAATGCAGCATGTACTTATAAGAGATAAAACTCATTAAAGATCATATACACAGCCACTGAATCTTTATAAAGACACATGTCTTGATTAACATTGTACTCTATTTGCCCCCACTGAAATACACTGTACTCTATTTGCCCCCAATGAATTACATTGTACCCTATTTGCCCCCACTGAATTACATTGTACCCTATTTGCCCCTACTGAATTACATTGTACACTATTCCACCGGCCCCTGAATCGCATTTATTAAGTTGTTAATGTTTCATTACGATACTTTGTGTAGCAAGGTGTTACCTTTAATTAACCTACATTAAGATGTTACCTTTAAATTAACCTGCAGTAAGCAACCACCTGCATTACAGACATTCTTTTAATGGTCGCTTAAGACAGGTTCTACTGTACTTGATTAGTGCATTAATGTTTAACCCATTTGTTCCCACGATCCCATTTATGAGACACAGGCAAACAGTGTAGACTCAGATCAGACGCCGCATAATGATAGGAATTTCAATATAAATCGAAATTGAAAATTAAGGTCAGCCACCCCTTAGATAAAAATGGACTAATCCAATATATAAATATGGAAGAATCCACTGGGCGCAAATGGGTTCATATTCAACATATTACTGTCTGTGCTATTTGCTTATGAAATAATATAGAACTGATTCTGGGACATTTTGTCATGATCAAAACCTGTCTTGTTCATAACACAGCATTATAAAAATCAGCAATTAATATTCACCCAGGCATTATTTCATAAGTTGATATTCATTAGGTAAAACTAAAGGTTAAGAAACCAATGAGATGAAACATGGGGGTCATAAAAGCCGTTAGATGCTTAATGCAGGGCAATCCTTACGTGGGAAATCAGTTTACTGCATTTAATTTACTTTTATCCTGTATTTAACCCTTCTCTTGCTGAATTTTAAAATACATTTCTCCTTCTTTATCCATGCCCTGTTGTATAATTACATATATCTTCACTGTGTACAAGTATTTCGCTGTGCAATCACTGCTGCTGCACTGGTTGCACAATCAACTTGTAAATAGTGCAGACCCTGATGAGACAGCTCCTACAGGAAATGTCTCATCTGGGTGTTCACTATTTACATATAGGTATATTGACGTGAATAGCAAGCGAAGGGTTAATATCCAACAGACAGTTTGATTTAGTGAATGCGAACGACTGTGATGTTACATAATCCCTTATTGAAATCTAATAATATCAAAACAAACAATGGTGTGTCACACTTTTAACAGCAATATAATAATGTTAACACATTCCCTCCTACTGGCACATTTTGATGCTTCCGTAAAATGCTTTTATTTTATAAACCATTGTGATAAATATAAAGTATTTGCTTCATAGGAGCAAATGTTCTATTTATCACAATGGTTTCAAAACTACATATTTCTAAAGAAATTCCCCTTCACTAGTAAATGCTCCTTTTACATTAGGTAGATTTATTCAAAGAGGTTAGGTCTAAAATAGTACAGGAGAGAATGTGCTATGCAGCTTATTCATGAATGAAATTAATCGTTTCAAGCACAGAAATATCAACATTGAATACCTTTAACTCGCTGACTAACTTTAATCCATTCAATAATGTGTCTATTCCATCTGTTAACGCATTGGCTGTATTACACGTATCTCCAAACAAGCATGCGAAACGAATGGAAAACAATTTGGATCTTAATAAGACGAAACTCGACCAAATACAGTAAACATCGCTAATCCAAATTATAGAATACAGTAAAACCCCTCTAGTGCGACCAACAAATAGAGGTATAATTCCGGGTCTTAAATTCCGGTGGTACAAAAAAGCTTTCTAAAATGTCTACAATGTCCCACCTTATTTCCTTATAACTATTTTTTCCATGAATATTCAGTAGGTATTAAAATTTGGAATAAACGTAGAACAGGAAAAGGGTCAACATTTATCATACTATTCGCAACTTGAATCGCATTTGCAAACAGTGTGGACCAAGATGAGACACATTACAACTCGGTGTCTCATCAAGTTGGTTGACACTCGATCAATAATTTCTCAAAAGCTTCATCGAATTGGAAGTAGTCTATAGTGTACGAGCTCAAAATTAGAGCAGACATGTTCTTCACAGCGGAATAAGGCTTAACCATTAACACTATGAATATTTATGTAAGAAATGATGACATCATGAATATTACAGTGAAACCCCGCTAATGCGACCACTTAATAAACAGCTACGGGTGTCGTTTAAAGCAGGTGGTTGCTTAATGCAGGGCGAAAGTTATGCAGAAAGCTCCTATAGGAGCTTTCTGCATAACTTTCGTCCTGTATTAAGCTACCACCTGCCTCTGCCACCCAGAAGTATGCCCCTTTTTGGTAGTCGCATTAGCGGGGTTTTGCTGTAATTCGATTAACTGTTATATGGCCTCAGGAACTGTTGGCCTTTGGAGAAACTAGTGAATTATATCTATATTATATCATAAGCAACAGAGTAGACCCTGATCAGACGGTTCCTATATAGCAAAAATTCAGTGGTACGTACGTTTAGCTATTATATCATAGCAGTACAGTAAATCCCTTATGAACTGGACTTCTAGTAGAGAAGAAGTTAGATACAGATGGCTGCTTAATGCAGGCTGAGAGGCATGCAGAAAGCTTATATTATATAGAGGAATTTTCTACATGACTTTCATCCTGCATTTAACCCTCGCTTGCTATTCGCGTCAATATACCTACCTGTAAATAGTGAAGACCCAGATGAGACAGCTCCTGCAGGAGCTGTCTCATCAGGGTCTGCACTATATACAAGTTGATTGTGCTACCAGTGCACTCGACAGCAGTGATTGCACAGCGAAATACGTGTACACAGTGAAGATATATGTAAATTATACAACAGGGCATGAGTAAAGAAGGAGAAATGTATTTTAAAATTCAGCAAGCAAAGGGTTAAAAGCCCCCTGTCTTCAAGACCGATATTTATACTAAATTCAACGTCCGGTTTAGTAAGGTTTGACTGTACATGCAAGTTTGCTGAGTAACCAGAACATTGTCTATCTATCTACAGCAGTGTTAAACAATGAAATATTAAGTAACATAAAATAGTATTAGTCCTTATCATACTAAGCTAGACATAACTGATACAGTAGAACCCCTATAGGTTATTGCAAAACCAAAAACACCTCTAAACCGGACGTTTATTAAAGAACAACTTAGGTCTTTTTAAGCATATGGTTGCTTAATGCAGGGTGAAAGTCGTGCAGAAAGCTCCTATAGGCGCTTTTTGCATGACTTCAGTCTGCATTAAGCTACCGCCTGTCTGAAAGACCGGTTTTGATACTAATTGTACCGTCCAGTTTAGAGAGGTTAACTGTATTGGCAAATAGCTTGAATCCCACGAGAAATCCAGTAAACCGGGGTCTCATCAAGACCTAAGCTGCTTGACACTCGATCATTAGTTTCTTAAAACTTGAATTAATTGGGAGGGACTAAAACCTGTAGCCGACCAGAGTTTGAGCAGACATAATGCAATTCAATTTCTGTATACATAGTATGCTTATAGCAAGCATGATACAAGAATACATTACAGCGATATATGAACATGTCAATAGACAGAACCAATGCTAGATGTATACCGCTTTGAAAAAGAAACAATGACTAGAATAGAAGGTTGGTTCAGCATGCTCAGGGTTAACCCGTTTCCCTATTTAATATTCATATAAGAAATAGTGACTTCATTAATATTTACTAGCTGATGTTTTATAACAGCATACATGTATGTATACAGGGGTTTTGTGGCATTGATATAAACTGTAGTTAGATATGCTATAATGTCTTAAAGCAAACAGAGCAGACCCTGATCAGACTGCTTTTACAGAAGCCATCTGATCTAGGCCAACTCTGTTCGTAAATTAAAAAAAAATGCGTCTATATGAAGGACAGTGTTAAACAAGACGATGAACGTTTGTATAAGTTTTCAATATAAAAAAACTGTTCTGTTCTGTTAAAAGTAAAATTGTATTAGTGCTTACCATGTTATTTTGGAAATAAACCATTTCATTGTTGCGCAACAAATCATCCAACGAGTATGAAACACATTTTGACACTGACTGACAGATGGCGTGAACAATACAAATTCCTCACACTTCATATAATGAAATCATAAACGACAATCAATTAAATTAACATGAATTCCACTAAATTTCTAATCTGGGGGCTGTTTAAAACAAACAATTAAAAACCACAGAGTATGAAAGTTTAAATCGAGTATTACAACGCCATTATCTTGCACCAGAGGGCATCAATTAAATCAAAATTGATGCGATAATCTATCTATCTGACGTAATGTTGTCATTATTAATCTCCAATATTACGTTATAAACAAATGCATGCTAGATCAGATAGATAAGCGATCTCTGTGTTTCAATTATCCCTTACACTGCTGTTCTGGACGTGTGTCGCATTTCCAAACATATTGTATCCAGAAGAGACGCCGAGTAACTCGGCGTCTCATCAGGACCCAATCTGTTTGATACTCGGTCAATACTTTCTCAAACGAGAGTAGTAAAATGTGCTCCAGATCCACATTTTGAGCTGACATAAAACTTTCACATCGGTATAAGAGTTCATGTTGAAATGCGATTATCTAAAAGGTATCCCAGTAGGCGGGGGGCTTCCAATTGATCCAAATTCTTGTTTCTATTAATTATTCATATTTTAATAGACTGATACCACTCCAGGAGTGACAACACGCTATATGGCGATGGTGAAATTCGATTGTCAAACGTCACTTATTTCCACACGACCCCTTTTTATTTTCACATGGGAATATTTGTTCTCCATAAAGCCACAGTTCTGAGAATATAATGCTTCTACGCAGCCGCGAGAAATATTTGTTGATCCTCAGCCGTAGCTTGTGGTAAATCGGTTAACTATTATCTTACTGAACAAATGATGCGTGCCCATACACTTACATGTATCTCTTAAACATTTGTTTCCTACTAGCTCACACTTTTCAGGAACTCTTAATTGTATATCTAACAGATTGGATCCAGATAAACTGCCGAGTTACTTAAGCTAATTGCAAATATTAAGTTAGATCACGATCGACATAATATGCCGAGTTACTCGGCGTCTCATTCAGATTTAAGATATCTACTAATGTTAACCATGTCGCTACTAGCAGTGAACTGATGAGATGCCGTGTTACCCGGTGTCTCATTTGTATTTAACCCATTACCTCATAGGCTATTTTTAGATCTAACCTCTTTGAATAAATCTACCAAAAAGGAGCATTAACTAGAGAAAAGGAAAACTTTAGAATTTTGTAGTTCTGAAACCATTGTGATAAATAGAACATTTGCTCCTTAGGAGCAAATGCTCTATTTAACACAATGATTTCAAAAAGTGACTTTTACAGAGGCACAGAAGGCGTATTTATGGAGGAAAGGGTTAATCTGTTTATAAATGTTAGCCATTTCGCAAACAGCAGTGTAATACCTTATCCAGCAACGTTATTGAATGTCAAACATTTCACAAATGGATTAAATCTAAGTAGATGGTATTTCTATTTGGCATTTTGGTGCATTTGATTGCATTAATTATACATCAGGCGATTTTACGGCACAATTGTCGAATTAACATTCTCCGTCGTTTTGAAATGTCTTGTAATGCCAATGGAATACATGAAAAACTGTATAGTTCCCACTTATGAGGAGTAAATATATTGGTCCGTAAGAGCAGGTGGTTGCTTCACACAGAACAAGCGTCCACGGAATAAAAACCGTTCCAAGCTGTCTGTACTTCCAACCTGCTTTACGTTACAGCCTATCTGAAAGACTCAGCATGTATCACCTTAAGCGTTATAGTGAGGTTTTACAGACATGCATGCCTTTATAATGGTTGGTTCTTAACCCTAAACGAGACTTGATCACATTTGTAACTCGACGTCTCATCAGGATCCAAACTGTTCGTAACTCAGACATGTGTTAATGAATCGGCAGTAAGTAAAAAATACAGCATATCAGAGACTGACCAAACTAGCTGTTTGTTTAACACTTTACTCCATGAATATTCATGTAAGAAATAATAACATCATGAATATTCATTAGATTATATTTTATAAAGACACATACACTGTTGGCAAATCCAGAAACAGTAGAATCATATCTATATTATGTCATAAGCAAAAATAGCAGACCCTGATTAGACGGCTCCTATAGCAGCCGTCTGATCTGGGCCTACTCTGTTTGCAAAGGCGTAGAAAGGCGCATTTATTGAGTAAATGGTTAAGGATAAGTGTTAATCTGTGTATTAGTTATTTGTAGTAAAGACAATATTGTCTCTTTACGTGTACAACGGTAACTTAAAAGATGCATACGTGTGAAGTGTAAACTAGGAAGCAACTTAACCTTTTCCCTGTTGTATATTCATGTAAGAAATAATGACGTCATGAATATTAATTAAAAAAATTTTTATAATAGCATATGAACACATGACATTTTGGCTCAGGCAGAAGCTGTAGAATCAGATCAATATTACACTATAAGTAAACAGAGCAGACCGTGATCAGACGGCTCCTATAGGAGTCGTCTGATCTGGGTCTACTCTGTTTGCAGATGCGTAAAGATGCGCTTAAATAAGGGAAATGGTTAAAACCATAACTTTTTGAAAGCGAGAGAACGATTACACTGCTATTTGCAAACAGAGGAGCCATCTGATCTGATCATGCTCTGCACTCATGGAATCATATAGACCTCATTCTACATGTAACTTCTGCCAAGGCTAAGGCGTGTGTTCAGATGGAAATATATAGTTTATGATTTCAATATATCTTACACGAATACTCTTCTGGTAGAATGGTAAACATATACAGTTGAACTTCGATATATCGAACTCGGATAACTCGAACTTCGGGTTTACTCGACATAAAAGTTCGACCCTTCCAAAATTTACAAGTATAGAAGTGTTCTAGAACGTAACACTACATATATCTAGAAACACACATGACAGCTAAAAGCAGGTCGATAGTAATGCTGAAAGCTCCCCGTGGGAGCTTTCAGCATTACTTTCGACCTGCATTGAGCTGTAAACTTGAGATATTGGTCAGATTATAAATCGGATGACTCGAACCTCTGTTATCTCGAACTAATTTGTATGGTCCCTTGAAGTTCGAGATATCGAAGTTCAACTGTATATATCCTATCCCTTGTTTAAGTAAGCCTACACAGAAATTCAAATTCCCATTACTGCGCTCAAAACTTGAGCGTGAAACAAATCTTCTTTTTTCTTGTGAGCAGAATTTGACTGGTCGACGATGTATTCAAAGAGAAGTCGAAACCATTTTAAAAAGATTACCCCTTTACCCCATGCATACTCATGCAACAAATAACGGCATCATGGGTATGTATTAGCATAATTCTTATAAGGGTATAATGAAACACGTGAATTTTCAGTTTTTGACTAAGAAATTGTAGAATCAGATCTATACAATCCAACCAGCAAACAGGACAGACACTGATCAGAGGACTCTTGCAGGAGCCGTCTGGCTCTACATCGACATTAGGCTTAACCTTTTACTTCATATAAATCCTTTTCATACATTTGCAAACAAAGGAGACCCAGATCTAACGGCTCCTATAGGAGCCGTCTTATAAGGGTCTGCTTTATTTGCTTATGGCATAATATAGATACGATTCTGCAATTGTTGCCTGAGCCAAAACATCCTGTTAACGTATGCCATCATAGCAGTTCATCCAATAGATATCCACGATGCTATTATTTCTTACATGAATACTAAACAGGGAAAGGGTTAACCCTTTCACCGCCGATGTCGCATGAATGCACCACGACAAATAGTGCAGTCCCAGATCAGACGCCGCCTTTTCAAGGCGGCGTCTGATCAGGAACTTCACATTTTGTCTCAGTCTCTATTTCTATATATGTGCTTTATTCCTTTGAAATTTGCATTTATTTATCCAATTTCCTTATTGTACCGAATGATTTAACAAAACATGGATTGCAGACGACAATTAGAAATTTGGCGCAGAAAAGTTTAATAGAGACGACATGGAGTGTACTCGTAATATATGATAAATATGAAATGTCCATGTCACGGGCCAGTATTATGGCATTCCACATACGTTCTCGCATGCTACATGGACTTACATCTTCTACAATACATTCCCTGGTGGAGTTTGTTAACTGCACGATTGCGTTGTACAAAAAACGACCGGGCACGTCTATTGTCTGCTATGTCCCTTTATTGCCAACCAAACATAATAATAAAGTGTCATAATTGAAAGATGACGTGACTGTCATGAATTTATCTTTTTTCATGTACATTAACTATATCCATGTTTTCGTCGTACATGTTATACCAGAATATGAATGTTTTTCTCGTGAACAAAGATTTGGAGAACGATGGAATTCACTATTGTTTATGGCAATATTTATTTTTTCTGCGAAAAATGAACGACTTTATGCTAACATCAGGGTATGAGAGATTTACATCTATTGGAGAAGACAGTTTTTGTGTTTGTGTGTTTAGCCATGCTGTACGAAAAACCAATACAGTAAAACCTCTCTAAATCGGAATTCTAGTTGAGAAGATTTTAAATAGTTTTAGGCAGGTGGCTGCTAATTGCAGGATGGAAGTCATGCAGAAAGCTCCAAGAGGAGTTTTCTGCATGACTTTCATTCTGCATTAAGCTGCCATCTGTCTCCAAGTCATTAGTAGCTTTAATTGTAGACTTCGAAACATTATGTGAATTTGTATTGCTATTGTACGTGTATGTTTGGTCAAAAACGTACAAGGCAGAATGGTGAAGATCCATATCATAATGGACTGTTTTCGTCCAGAATTTATGTTTGCTTAGTTATACAGTAAAACCTCTCTATAACGGCCACTAAATTACATCAAATATTTTGTGTTAAAGGCAGGTGACTGCTTAAAGCAAAGTGAAAGTAAAACAGAAGCTCTCATAGGAGCGTTCTGTTTTACTTTCACCTTGCTTTAAACGACCACCTGCCCTAAATACCAAATAATTAACACAATTTAGTGGCTGTTATAGAGAGGTTTTACTTTATTGCTTGAACTCACCATTCCTTATCCCGCTGTCCGCAACATGACACCATTTGCAAACAGCTAGGACCCTTAAGTGACGCTTGCTAAATCTGTGTCTCATCAAGATCCAAGCTGTTTGACACTCATTCAATAGTTTCTAAAATAATTGATAAACTCGAGGTAGTCAAACGTTTACCAGATACAACAAAGTTGAGATGTTAATTTTCACAGTCAGATAAGAGCTACCAGGAAACCACGTTGTTTTTATTTGAAATTTCAATACCTACTGAATATTCATGGATCAAATGATTGTAACTAAATATGAAGGTGGAACATTGTAGCCATTTTAGAAAGTGGTGAAATAGATCTGTCAAATTCCATTGCAGAACCGGATCAGACGGTTCATACGGCTCGCTGTTTGCAAATGCACGAAAATACTTTATACATGTATGAGGGAAAGGGTTAATAGTCACGAAAAATGCAAAATTTCGAAATGTTAACATGAAAAAAATTCTCTCGCCTTTGTTTTAACCCTTTATCCGATAGACTTCTTAACCCGTTACCTCATAAACTATTTTTAGACCTAACCTCTTTGAGTAAATCTACCAAAAAGGAGCATTGATTAGAGAGAAGGAAAATGTTAAAAGTGTGTATCAATAAAACCATTGTGATAAATAGAGCATTTGCATCCTATGGAGCAAATGCTCTATTTATCACAATGGTTTCAAAAAGTGACTTTTACAGAGGCGTAGAAAGGCGTATTTATGGAGAAAAGGGTTAAGGAGCCGTCTGATCGGGGTTAGCCAACAAACGTTCTTGATGTTATTTGTCACATTTATATTCTCTCGCCTTTGTTTTAAGTTGGTTACCATGCAGGCCAGTCAGTCACCCAACACGTATTTGTTCGAGAGTTCATGATTTCTCGCTAGGTACTGTTAAGTTGTTAATAACTGTCAGTTCTAATTCACACTACTCTTCTCACATGCTGTTTTGAAACTGACACTTGCCTGTTGACGTTAATGCCAAACATATCACATTTGTCACGAATTCATTTTCTCCAACACTAATTAAAAAACGCTAAAACATTAATACAGGCTAATAAACCCCATTTTTTGCAACAATACAGTTAAACCTGTCTTAAGTCACCATTACAATGAAATCTAGTTCGTGGTCTTTAAGGCAGGTGATAACTTACATTGTAATACAGGGCGAAATTAATGCAGAAAGCTCCTATGGAAGCTTTTAGTACCAGATTTGCACTATATTAAGCTCCTAGCTGCGTTTTAAGACTCTTAGGTTCAAGCGACCAATGGTTACTTAACCCATTCTCGCGTAGGCTATTTTTAGATTCAACCTCTTTGAATAAATCTACCGAAAAGGAGAATTTACTTCTGAAAATATTTTTTTTTTAGAATTGTATAGTGTTGAAACCATTATTATAAATAGAGCATTTGCTCCTATGGATCAAATGCTGTATTTATCACAATGGTTTCACAAAGTGACTTACAGAAGCGTCAAAAGGCGTGAATATGCGGGAAAGGGTTAAGACATGCTTCGCTCTGAGTACCCAGGTGGTTTGTTAGAATCTATATACTATCTGATTACACTAAACCCTATTTAGTGAGTGTTTGTATCAACACACTGTTGTTTAACTCTTTCCTTCATGTATTTTTTCACGCAGTTTGCAAAATAGAGGAGACCAAGATCAGACGGCTCCTATAGGAGCCGTCTGATTAGGGTCTGCTCTATTTGCTTATGCAATTATGATAGAGCTGATTTTACAGTTTCTATTAATACCAATGAATACTGTGTACATGTGCTTTTGTAGAAATTCAGCTTATAAATTGTCATGAATATTGAACCGCGAAAGGATTAGTGCACCATGAACGTAATACAAAAGCTCATGTGGGAGATATATCGACATCCATTAAGCTACCATCGCCATCCATTAAGCTACCACCTGGCACTAAGACCCCCCAAATAATACACATTTGAGGTAGTCGTTGTGGAGATGTTTTACTGTATTTTGATAGTATATCACACTGTGGGCGAACGTTTTAAAACACAATAGTCACTAGTTATATGTTCTATGGTCGATTACCCATGGTGTGACTATTCTGTTTAACACTTTCCGTCATATAAAAGTGTTTTCACGCATTGCAAACAAAGTACCCCCTCCCCCCCCCCCCCCCCCCCCCGATCAGACGGCCATCTGATGAGGGCCTGCTGTTTGCTAATGGAATTTGAAATATCTGTTTCATAACAGGGAAAGGGTGAATGAATACATGTATGAGTGTTTATAAAAAACAGAAAGTCATTGACTGCATTAAGCTCAGGGGCTTTCTGCATAACATTCGCTCTTCATTCAGCTACACTATGGCTCACACATCCTCTCGGCGATCGCTTTAGTGAGGAGGTCACTGTATTCATTAGCATATCACATTGCGGCTGGACTTTTTCAAAACGAATGGTATCTGGTTTTATATAAAGCAGAATAGTCATGGTGTAACTATGGTGTGTGTATGTAAAAGATGGAAATATTAATTGTGTTAGAGATAAGAAAACGGTTTATGTAAAAATACAACTTTAACCCATTCCCTCATATTGACGACTTTTGACGACTCTGTAAAAGTAATTTTGTGAAACCATTGTGATAAATAGAGCATTTGCTCATGTAGGAGCAAATGCTCTATTTATCACAATGTTTTCAATACTACGCGATTCAAAAATGTTCCCTTTCTGTAGTTAATGCTCCTTTTCGGTAGATTTATTCAAAGTAGTTGGATCTAAAATAGCATTTGAGGGAATGGGTTAATGCATCAGGTTCTTTATCTTGTCCCCTTCACCATTTCCTACATAAATATACATGCAAATAATCACGTATGATGTATGAATATTGATTGGCTTAACCCTTTCCCTAATATAAACAAATAAGCAGAATCAGAACTATATTCTGATTTGTAAAAGCAAACAGGACAGAACCTTATCAGACATCTACTAGCGTTGTCTTATCCTGATCTACTCTGTTCTCAAAGGCGTTAAAATGCGTGTACATAGAGTAATGTGTTAAAATGGACTCGCCGCTATTAATTATAACGCTACCATGAAACTGATGATGACCTTTTTTATAAACAGTTTGGATCCTGATGATATGCAAAGTTAACCGACTTGTTGACATTCTGACACAGTTGTTTAAAGGATATTTGTTAGAGCTGAAGTTGACGACAATTGTATTGCAGATCAAAGTTTGTTAATGTTGAAGGGGATTGCTTTTACTTCAACAGGAATTTTACTTAATGGTTCTCGTTATTGACAATGTATGGCGGTACGTGAATGTAATACAAATGTAGTTCCCCCGATATGTTCACCTTTATCCCGCTATCCGAGACCCGACTCGCATTTTGAAAACAGTTTGGATCCAGATGAGACGCCGAGTTACTCGGCGCCTCATCAGGATCCAAGCTGTTTGACACTTGATCAGCTGTTTCTCAAAAAGTTGATCGAATCGTATGTAGTCAAAATTACATAAACTCCAAATTTGAGCGTACATGTAGTTGGATAAGGGTTGATCGTTCGAATGTTAGATCCAGATCAGATGATCCGTTTGATATGGGTCTGCACGGTTTGTCATTTAAAATCATCTAGCAAGTTTAAGCATTTCATACTGAATGACCTCCATAGTTAAACACTGGTGGACTAGTTCATTCTAAAACAGCAGCGCTAAAGGGTTAACATACATTACATGTCTATGAAACATTCCTATAACAAACCTGTTGCTGTTTCAGACTTTTCAATATCAAACCATTTACAGACATTTTGAAAAGAGCATGTGGTGTAGTCTCCAGGAATACTTCCAGATGTCTAATTCAATTAAACATGAACTAGGTTAAGAAAAGAAGAGACTGTCAAAAGTTCTACAAAAAAACTCTAAGGCGGATCTGTTGCGAAATATTGCCTTTTCTTGAAAACAAAAGTTTGTTCTTAATGCTCTTTTGCAAGAACTGCACAAGGGATGATTTATACGGTAAAGTTTCGGTAATACAACCCAGCTAACAAATATTCTTGATGTATTTTCTCGCCTCTTACAGGACCTGTCGGATTCAGGTCTACTCTGTTTGCAAAGTTCGTTCACATGCGTCTCTTTAAGAGAAAGGGTAAACGAATAAATTTACAATAGTTTTGCGCTAAACTCTCAGTATAAACAATACATGTAAGGAATTGGCGTTTGCTTATATAGAACATGGGTATTAATTCGGTAAATCATTAAGTGACTATTAAAAAGGAGTCTAAATTTTGGTTTTGAAGGCAAGTTGCAGCTTAATGTAAGACAAAATTGATACAGAAAGCTCCAAATGACTGTTCTGTATTACCGTTGCCCTGCATTTGGCAACAAAATGCATTTTAAGACACGTATGTTTAATGGGTAAGTGACTGTTTAATCCTTGATTTCCTTTGCAAACAGGACAGAACCAAATGAGACGTCGAATTATTTGGTCTCCCATCAGGGCCATGCTGTTTGACTGTCTTAATGGAAGTAGAAGAAAGTAAGCAGCGAAATTCAAATAAGAAAACACTTCCTATTGATGGAAGTTTTGATGCAATGTTTAGGCATCGAGTTAGGTTTACGTGTGGTAGCTGGACAATGCAATCTGCCTTGCTGATTATACACAATAATCCTTTACCTGATTAATATTCAGATCAGAAATAACGAATGTATCAATATTCATTAGCCAAATATTTTGACAACATTATTAACATGGGAATGTTTGACCGCGACATGATCTGTATAATCAGGTATATATTATGACATGAACAATCAGAGTAGATCCTGATCAGACGGCTCCTACATGAGATGTCTGAGTCGGCTCTGCTCTGCTTGCAAAGGCGCCAATAGCCGTCCCTTTCAGATAAAGTGTAAACAAATACAGTTACAATAGTTTTGCGCTTAGCTCTCAGTATCTGAAATACATGCAAGACATTGGCGCTTGCTCGGACACTCTATTCTATCATCAGTAAGTCCATACTTTAGTATCATCTCAGTAAAAGCTGGCAATAATTGTATTGCCACAGGCTCACCTTTCTACCATAGTAATTGCTCCATATTAACAGATACGATTCCCAATGGAATGCCCAACAATGAAAAAACCATTACAATAGTGGCCGCATTTGACGTAAATATAAATGGCCATTGAGGAGTGCAGGGACCCGGATGGCACGGCCGTCTATGCAATAATGGTTTATACAGCATGTTAACAGACTAATATCATGTTTCTTGAATATTGTTTAATACATGGGGGCTTGGTCAATACATTTGTGCGCATTAATAGTTCATTTCAAGAAACAAATAGTATCAATTTGTGGACAAGCTTAAGTGCTTTGAAATGATACCTCTACATTTGAGATTTTATGGTTAAACACTTTACTCCATGAATATTTATATAAGAAGTAATGGCATCATGCATATTAATTAGATCCGTTGTTATAATAGCACATGGACACGGGAATTGTTTGTCATGGCAGAAAATGTAGAATGTCGTCTATATTACATAAGCAAACAGAACAGACACTGATCAGACCCCTTCTTTAGGAGCCGTCTGATCTGTGCCTACTCTGTTTGCAAAAGCGTAGAAATGCATATTTATAGAGTACAGATTTAAACAATATTCTACCGTGAAAAGTATTGTCTGCCGAACCCTTTATTGCAATACTATTCATGTTAGAAATATTATATTGTATGAATTTTAATAAGCTTATTTTTTATAATAATTTATGGTCTATGGCAGAAACTGTAGACTTACATGTAGATTTATATAAGTAAACAGTACAGATCAGACCAGAGACTTCTCTGTTTGCAAATACGTTAAAAGCTGTACATGTATACAGTAGAACCCCAACTAATGCGACCACCCAAAAAGGGGCATCGTTCACAGTGGCAAAGGCAGGTGGTAGCTTAATGCAGGACTAAAGTTATGCAGAAAGCTCATATAGGAGCTTTCTGCATAACTTTCGTCCTGCATTAAGCAACCACCTGCTTATTATTACAGCCATGTTTGTTCATTAAGTGGTCGCAATAGAGGGGTTCTACTATATATGGAGCGAATGGTTAAGCTCTCGTCTGCTTTATAACATTTCTCTGAATTAAAAAGTATAAACATGTTGGTAGTGTGGCAAACAGTTTAGATCCTGATCAGACGCCGGTTATGTTGATACCATCCTGCTAGTCACATATTCAAACAGCTTTGATCCAGATGAGACGCCGAGTAATTCGGCGCCTCATCAGGATCCAAGCTGTTTAAACCTCAATCAACATTTCTTAACCTTTTACTCTGCAAATACACTACCCTATACATTTGCAAACTGAGTAGAGTCCGATCAGATGGCTCCTATTTTATGATCAGAGTCTGCTCTGTTTGGTTATGGAATATTATAGATTTGATTCTACAGTTTCTGCTTTGGCAAACGTTTCATGTGGTAATATGCTATTTTCACAAATAATTGAATTAACATTCATAATGTCATTATTTCTAATTTGAATATTCATGGAACAAAGGGTTAAAAAGACTGGAAGTAGTCACAATGGCACCATATCCAAATTTGAGCAGGCATTAATTTCACAGTAGGGAAAGAATAAAATGAGTTCGCACTTTGGAGAATACAACATTCTGGTATCGATTTAATGATAAAAAACTTTGTTCCTCTTTGAACTATAAAATGATAAAAAAAACATTTGACAAAACCATAACAACACATGGCAAGTAGAAATGTGATAACATGTAGAACAAAGTCTCACTAATGCAACCATTCAAAAGAAGAAACAGGTTATAGCATAATCATTTTAAATGCTGGACAAAAATGATACGGAAAGCTCCCACAGGAGTTTTTTTTATCACTTTTACACTGCATTTATCAACCAGTTGCTTTTATAGTCTCCTATGCTAACAAATCACACGGTCGCCTTAGAGAGAATCTAAGCTGTTTGACCACTTGGTAAATAGGTTCGCAAAAAAGACTTGTGCCATGACACCTTGTCCCGAGGTTATAAAAGTTTTTGCTTGAGTCTGAGATCGTTCTCAAGTATCTGATTGGTTAGATTCTGAGCTTGCTCAGAATCTGACCAATCAGATACTTTAGAATGATCTCAGACTCAAGCAAAACGTTTTATAACGACGGGCCTTGGTCAACATTGTTCTTTAAAAGCCTGATCAATTTCCAACTTTGAGCAGACATTGTGGGGGTTTTTTACATCGGGAAAATGGCTAGAATAAACATACTATCGTTTATTATTTCTGCCCACAAAGTGTCTCCTAAAATAGTTATAACGCTTACAAATGTATATTATCATATCTCTTAGTACAATATTTTCTATAACCAGTAAAATTGTTGTTAGCGAAATTTTAAATAACCTCGAAAATATTGAATATAATTCTTGAACCTTTGAATGAACAATCAGTTTGTTCGATGAGTTATTTTAAAGATTAGCCCTGTTTTTGAAACATCTGTTATCTTAATATTTTAAAAACAAGTCTTTCTTAAAGTCAACAGGTCCATGGAGACAGAGGAAAATAAAGTCAAGCTTCTTGAATTTTATTAGTTCTGGGACTGTGTTTGCAGTCTTAAGCGTCTTAACCCTTCCGCCGCCACTGCCAAACCCGTGAAACTGTTATCAAACAGTTTGTTCCATATGAGACACCAACTAACTCTCATCTGGACTAAAACTGCTTTAAACCTGATTATGTATGTGAAAGAAATTGAAGATTGTCGCCTTTTAAAACTTGAAGCAGACGATAGTCGTTGCAGATGACATTTATCTGGCGGCGAACGGTTAAACGTTTTAACTATTGTGCTGCTAATGTCGCACCTGTGATTACCTATGCAAACAGTTTGGATCTAGATGAGACGCCGAGTAACTCGGCGTCTCATCAGGATCCAAACTGTTTGTTACTGTAACTATTTTATGAAACAAAAATAGAGAAAAAAAAGAAAATTGTAGAAGACGATAAAGTTTGCAGACGACAGAAGTTGGCAGCGACAGAGTTAAAGTTATCAGAATGTTAACGTTAGTCAGTTTCTCAGTAAAACTTTGACATCCAGTCACTGTTTTACATGTAGGAAAAGTGGAAAATGACACTCTGTACTGGGCAAAATCAATTCAAATTAAATATCTTTTATTACACTCAGTTCATAATTTTACAAATGCATACAAAAGCAATATATGCATATATGCAATATTGACACATGTAAAATTTCAATTCCATAGAGTATTTCCTGTTTCAGAGATTGTTAAATAATATAGAGCAGAAGAGAGCCCTTTCCTCCATGAATATTCATGTAAGAAATATGACGTCATGGATATTAATTAGATACATTTGTTATAATAACACATGGACACGGGTTTTTTTTGTCCATGACAGAAACTGTAGAATCATATCTATATTATTGCATAAGCAAACAGAGCAGACCCTGATCAGACGGCTCCTACAGGAGCCGTCTGATCTGGGTCTTCTCTGTTAGCAAAGGCGTTGAAGGGCGTACTTATGGAAGAAAGTGTTAAAGTATGCATAGGAACAATTTGTTGTTATTATTCAGTTACTTTTTATGTCGGTTTGGATGTAAATTATACATTGAGGCAAACAGTGTGACAGGGCTGTAGAGATGAGAACTTCTAGTGTGGTACTTATTAGATCCTCCCAGGAGTTCTGAGCTAAGACATAATTTGGTACTCTTGTAGAATAAAATCTACGAGATGATTTTAATGTGTGCGAGCAAGATTATGCTTGGTCGAACAATATGAATTTCAAAGATATTTTTTTTTAGATTTTCTCTCTGGTGTTACAGTGTAACCATAATCGGCAACTATATTGGAAGTCAGCGCCTGGTACAATGATGTCAGATACGTATCATTATTGGTCTTGGAGACAGCTTAATAGCAGCTTAATGCAGGGTGAAAGTCATGCAGAAAGCTCCTCTAGGAGCTTTCTGCATGACTTCCACCCTGCATTAAGTAGCCACCTGCCTCCAAGACCAATCAAATTTCGTAGTATCTAATGTTCACTGTAATTAGATTAATGTGTTTAATGGCATTATAATCCAGGTACTTGTGTGATAAAGGTAGAAACTGTAGAATCAGATATAAGTATTATGTCATAAGCAAGCAGAGCAGATCCTGATCAGACTACTCCTACATGATATGTCTGATACGGGTCTACCCTGTTTTGAAATGCGAAAATTGCTTCTCGATATTGTAACCCGTAAACCAGACAAGTATATATATGATCAAATTGTTTTCCGAGTTTCGATATAACATTTTTATTGTTCGTGTCTTGATTCTTACATTTCTTCGTTGCGTGTGTTAAAAACGCCAAATTAGAATAAACGAAGTCTCAAATATCAACAGCAACTATAAAACCATGCGATTATCCTTCCATTTTACGACTGTGTAAAGGTCATCTTTTGCATAATAAAGAGGCCTTTTCCGGAACATTTAATCCGGCAAACACACGAAATATAGTTTTTTCAGTCTGATATTAGATTGCAAGCAGAAAATTGACATTTTATTATTTTGAATTTGAATATTAAAGCTATCGCAAAGTGCAATTTGAATAACAAATCAAGATGTCTCATTTAATATTTCCAAACCGTTCAGGAGGTCTAGGGAGAAGTAATTGTTTCTGTTCGTTCAGTCACTTACCCATAAACTCTTCGCCTGCTAAAACGCGACTTCAACCTCAGATGAAAAATAGTTTGGATCCTGATGAGACGCCGAGTTTCTCGGTGTCTCACCACGATCCAAGCTCTTTGACACTTGGTCAATTGGTTTTCAAAAGTAAAAATAGGTACCAGGTCTGAGTTTAAGTGGACATCATTTTTCCAGCAGGCTTGGGGTTAATGCTCAGAAGAACTTTCATCGCTGTCGTAATTTAACTTTTAGCCTGCTATGGGCAGATGATAGAATATCTATTCAAACAGTTTGGGTCTAGATGAGACGCCGAGTAACTCGGCGTCTCATCAGGGTCCAAACTGTTTGACACCCTGGTTGCATTTTGGTACATACATTAAAGCATGAATGTAGTACGTAGATGGAAATTTCTGTAAAAATAATTTGCTCAGTAGGCTAAAGGTTAAGATATATTATATGCAATAGTTGTATATCCTAATAAGATAATGAATTATAATGGAACTATTGCCATAGCTTGTGGTGAATTTGTCAATAATCTTTAATCTTTTTACTCTTGAGTATTTATACAAGAAAATTCAAATGAAGTTTTGTAATGGTCGATTAACATGGACATTGTGTTGCCATTGTCATTGTATGATTATACTATTATCATTCAATAAGCAAACAGAATAGACCCCGACCTGATAGCTAATACTTGATCTGTCTGATTTGGACCCAAACTGTTTGCAATGGTAAAACGTAAGTCTATACAGGGTTAAAGATTGTGAAACCAGACAGAAAGAAACATGTTTTCAACGAAGTCTTAATGATTAAACATTGGAGTTAAAAGTATTATTGGTAGCTTAACGTAGGGTAAACGTACGTAACGTAGAAAGTGCTTGAGTGTCCTGCATTACTTTCGCCCTGTGTTAACCTTTTACCTGATGAATATGCATGTAAGATTTAATTATGTGGGTCTACACTGTTTGCAAAGTCATCTGCGTATTTATGGAGTAAAGGGTTAAAAGCGAAATTTAATTGTTAGAGTTGCCGGTGTTATTCGCCTGCGTTTTAGACATAACTCATGCACAGTTTTGCCAGTGTCAGTCGTTACTAGTCGTCGATGTTCGGATTTGTTTACCGAGGTGTTCCGATTGTTTATGTCTGCGATATTGAACTATTTTGTTCTAGAACAAGACATTACGAGTGGCGTTGTGGACCTTTATTATTGAGAGACAAATGCGTTTTAACCTTTTACTCCATAAATACGTCTTTCTACGGCTTTGCAAACAAAGAGCAGGCATGGTCTGCACTGTTTGCTGTTTGCTTATAATATGATATAAATATGATTCTATTGTCACTGCCATGGCGAAACCTCCAGTATCCATGTGTTATAATCATAACAAATTAAATTAAGTGATATTCATGACGTTATTTCTTGTATGAATAGTTGTTCAAGAAAATCTTCATTAAATGGTCAAACCAGTATTATTTCATTGAATATGGGATATGTTTAACCCTTCGTTTGCTATTTACGTCAATATACCTACCTGTAAATAGTGAAGACCCAGATGAGACAGCTCCTGCAGGAGGTGTCTCATCAGGGTCTGCACTATTTACAAGTTGATTGTGCAACCAGTGCACTCCATAGCAGTGATTGCACAGCGAACTACTTGTACATTGTACACAGTGATATACAACAGTAATTATACAACAGGGCATGGGTAAAGAAGGAGAAATTTTTTTTTAAAAATTCAGCAAGAGAAGGGTTAATTATTAGACCCGCGATATACCCTATAACCCTCTCAGCGCGGGAAACGAGTCACGTGTGTCATTTACAAAAAATGTAGACCCAGATACATGTACGAGGGATCCTAGAGGACCCCTTTCACCAGGGTCTGCACCGCTTGTCATGTTATATTTTTCTTTAAAAAAATACCTGAATATTGACGGTAAGCTCGACCTGTTGGAAGTATGGAATAGTCCATTTTTAAGTTTTAAATCTAAATGTGCTTTTAACATAAGCACATTTTGTAGCATCAGGTGTACTAAAATGTTATTCGAAATCCAAATTTCTAGAATTTCATCAGTTTTTCCATAATGATACTTTACATTAATGCCTGTAAGAAATAAAAGTGAAATGAAAACTTCTATTGAAACCGACAGTCACCATGGTAACTGGCATTTACCAAGAGCATATCGCAATATGCTTCCATATCTTGTAATGGAAATTAAACCGGGGACCAATTTAACCCTTTTTCCGCTAACTGTGACCTAGCTCGTATTTGCATACAGTTGGATCTGCAAACATTTGGGCGTGACGTCATGGTCCCGGCTATTTGGCACTTAGTTCATAGTTTCCTCAAAAGCATGATCTAACTTTTCATAACTCGGAAATTATGCGTTTCCTCTTTTTCTATATTCATTAATTACTGTCCTGCTCTTCTTATAATTAGACAGAGCCTCTTGTTGTATTAATATTTATATATCCTCGTGTATACATGTAATGTGAACTGAGAGAAATAAAGTGAATTTGAAATTTGAATCGCAGGTAGTCAAAATGGCACCTGAATCAAATTTAACCCTTTCTTCCATGAATATTTATGTAAGAAATAATGAAACGGTCATTACTAATTAATGCATTCTTCTAATGGCTTATGGACACAGATAGTTTGGGTGATCGCTGATTCTGAAGAATCATATCTATATTATGTCATCAGCAAACAGAGCAGACCCTGATCAGACGGCTCCTCTAGGATCTGGGTCTTCTCTGTTTGCAAAGGGGTAAAAACGTATTTATGGAGGAATCGTTAATCAAGCTATTTAGAAATTATTGACCAAATTGTCATGAGACAAGTTTTTGTTAAACCACTGGCAAAATGTCAAAAAGCTTTGACCATGATGAGATGCTGAGTTACTCGGCGTCGATTCTAGACCAAAGCTGTAAATGTAAAGAACGTCGCTGTTAGCGACACAAGGGTTAAACGCATCTGTTGGGTGTTCTCCATCAGCGAACGATTTACAGGTAACCTTTTCCACGACAGGCGGAAAATAGGAAGTCAACCCTTACAACGCTGAATTTTCAAATGGACTATTCCAAAATTCAAACAGGTCAAGCTAATGGTGAATATTTTGGTTTTTTACTGAAGAAAAGTGTAACAAGACAAACAGTGCAGACCTTGATGAGAGGATTCCTCTAATTCCTAAACATAGCCTATGAGGGAATGGGTTAAGCAGGTGGTACTTCATACGGTTTTCTGCATAACTGTCACGTGCCTAAACCTACCACATGCCTTTATGATCCAGAATCACACTTCTCTTTTGTGGACTGGGTTTAACCGCCAGTGTGCTAGTTTTATAGTTAATGATTCATCCACAGAAAATATGTAAAAAATAATGACGTCATATATATTAAGTAGCTGATTGTTTTACAATGACGTATGAGCACATGCACGTTTGGCCATGGCAGAAACTGTAGAATCAGATCTATATTATGTTCTAAGCAAGCAGATAATACGGTGATCTGAGGGCTCCGACAGGAACCGTCTGATCTGGGCCTACTCTATTGTATATTAACCCATTACCTCATAGGCCATTTTTAGACCCAACCTCTTTGAATAAACCTACCGAAAATGAGCTTTAACTAGAAAAAAGGAAAATTTTAGAATATTGTAGAATATTTTGAAACCATTGTGATAAATAGAGCATTTGCTCCTATATAGGAGCAAATACTCTATTCATTACAATGATTTCACGAAGTGATCAAAAGTCGTCAATATAAGGGAATGGGTTAAGTAAATGGTTAAAGTGCAATGTTTTCTATCAAGCTCTACCAGACAGGATTCATTTTGTATATTAACCCATTACCTCATAGGCTATTTTTAGACTTTTTAGACTTTTAGACCTCTTTGAATAAACCTACCGAAAACGAGCTTTAACTAGAAAAAGGGAAAATTTTAGAATTTTGTAGAATAGTTTGAAACCATTGTGATAAATAGAGCATTTGCTCCTATAGGAGCAAATGCTCTATTCATCACAATGATTTCACGAAGTTAATTTTACAGAGTCGTCAAAAGTCGTCAATAAAAGGGAATGGGTTAAGTAGATGGTTAAAGTGCAATGTTTTCTATCAAGCTCTACCAGACAGGATTCATTTGCAATACAATTTTCCGCCGTTGTGATTATGACTGAATTGACACAATAGCATTGCACAGTTTCAAATTAAGTTGAGAAGCTTCCTGATAACCTTGTTGTTAGACCTTTATTCCGCTATTCGCGACCTTTCTCGCAAGTGCAAACAATGATGATCCAGATGAGACGTCTGGTAACTCGGCGTCTCATGAAGATCAAAGCTGTTTGACACTCGGCCAATTATTTCGCAAAATCTTTATCCAATCGGAAGTAGTCACAATTGCACTAGATCCAAATTTGAGCAGGCATTGTTTTTTGAACAGCGGAGTAAGGGTTTAACCCTTTCGGCGCAAAATTTCTAATTGTCGTCTGCAAACCAATACTGTTAAATCATTCGGTTAAATAAGGCAATGAGATAAATAAATACAAAATTCAAACGAATAAAGCACATATATAGAAATGGAGTTTGAGACAAAAAGTGAAGTCCTTGATCAGACGCCGCCTTGAAAAGGCGACGTCTGATCTGGGACTGCACTATTTGTCGTGGTGTATTTTTACGACATTGGCGGTGAAAGGGTTAACAGATACATAAAGTGTTTAGAAACTAGTATCGAATTCATATAATTATTATTCTGTCTGTATAACTTATCAAGACAATGCTAAATAGAATTGGTTCATCTGAGAACTGAATGAAACTGAACACAATAAATGCCTTAGGCTTGTAAATGAATGCTTATTCATTAAGTATTTAGAACCACTCTTCGTATTGCTTGAGCATAGGCCAGATAAACAATGCAACTTAACTTCGTTTTAACTATTATCTTGCCAAGGGCAAACTGACTGAGAGAGAGGGAGAGAGAGATGGAGAGAGAGAGAGAGAGAGAGAGGGGGGGAGGGAGAGAGAGAGAGAGTGGGGTGGGGGAGGGTGAAGTACGTTGGACAGCATATCAGATGTAGTTTGAAAAGCAGCATGCCAGGAGCATGTTCTGATCAAATATTGGTTTCAAACATTCAACAAAGTGTTTAAATCGTTACTCCATATGTAGCACTATTGACACATTTGCAAATAGAATAGACCCGATCCCTATTTATCACAATGGTTTCACAAAGTGACTTTTACAGAGTCGTCAAAAGTCGCCAACATGAGGGAATGGGTTAAGGGTTACGTTTAACAGCGTTCTTGTATAAGAGACGATATACACATGCAATACACATACAGTTAACTATGCAACAGCTAATTCTTCCTGTACAAAAATATATCAATTCTACAGATAAAGGTGCGCGGTCTGACTGACATTTGCAAACAGCTTAGACCCAGATGAGACGCCGAGTAACTCATCAAAATTCATGTTCTCTGACGCCGAATTATATTTTCTCAAAAGCTTGAGCTAACCGGAATTTAGTCATTACAGTGCGGGACAAGAGTCACTAATGTCCTTTGCAAACAGTGAGTACCCTAGCTCGTCTAGGAGCCCTCTCATCAGGGTCTTCACTGTTTGTCATGTTACATGTACACATTTCGTTACACCTGTTGGAATTTTAGAACAGTCCATTTGAAACTCCAGCATCATAAGGGTTAATACAGTCGCACCAGGTTTGAGCAGTTTGAACAGACATCCATTTTATAGCGAGATTAGAATTAACCTCTGTACCTTCTGTAAAACTCATCCTGAGACAATTCCTCATTTATTCTTTAACTGCGATAAAACGCATACTATTTCTAAAACAAGTCGAAAGGATACTTAATACAATTAACGTTAACATGAAATTCACAGAAGCGTCTATTCTTTTTGGAGAAGACTGTGAAAAAATCAATTTACTTATTCTTTATATAAAACAGTATATTTATAATACAAGGAATTACAATAACGTTATCCGCCTGTATGTGTTTAAGAAACATCTAGAACATAATATAGAATCAAATAAGTTGATAGCAAAAAAAAGAACAGAATTAGAAAACTTTGAAAACAAATGGGAAATAGTAAGAGGAGTATATACGGCAATTGCATAAACAATACACAAAATATATACAATTATTGTCAGAATATCTCACCCTAATTCAAACTCTAGAGGCATGTCACTTTTTTCCCTTTTTTCCTTTTTTCTTTTGTTCCTAACTCCAACATCTTATACTAAACTCATGCCAAACAATATGTCGTTATCTTGGTGATAAATATTTGAACTGTACAATGCAACTTGCACGTAAATATTTCAGTGTTAGTATTGATAAATATTTGTATTGTATAAAAAAATTACATGTAAGTGTTCATTGTAAGGTATTGTTCGGGATGGCTCTCCGACCCGACAATACCTATTACGGGGAAAATAAAATGTTGGGAAAAAAAAAAAAAAAAAAAAATAGAATTAACCCATTACCTCATAGGCTATTTTTAGATACAACCTCTTTGAATAAATCTACCGAAAAGGAGCGTTAACTAGAGAAAAGGGAAAAAATAGAATTTTTTAGCTTGAAACCATTGTGATAAATAGAGCATTTAGGAGCAAATTCTCTATTTATCACAATGGTTTCGCAAAGTGGCTTTTAAAGAGTCGTCAAAAGTTGTCAATATGAGGGAATGTGTTAAAGTCTCAGAGATGTTGAACTGTGAACAAATGCCTTGTAATGGAGCTTAATCGCCTTAAAAACCTTATTTTGACATTTTCTCAAACGCCGCATGCTTTCAATCAACGTTTAGCCAATTATCATTTCGTTTCTAGTAGTTGAGAAGTTGAGAATGTACACGCTGTGTCACCCTGCATGATCGCATGATGATAATGTACACCGGAGTATAACGTATGCGTTTTAAAGACTGGAATGGCAATGTTATAGAGAATAATTAATACAGAAACCTCTCTATAACGGACACTAAATTACATCAAGTATTTTATGTTAAAAGCAGATGACTGCTTAAAGCAAGGTGAATGTAAAACAGAACGCTCCTATAGGAACGTTCTGTTTTACTTTCACTTTGCTTTAAGCAGCCACCTGCCCTAAATACCAACTAATTAACGCAATGTAGTGGTCGTTATATAGAGGGGTTTTACTGTATTTGAAACCAGTGTAGACTCAGATAAGACGGCTTCTGTTGGAGGATTCTGATCTGTTTTTGTTTCTTTTTTCAACATTCTAAACTAGTTGCGTTGTACAGTAAAACCTCTCTTAACCGGAATTCTAGTAGATAAGAATTTAGATACTTTTAGGCAGGTGACTGCTTAATGCAGGGTGAAAGTCATGCAGAAAGCTCCTCTAGGAGCTTTCTGCATGACTTTCACCCTGCATTAAGCTGCCACCTGTCGCCAAGGCCGATATTCATACTAAATTTAAGAGAGGTTAAGAGAGGTTTTACTGTATTTACCTTCAGTTACCCGACATTCATAACAGCTTGCGTCTTGCAATAATATGCATCATTTAACGGAGGTATGTATAAGATGTGTAAATTTAAACAATTTAAAGAACATCTCCTTTATTTCTCCACCAAACTCTATACTGTGACCACTCTTTAGAATCGTCTCGAAGAGAGACGATTCTAAAGAGTGGTCATGGTATAGGGTTTGGTGGAGAAATGAAATGACGATTTAATATTTTGGGCACACGTACCTTTATCTGTAGCTCTTTTAAAGATGATAGAATATCATACAATTCAATCCTTTAGCTATGTGTAAAGATTATACAAATTATTAAATTTATTAGAACCTCAAGCGTCTAACTAGTGTATAATGTGTCTGACAAAATACATGTAAAAGACGTCAGTGGCTTTATAGATACAGTGGAATCATAGTAAAACCTCTCTAACCAGTTCTTGGTACCAATGAACTGTGTACAGAGTAAAACCTCTTCTTGACGGTCACTAAATTACATCAAGTATTTTGTGTTTAAGGCAGGTGACTGCTTAAAGCAAGGTGAAAGTAGGTCTACTCTGTTAGCAAAAACGTCATTTTTCTCAGGTAAAGGTTTAAGACAGGTAGCTGTTTAATGCAGAATGAAAGTTATTACATGTATGTACTGAAAGCTCCAAGCTGAGCTTTCTGCACGGCATTCACTCTGCATTGAGCAGCGAACTAAATTTGCCCCACTAAACGTCTTTCTGCGGATAATTGTACTGTATTTATATTGTAAAATAACTGTAACAAAATATTTTCCAACCTTTGACAACATTGAACATCGGGTCGATGATCATTAGAGTGAGGATGCATTTTGTATCAAGCGTGTGCCACTTAGCCACTGTCGTGTATCAATTTTAACCCTTTGCTCCATAAATACGCATTTTCAAACAGAGTAGACCGAGATCAGACGGCTCCTAGAGGAGCCGTCTGGTCAGGGTCTGCTCTCTTTGCTTGTAATATAACATCGATCTGATTCTATACAGTTTCTGTCACGGCCAAAATATCATGTGTTCATATGCCATCATGAAAATGAATTTAATTACTATTCATGACGTCATTATTTCTTGCATGAATATTCATGGAGTAACTGAAAGGGTTAAAATACAATTTGGTTTTACTATATTAGCCTTATCCCATTGTGCAAACATAAGGTCCGCTCTATTTTGGAGCTGATGCACGCTTGACTACGTCCGATTCGATCTATTGACCAAGTGCCAAACAGCTATGATCCTGACGAGTCTTGCATTTACCCTGCCTCTCACTGGGGCGCAGGCTGTTTGCAAATTCGAGTCAGGTCGCGGATAGCGGGATAAGGGTTAAGTAGTTTTAAGAGAGTTATTTAACATACAGCAGTGACTCTGCCAGGGATGTTTACAAAGCCGATACAGTCAAACCCTTCTAAACCAGAATTCTAGTAGAGAAGAATTAATAAATTTATAGACAGGTCGCTGCTTAATGCAGGGTGAAAGTCATGCAGAAAGCTCCTCTAGGAGCCTTCTGCATGACTTTCACCTTACATTAAGCTGCCACCTGTCGCCAATACCGAAATTTGTACTAAATTGAACGTCCGTCTAAGAGTGGTTTTACTGTATGTCGTTATCTTATGATTTGCATATAAGGTATATGTAATGCTGAATTATTACATACATTTGCACATGTAGACATGTTGAGCATTGAGAAACATTGATATGAATAAAGACGGCTAACCGTGAACATCAACGCTGATTGGAATAATATATAAGTAATTAACTATAGAGTCCACTCAATATGAAATATTTGAACTTCCTAGATGATTTTGAATGACAAGTAGTGCAGATCCTGATCAGAAGGCTCCTCTAGGAGCCATTTCATCCGGGTCTACACTGTTTGCAAATACAAGTGCGTGTTTATTCCACATTCAAAGGGATATATACTTATCGATTTAACCCATTCCTCCATAGGCTATTTTTAGACTTATCAACTACTTTGAATGAATCTACCCAAAAGGAGCATTTACTAGAGAAAAGTAAAATTTTAGAATTGTGTAGTTAGAAAACATTGTGATCAATAGGGCATTTGCTCCTATAGGAGCAAATGCTCTATTTATCACAATGGTTTCAAGAAGTGGTTATTACAGTGGCGTAGAAAGGCGTATTTATGGAGGAAAGGGTTAAAAGAAAAACAATAAAGATATCGTTTAGAACATCAGTTGGTGAGAGACTTTATTATGTTAACAACTTCCCAGTTCAATATTCATGTAAGAAGTAATGACGTCACGAACATTTAAGAGCTGAAATTTTATAATATAATTTGTTTCAAGGAAATGTTTTTGTTTTGTCAGAAATTGTAGAATCAGATCTATATCATGTCAAAAGCAAACATAGCAGTAAAAATCCACTAAAACACAAAGCAGATCCGTGTCCTATAGGAGCTGTCTGATCTGGGTCTAGTCTGTTTGCAAATGCCCGATAAGGCGTTTTTATCCAGTCACCAGGCTTCTCTATTTACGTAGTAAAGGGGTTGCAGATCAACTTAGTTTTATTAGGTTACTTCCGGTAGTAGAAGGTTTATTAGGTTTCTAAAGCGTAATGATTCTATAACCATGGAACTATTTTAATTTTCTTAAAATATGCATATGTTGACGGAATAGATCTAAGAAAATTCACCAACAGAATAATACAAATAAGAGAAAAGAAAAAAAATAAGAAAAAAACCTGGTTACAGGTGGATTGGAACCCGCGTGGGATCATACAAATGTCACTTTCAATCACTAGAGTCATCGCGCTTACCTATTGCGTCACAGAGGCCAAACGAAAACTAGTGATTTATTTATCATTTTACATGCAATTAACTTACCACTGGCAAGACGCGTTTTTGTTAAGAATCAAGTCAGGAAGCAAAAGATAAACGGATAAATAGTAAATGCTTTCTTTTCACTCGCATGATAATTTGATTGAGAAGCTCTTAAAGTGGTGGAAATCGTCATAGACATAAATATAGCCTGTTCAGCTCCATCGATTTATGAGTAGGCATATCTAAAAATAGAAACCGAGACGACGGAGTTCGAAGTTGTTAAAAGACCCTCCGGAAGAAGATATACATGTCTATTTGAATCAACATATTGACATTCTCGATTCAAATGGTCTTATTTTTTCAAATTCAACCACGTTTTCCCTCTGGTAATGTAAATATCGGAACTATTTTCCTTCACGGTAGCTCATTAAATTTGCGTCTAGATGGAAATGAAAAGGGGAGCTTCGCTGATCGAAACAACACATATTTAATGCAAATTATTTCATGGTAATCAGGTTTGTAATGTTTTATGAGTCTATGAAAAAAGAAGATAACACTTAATTGACTGGGTAAATCGAATACTAGGTTAGTGCCGTAGATGGGACGCCTTTATCCGACTTGGAGAGAAAACAAGCCTAGCCTCAACATTTTCTCCCCTTGTCGGATAAAGGCCTCCCATCAACGGCACTATAGGGGCAAATGCAATGGTTTCAAGCTAAAAGAATATATTTTTTCCTTTTCTCTAGTAAATGCTCCTTTTCGGTAGATTTATTCAAAGAGGTTGTATCTAAAAATAGCCTATGAGGTAATAGGTTACCACATATCCCGCTAAACGCGATGTGATGCGCATTTACGAACAGAGTGAGTGGATATTCGGCGTCTTATCAAGATACACAGTTGTTTGACACCCAGTCAATAGTTCCTCAAAGGCATGTTCGAATTGAAGCAGTCGAATGTGTTCCAAGTCAGTTTGTGCAGACAGCCATACATTATTGGTTTTACAGCGATGTTCGGTTTAAGGGTGTACAAATTACCCTGTTTTGTCTTTAACCATCTGTATATTGAGCCCTCTGATCAGGGTACACTTTTTGCAAATAACTGATTCAATTGTTTCCAGCATTCCAAGGGTAAACATTTTATGCGCTAATCGTGGCCTGGCTCGACTTTGCAAACGACTTGAATCCAGATGAGATGCCGAGTAACTCGGCATCACCTCAGCGTCCAAACTGTTTGACACGGGCTTAAAAGCTTTTTTTCAAAACGTTTAACGAATCGGAATGTAAGTGACAGTTTTAGCAGGTCTGAATTCGAAAATACAGTGAAACTTGTCTTAAGTGGCTATTCATTTATTGAACATAGGGGTCTTAAAAACCGGTGGTTGCTTAATGCAGGGCAAAAGTAATACAGAAAGCTCCTATAGGAGCTTTCTGTATTACTTTTGACCTGCATTAAACTACCACCTGCCTTACAGACCCATAATCAGAGCTCTTTTTGATGGCCGCTTACTCTTAAGAGATGTTCAACTGTTAGTTATTTTCTTCATCAGACTAAGGGTTAAACTGTACATCAGGACGGCCTCTAGATTTCGTTTTGTCTCAGACAAAATTCATCAACACCTTATTTAACGTAACTCTTTTGTGGATGAGACATATGCCATAAATATTACCCATGTCTGCTTATCGCAAATTATTATGAAGAAACACGACCTAACATCCGTTCTGCTGACAGTCTATGATGTCTTCCATTTATTTATATTTGGAGGTGAAGACGGTCCTTGTCTCTAGTGTAATTTCTTTTCGGAGCACCACAGCCAGCATTTTCTAAGCAGAAAACAGAACCACCACTACAAGTAATGAGACAGACGGAAGAAATTAACCCGGTGTCTTTTCGCAAATATATCGACACTAGATCAATGCTTATGGAATGATGATGATGGGACGAAGGTCATTATCTACTTGCATAATATGGCTTCATACAATAACTTTGTTGATAAAACTGCAGATGTTGTGGTTGAGCTTGAAGGTATTCTTTACTGATTATTATCATCATATTATCATTTTTATCATATGATGAATAGTATTACCATCATCGCTAATGGTACAATTATTGTTGTTGTTGTTGTTATTATTATTATTATTATTATTTATCGTTCTGCATAAATTGCGTCTTGCAATAACACATAGACCCATTGTTAGACTTATTTTTATATGTCCTTGTAGAAAAGTCCTCTGTAGTAGTATTTAAATTAACAACATAACTATAATGTTGGGTCCTTAGGACATGTTGTAACTTATTGCAGCTTTTGTATTACGATTTCCATGCATTCAACAGTCTCTGTGTTTTATCCTTTACCTGTCGCACGTTCATATACCAAACAATGACATAAAACAGGGACATGGACGGAGAGAGAGAGAGAGAGAGAGATAGAGAGAGAGAGAGACAGACACAGAGAGAGACACAGAGAGACAGAGAGACAGAGAGAGAGACAGAGAGACAGAGAGAGAGAGACATGGAGAGAGAGAGAGACAGACAGACAGAGAGACAGACAGACAGAGAGACAGAGACAGAGAAAGACAGAGAGGGAGAGAGAGGAAGAGTAAAAGAGATATGGAGAATATGAGAAGGGGAAGGGGTGGTTTAATGTTCTTATATAGCATAGAGGACCTTTTTCTGAATGATTAGAACCACATCTGTATTATTCCACTAAGCAAACAGATGATGAGATGTCTTATCTTGGTCTACTCTGTATGCAAATGCGTAACTATGTGCCTTTGACAAGTAGGGGATTGTGTAAAAAAGCTAACGAGTGGAAGGGAAGAAAAAGAAAGGTAGACATAGAGGGGTTACATCGTTAGAATACATATGGCGAATGTTGTTTGAGAGAGATAGGTAAAAGATTGTATCATAAATGTCATTTACGATATACAGTCCACCCTCGTTACAATGACCACGTTCGTTCTTACAGAAAGTGTCGTTGTATTCATTAACACCCGTATAAACCGGACGTTCAAATTAGCATCAATATCAGTCCGTTAGACAGGTGGCAGCTTAATGCAGGGCGGAAACCACGGAGAAAGCTTTAATGCATGGTGATATTCATGTAGAAAGCTCCCTTAGGAACTTTCTGCATGACTATCACCCTTTCATTAAACACAAATGCCAGGCGCGTGACCATTTCATAAATACTACTGACAAACATCTCAAAAACGTTTGGACATCATACTTTTGACAGAAAAAAGTAACTTTTTGGTTGACATCGACAGTAAGATTTCTGGTTGACATCGACTGTAAGGTTTAACGGAGGAGAGTGGAAAACGGACAGTATTTGGTGTTCAGATTTAGTGTGACTTTCGATGTCATCAGTCGTGAAAATGTACATTTATGTGTCGGTAGCGACTCGGTCGACTATAAAAGCTACCTTAAGTTGGAGTTTATCGTCTTAGTACAGTAATTGTTCGACCTGTGATCGGCAATTAATGGTATATATTTCAAAGACTGACCATTTTCGCGTGTAATGACTCATATTTGATTGAAATCGAGCGGATATTCACGTCGTAAGACGACGTGGGATGTAGTTGACGTAAGTTTTCTGCCATTTTGGACCATTTATTTACATACCTTTACATAGTATTATACTATACAGAAAAAAATCAAAACTTTTTTATGCTGTCAAAATATGATGTCTATATATATATATATATATTTGAAGATGTTTATCAGTAATATTTATTAAATTGTCACGCGCCTAGCACCTGTGGCATTAAGCAGTCGCCCGCCTCAAAAGGTCTAAATTCTTCTTTACTAAAATTTCGTTTAAGAGGGTTTTGCTGCATACGCTTCTAAAATTCGTGACAATATAATGAATATTCTGTTGTATCAAATGTCGTTATAACGAGTGATCACTGTACCAATCGCTTCTGTACTACTTTTTGATTTCTTTTAGATTCAATTTACATAAAACTGTTTCATTCAGCTGGTTAATGAAGAGTTTCTAGAGAAACAGAACTCATCCAGTAGCTAATTGCTCAATTTGTTCCAGGAGTCCTATATATTAGGGAAATACTTGATGAAGGTTTCAGCCCTCGATACTCGTCAGGAGGCTGACAAAGTCAGGTCTATCGCGACAATGTTCTCTACCTTATCATCCATTATTTATCTCGATAATCTAATGGGCTCGTTAGAGTGCACTAAAAAGCTTTTTAAAACTTCGGTTATGTTATTTAACACATTCCCTCATGGGCTATTTTTAGACCTTACCTTTTTTTAAAAATCCGGAAAGGAGCTATAACTATAGAAAGGAGAATATTAGAATTGTGTACATGTAGTTTTGAAACCATTGTGACAAATAAACCATTTGCTCCTATGGAACAAATGCTTTATTTATCACAATGGTTTCAAAATGTGACTTTTACCGAGACGCAAAAATGCGTCACTAGGGGGGGGGGGGGGGGGGGTATTAATCTTTAGGATACTGGGCACATTTTGTTTTAAAGTTAGATTTCAAATTTTATATTGTTTTCCATTAGTGTCAAGGGAATAAGCAGAGTCTCCAACAGTTTGGACTCGGATTAGACTTCGCGTTTGTTTGCAAAAGGTAATTACGTGTTCGCCTGTAATTTGTTTAAGGTTAGCTTTCCCCGGTCATTGGAAAAAATGTTTCCATTCTTTGTTACTCAATAGTAATTTGCTCGCAAGTAAATTTCACTAATTTGTGCTTTTGTTGTAGGTCTAATAAATCAGTGGATAGAAACCAATTCTTTTTGTCTACAAGTTTGCAGTTACATTTATCAGTAATGCCTGATTTAGTCCATAGAGAAAACGCTGTCATTGCGATGGTGAAGTACGCTCGTACAACATGGTTGTAAATACAATTTATGGGACGAAAAACCGTTGGTGACCTTTTGCAAACTGTGTAGACCCAGATGAGACGCCGAGCGGCTCAATGTCTCACCAGGGTCTAAACTGTTTGATATTCTGATAGTGATTTTGAGACGACATTAAAGGAAACGCTGATTTTAGAATGTAAGAAGAGGACAGTTTTGCAAATGCCCATGCATGTAAATGTTTCGAATGTAGCTACAATACTTCAGATTTTGTACGAAACACTTGCTGTTTTTTTATTTGCAAAACATTGGTAGAGTCTTGTTTTTTGAGGCATTGTAAAACCGAATTTTTATCCAGTCCACTGGAAAATAACCATAGATAGAAAAATAGGTTTTCTGTTTGTAATGTCAGATTTCCTTGAATATAGAAACAAGTTATCTCATAAACTTGAATTCCCTACGGTACCGTATGCTTGCTGAACATATAGAAGTGTGTACATATAGCGTATTGCGTGTACACTCCAGAGCAATAGATTAACCCTTCTCTTGCTGAATTTTAAAATATATTTCTCCTTCTTTACCCATGTCTTGTTGTATAATTACGTATATCCTCAATGTGTACAAGTGTACCGCTGTGCAATGACTGCTGTGGAGTGCACTGGTTGCACAATCAACTTGTAAATAGTGCAGACCCTGATGAGACAGCTCCTGCAGGAGCTGTCTCATCTGGGTCTTCACTATTTACAGGTAGGTATATTGACGTGAATAGCAAGCGAAGGGTTAAAATCAACATTTCTCCATCAAACCCTATGTTGTGACCACTCTTCAGAGTCGCTTCGACGAGATGGTTCTAAAAGTGGTCACAGCGTATGATGAGGGGCTGAAATGAAGAAGCTATTCTTGAAAATGTTTTTATTTACTTATATTATCCGGGCCCCTGCTCCCAGCTGTTACAAATAGTAAATATATCCAACGATACGAATCATTATATACTCGAGAAAACGAGAAACACGGTCCAGAAAAGTTTAGATCTTACGACTTTTGCATAAGCTCAACGAAGGTTTTACAATATACTGTAACACATTCAAGGCAGCAGCATAAGGTTGCATGTACCGCAAGCCCGCTCTATTTTTATAATGATTTTATTAAGGGTTTTATGCAGGTGATTGTTTCCTACACTGTGAAAGTCATACAAAAAAAGCAGACCCTGATAAGACGGCTCCTATAGGAGTCGTCTGATCTGGGTCTGCTCTGGTTGCATATAAAATGACAAAAACAGCATATGGTCATATGTTATAACTGAAATGAAATTAAGCAACATTCAATATGTCATTATGTCTTACAATTGGTACAGTATCGAAACAAATATCATTTTACTGTCATCGGTGATGATAACTCGCAATTATTTGCGTAAATTTTGAAACTAGTTGATGTCGGCGTAACACCCACTCCTGTATTGTATTACACAATTGGTGTCCAGTGTCCTTTAAACATGACATAGACAAACGGTGTAGACCAGAGCAGAAGGCTCCTGCATGAGCCCTCTGATCGGGGTCTACACTGTTTTCTGAACCGATCGATGTCCATGGCTTATACTAGCAAATATGTCGTTTCCTGTGCATAGTCAACATATAAATTGGTTCCTTAACGGTGTGTCATTCAATATATGGGAATAAATGGGTTCAGTGTTTGCCAACGAATGTTTGTCATCTTGCTGCGTCTCAAGTACGTTCAATTTGGGAAACCTGTATTATTAAAGGAACGAAGGGCATGTTAGGTGAACCATTATCCTGCTACAGTGAAACCCCTCTAAACCGGACGCTAAATTTAGCATAACTATCGGTATTGGATACAGGTTGCAGCTTAATGCAGGGTGAAAGTCATACAGAAAGCTCCTCTATGAGCTTTCTGTATGACTTTCACCCTGCATTAAGTAGCCACCTGTCTAAAAGTATCTAAATTCTTCTCTACTAGAATTCCGGTTTAGAGGGGTTTTACTGTAGTTTATTCCAATTATAGCCTGTTGATTTTAATTCTTTTCCACATATAGACGAAAAGAAAATTTGCACTTTTCCAAACAGATTAGACTCATATCTGACAGTCCATGTAGGAGCTGTCTGAACAGGATCTATTCTATTTGCTTATGGAATAATATAAATCCGATTCCGAAGTTTCGGTCACTATAGAAACTTGTAAATGTGTAATTATAAATCTTCAGTCCACGAATATCCATGCAGTAATAAATTCTTAAATTAATATTCAATGTGGAAAAGGTTTGACTCTCTACTCCTTAATTACGCCTTTCTTTGCATTTGCAAACTACATGTATAAAGTTTACCCTGATTGGAGGACTCCAGTAGGAGCCGTCCGATCAGGGTCTGGTATGTTTATTTATGACATACTATAGATATGATTCTTCAGTTTCTGGCATTGCCGAAATGTCCTGTGCCATTATAACTTCATTATACATGATGTCATTATATACTACATGAATATTCATAGAGTAAAGGGTTAATATAATAAAGAACATGCGAGGTTTACCATTATCCTAGCTACGGAAATTGTTGTTTGTTCCAAACCTGTGCCTGATAGGGACGCACCGTGACATCTTTGCAAACAGACTAGACTTAGATCAGACAATTTTTTGTAAGTGTTGTCTGGTTGGGGTGTACTACATTTGCTTGTGAAATAATATAAGTGCATTTATTCGCCTAATCTGTTTATAAAGGCGCAAAGGGGGATATTACATGGTACAGTAAAACCTCTGTATAACGACCACTAAATTCTGTTAATTAGTTGGTATTTTGGGCAGGTGGTTGCTTAAAGCAAGGTGAAAGTAAAACAGAACGCTCCAATAGGAGCGTTCTGTTTTATTTTCACATTGCTTTAAGCATCCACCTGCCTTTTACATAGAATACTTGACGTAATTTAGTGGTCGTTATAGAGAGGTTTTACTGTATCAACTAAAGGATTGGTTCACTGAAAACCTTACGCAATACAATTTTTTGTGAATAAAACAAATACAAGTTAAATGCTCGTATTTTCGCTCCAGGCGAGCTCATACTCTTTAAAGGATGAGTGAGTATTTTCATTTGCACAACTCTTTTAATATGCATTCTGTAATTGTAATTGGAAAACAAGGTATGCATTCTGTAATTGTAATTGGAAAACAAGGTCTTGAGTCTTATGATTGAATTAATATTAATAATAAATGACTGCCTTAGTATATTAAAGAATGACGGAATGGGTTAACGAACGAACGAATGAATGAATAATTGATTAAATGAAAGAATGAATGAATCAATCAATCAATCAATCAATTGGTTAACGAATGGCTGAACAGATTAACGAATTACTGAATGGATTAATTAACGGCTGAAGAATGGTTGAATGGAAACTCCTGTTAGTGAATGATTGATGAATGAAACTTAAGTGTGCGCCATCTATGACTTTGTTGGTATAGTGATTGCCAAACAAATATACACATATAGTCCATGCTTATAAAGCTTTTTAGTTGAGTCTGAGTTTGTTTTTAAGCTTTTGATTGGTAAGATTTGAGCCAAAGGCTCAAATCTGACCAATCAAAAACTTGAGAACAAACTCAGACTCAACTAAAACGTTTTATAAGCATGGATACTGCACTGAACCTTTGTATGTCTCTTCCGCTGATAAATTACATATTAATTCTTTCCTCCATTAATATTCATGTAAGAAATAATGACGTCAGGAATATTGATTACATTAATTTGTTACAATATTGCATGGACACAGGAAGTTTTATCAATTGCAGGAACTTGCATAGAATCATATCTATAATCTATATTATATCATAAGCAAACAGAGCAGACCCGGATCAGACGGCTCTTATAGGAGTCGTCTGATCTGGGTCTATTGTGTTTGCTAAGGCGTACAGAAGCTTATATATGGAGTAAAAGGTTATATATCTCTTTTGCAACAATACGCGTATCTGTGATCAAACTTGCAAAAAAAGTTTGATTTAGACGCGACGTAGTCATCAGTACCCAACAGTTTGACACTAGGACAATGTTTATGGAAAGAAATTGAACAAGGCTATACTGTCCATTATCGTAAAAGTTACCACATCAACATGGTTACCACGGTGACGTTAGTAAAATGATGACGATGAAGACAAACGTATTTTGTAGTAGTAGTAGTAGTAGTATTGGTAGTAGTAGTATTAGTAGTAGTAAAAGTATAATTATGTAGTAGTAGTATATGTAGTAGTAACAGCAGCAGTAGTAGTAGTAGTAGTAGTATATGATGTAGTAGTAGTAGTATATGTAGTAGTATATGTAGTAGTATATGTAGTAGTATATGTAGTAGTAGTAGTAGTAGTAGTCGTAGTGGTAGCAGTAGTAGTAGTGGTAGTAGTAGTAGTAGTAGTAGTTGTAGTAGTAGTAGTAGTAGTAGTAGTAGTAGTAGTAGTAGTAGTAGTTGTAGTGGTAGCAGTAGTAGTAGTGGTGGTAGTAGTAGTAGGAGTAGTAGTAGTAGTAGTAGTAGTAGTAGTAGTAGTAGTAGTAGTAGTAGTAGTAGTAGTAGTAGTAGTAGTAGTAATAATTATAATAATGAAAATAATAATAGAAATATAACAATGATAATAATAATAATAATAATACAATATTAATAATAGTAATAGTTAACGATACTGATAATAATAACATTTATTTATTTGCCAAAATTGTTATAATGTGATGAATGGACAGGTGCAATGTGGCTCATTCCGCCATCTTGATAGACTTTTGTAAATAATTAAGATATCTTTACTGTTCACGTCATTTCAATTTGATGTCATTAACAGCTCCGGTTCAATTTTCCTCAGCCGTTAAGAACATTTGACACGTATTACTAAGAACAGAAAAAATAATTAAAATACTGAGAATAATAAGATATAAGATATTGTGAGATATTAAGAATCTAATCCAATTTAGCTTTGTATTAACCCATTCCCGAATACTGACGACTCTGTAAAAGTTACTTTATGAAACCATTGTGATAAATAGAGCATTTGCTCCTATAGGAGCAAATGCTCTATTTATCACAATGGTTTCAAACTACAAAATTCTAAAATTTTCATTTTCTCTAGTTAATGCTCTTTTCAGTAGATTTATTCAAAGAGGTTGGTTCTAAAATAGCCTATGAGGTAATGGGTTGACCATTATCCGGCTCTCCCCGGTCTGACTTGCTTTTGAAAACAGCTTGGATCAAGACGAGACGCCGAGTAACACGGCGTCTCATTATGATTCAAGCTGTTTGACATTCGGTCAATAGTTTCTCAAATGTTTGATGGAATCGGAAGCAGTCAGAATTGCAGTCAATCCAGATTGGATACAGATTACTGTTTATGGCGAGACAGGGGTAAAATAGAATTTTACTTATAGTGTTTAGATCAAAGGAGCAAACATCTACAAATACCTTCTTGGTGTAAAGGGTGCTAAATTCGGCTTCAACCTTTACCCTCCGTTAACAAACCTCAATGACTACTCAAATCTGTAGTTTTGACTACAACATTCCGTCAAGCTTAGGAGCCATTTATTATATGAGCATATACCAGCTAATGAGAAACTGTTGACCAAACCTATTGCCTCATCCTGATTAGACGCCGAGTTACTCGGCTTCTCATCTGGTTCCAAGCTGTTTCTAAATTCCATTCCTGTCGTGGTTAGCGGAACAATATTTAATAGATTATCTTTAATCATATGTATTTTCTTTCAATTTAACCCTTACAGCGCTGAATTTTCAAATGGACTGTTCCAACATTCAAACAGGCCAAGCTTACGGTGAATATTTAGGGATGCTTCTAACATGACAAACGGTGCAGACCCTGATGAGAGGGCTTCTCTAGAAGTCCTCTCACCTGGGTCTACACTATTTGCAAAGGACATTAGTGACTCGTTTCCCGCTTTGTCTTATTTGATGATCAACACATTTGCATGAATTTTGAGAGAACGTTTAAGCATTAACAGTTCTATTCAATAAAAGCAAATAGAGTGAAAACGTTTTTTCGAAAACAGTGCAAATGAGAGACGCCGAGCAAATCGACACTTTGTCGGAATCTTAACTGTTTGACACTCAGACAACGTGCTTTGAAAATAAACGGAAGAAAAGTGTTCCTTTACATTTACAGCAGGCGACAATATTTGCAGACGACAATTATTCAGAGTGCATACGGTTAAAAGAAAACACAATAGAACTTCTGTAAAGCGCCCACTCAGTTAAATCACTAAAGAGAGGTGACTGCTTAATGCAGGAACAGAGCTACAGTACAATGGGTTTCTTAAATTCTTAAATCGTCTTTGGTCCACCAACTCCTACGATGTGATCATTCTTCAGAATAGACTACAAGAGGCACTTTTGAAAACATAGGATTTGGTGGAGAAATAAAGGAGCCACAGTAGAATCTGTCTTAAGCGACTACACACAGATATCTAATCGATGGTCTGTAAGGGAGGTGGTAGCTTAATGCAGGTCAAAAGTAATGCATAGAGCTCCAACATTACTTTTGTCCTGCATTAAGCAACAGCCTGCTTTTAAGATTCATATGTTAAATAAATGAGATGGCCGCTTAGGACATTCTTGAAAAAAATGTTTAACCCATTCCCTCATATTGACGACTCTGTAAAAGTCACTTTGTGAAACCATTGTGATAAATAGAGCATTTGTTTCTATAGGAGCAAATGCTCTATTTATCACAATGGTTTCAAACTACAAAATTCTAAAAAAATTCCTTTTCTCAAGTTAATGCTCCTTTTCGGTAGATTTATACAAAGAGGTTTATCTAAAATAGCCTATGGAGCAATGGGTTAATTAATACATCCTATCAATATCTCTGTCGAAAGAAAGTATTGCAGAAAACCCTTATGCCAGCATTCTGTATTACCCTCGTCATGTATTACATTTTACTCCATAGAAACACTTTTGGGACTTTTGCAAACAGAGTAGACCCAGATCGGATGGTTCATGTAGGAGCCGTCTAATCCTGGTCTGCTCCGTTTGCTTATGAAAGAACATTAGTCATGATTTTACAGTTTCTGTCATGATGACATTATACAAATTCAGTTAAGTAATACTCATAAAAGGAATGAATATTTCTGACATGGATATTTATAGAATAAAGGGTTAAGTTAAAAATCTTACACCTGTCTTAAATACCCAGAATTAAACTGTCTTTGACTGAGCGCTGTAAAGATGTTTTCTTGCATATATTTACTAGTAAACCCTTACCGATCGGTAACAAGCCGTGAAAGTCTTTCCAAATACTGTGTAAAGTATGTCCATGATTTTGTAAATAAACTTCGTTTCAGAACTAATCCTAGAACATTCCTTCAAGCAAAAATCTTGTGAAACCAAGTACCTTCTGGCTAGAAACGTCTCGTAAACTTTATTTGACTATCCGGGATGGTGATCAGATGTGCAGCGAATAACTAAATAAACTTCCTTTTTCCTCTTTCAGTTTGTAACTAAGTCATATATCACTAACAGTTCCGAAAAAATAAAGAATCAAGAAAATTTTCAAACTTTTTTCCTGAGATCTTGCACAATTTTCTCTTTTTCCGGGCGCTAGATCTCGTACACAGTTCCTTTATGCTTATGAGACACCCACGATGTTATAGGAAGTCCCGCCCAATGTATTCTGGGAACTACGTTGGATCACAGAAAGCTCGCCACGCTGTTGATTGGAAATGCCTCCGTAAAGCGCTATAGCGGAGTCTAAAGCGCGACTCTTTCTTCTAAGTCGAATCTCAAACTGACATCGGCTTCATCGATGCCGTATTAAGAACTATATTCAAATGTTGATAATCATATAAATCGTTGAAACTCTCTCTGTTCTGAAACGCCGGGCAAGCATTTGATTTAAAACTGATGAAAAATATATTGATGATTGTTGTTGTGAGATTTAAGTCTACAAGTTAAGGGGTGGAAGCGACGAGGTTCTATTGATCAATAATGTCACGTGGACCGCATTGAAATATCAGATTAAAAGATGAATTATTAATTATGAATGATGTAGCGCACACTGGAGGGTACTAAAGACACCCCCCTGGACACATACGAGGACTAGTGGTCTTTACATAAATGGCACGCACAGTGGTAGCACCATCATGCAATTATAAACAACAATAGTATGACATGCATGACAGCACCCAAACTAAGATATATTCACAGGTCATGAATACGGGCGTTCTACGGTGAGTTTGCACGAAGATAAAGGACTGTTCTAAACTCATATAGTAAAACCTCTCTATAACAACCACTAAATTACATCAAGTATATTTTGTTAAAGGCAGGTGTCTGCTTAAAGCACGGTGAAAGTAAAACAGAACGCTCCTATTGGAACGTTCTGTTTTGCTTTCACCTTGCTTTAAGCAGCCACCTTCCCTGAATACCAACTAATTAAGTGGCTTTTACTGTATACCAACGCACAACATTTACCCAACATCTGATGAATATTCAAGTAGGTAATAATGACATCATTGATATTCATTAGCTGATATTTTATAATGGCATATACGAGTGTATGTACACATGAAGTGTAGGTTTTGGTAGAAACTGTGGTTAGAGCAGTTAACAGTTCATAAGCAAACATACAGGACCTTGATCAGACGGCCCCTACTCCTTGATCAATGTCTACTCTGTTTGTACTGGTGTAAAGGGCGTTTGTATTAGGGAAAGGGTTAATGGAGAATATAAGACATACAATACACTTCATTGGAAACTTTCTGCATTACTTTTAGGGGAGTGATTGCTTTGGCAAGATATAATTATATTACGTCAAAACAAACAGAGCAGGCAGGCCCTGCTCAGACGGCTTGTACAAGAACCTCTGGTCAGGATCTGTGTCATTTGATGTCTCTATAAGGGAATGGGTTAACCAACTATCTGATTAATATTCATGTCAGAAATAATGACATTTTAAATAATTATTAGCATATGTTTTACCTTGGCATACTAACACTAGATGTTCGGGCATGACAGAAATTGTAGAGTCATATCTATTTAATTATACAAGCCAATGGAACTGACCCTGATCAGAGGGCTCCTACAGTAGCCATCTTATCTAGGTCTACTGTGTCCGAAAATGTGTCAACATGCATTTCAAGAGGAGGGTTAAAATTTAATTTGTAAACATCAGTTGTATGCTGTTAACCCTTTCCCTGATGAATATTCATGTAGGAAAATAATGACGTCATGAATATTAATAAGATTATTTTTTATAATGACATATGAACACGATATTTTGGCTCGGACAGAAGCTGTAGAATCAGATCTATATTACACCATAAGCAAACAGAGCAGACCCTGATCAGACGGCTCCTATAGGAGCCGTCTGATCTGGGTCTAGTCTGTTTGCAGAGGCGTCAAAATGCGCTCACACAAGAGAAAGGGTTAATTCTAGCAAGCATTGACCCTATTCGCTAACATATTGACATAGCTTGTTAGTATCATCATTTTTTTATCGTTATTGTTATATTTGTCTTTATTACCAACATAAGCACATAATATAAAACCTATTATGTTACATTATACTGCTGTCATTCCAGAACATTTAATCATTATAATGCATTTTATTATCTTATATGCGGAATATTCAAAGAGGAATGCCCCAGCTGACTACAAAGTCAATTCGGTGTGAAATGCTATTATATTTGAATTATATTTGCTTAAACAATTAAACAGTTACAAGACACACAGTGCAGATCATGATCAGATGGTTGCTGTAGACTAGGAGTCCTCTGTCTGGGTAAACACTGTCACCAAATACGAGTGTACTCGTTTCACGCATTCAAAGAGTTATGATCTATTACGGATAACGGTATATTCAGAATTGTCGTAGATTGTCCTTGACTTTTCTATAGTATCATGTTATATGTATATTCAAATTTAACGGTTTAATGAAAACTGCAAATAAAGATGTCTTGTGTAAATCAGCATTTTATTTAAAGAGTGCGACAGACAAAAGAAATAAACATCTTAATAATATTTCGAATTAATTCTGAACAGGTTCAAGTCAGTTTCTTTTTATGAACATATTAAACCAAAGTGTGATTTATCTATACTCTTTACCCTCCTGCCAATACGAAGAAGAAAACCAAGTTCGAAGATTGCGTGGTTTTATATGCATTCAAAATGTTTTGAATACTTATCTTTTCAAAATGCTTTGATATTCTGTACGTACAATCCTTTAATAAATTATCTGTCCTGTTTTATATATTATATTATATGTATATTATGTTATATTACATTACCTTATTAGTGTAATTCCATTGATCATTATTAGTATATCATCTAATTTAAAGAACTACATGTACTTGAAACAAAATAGTGTATCGATTGTAAGACAATTGTTCACAAGTACTTGTTCAGACTAACGATATCATACAGGTACCGTAAATATCGTAAGTTTAATATCGCGCAGAAATACGGTTGTATAAAACTTAATTTAATGAAATTTTGTTTCACAGTAACTCATATAGTCTAGGTGTACAGTGAAAGCCCGATGGTTCGAACACTATAATACGTATCATTGTCTATCTTTAAGATAGGTGACCGTTAGCAGCTTAATGCAGGATAAAGGTCATGCACAAGCTTTCTGTGCGACTTTCACCCTGCATTAACTCATTCCGTCATATTGACGACTTTTGACGAATCTTTAAAAGTCACTTTGTGAAACCATTGTGATAAATAGAGCATTTGCTCCTATAGGAGCAAATACTCTATTTATCACAATGGTTTCAAACTACAAAATTCTATTTTTTTTCCTTTTCTCTAGTGTATGCTCCTTTTCGGTGGATTTATCAAAGAGGTTGGATCTAAAAATTGCCTATGAGGTAATGTGTCAAGCAGCCACATGCCTACAAAGACAGTTTCTTCATTACTAAAATTTCATAGTATCGAGTTTTTAGTTTATGATATAACGCGTCACATATGTATCACTTGAATAATTGATAACATTGAATAACTTCCAGTACAAATGTCAAACATTCACCGCGATAATTGCTCATCACTGGAGCACCAAACGGTTGACCAAATCGCCAAGAAATTGTTGCCTGTATTATTCATTCCCGATAAGTAATTGCCTTCACATTAACCCTTATTCGTCTAAACGCAACCTGACTCGCGTTTGCAAACAGATTGGATCCAGGACATTGGACACTCGGTCACTAGTTTCTCAAAAGCTTGAACGAATTGGAAGAAGCTAAAATAATTATTGTACCGGATCCAGATTTAAGCAGACATTTTTTTCACAACAGGTCAAAACATATCGCAATAGGTCAAGACAAACCAGATCGTTGAACGGAGCACATATGTCATTTGTGAGGCATGACGAATGGACAGTCTGGCCAAGAGTGCAAACCTGTATGTTTAACAAGCGCATGGCTGACAAATGTATATAATATAACCGAAGACACTATCAATATTTCAGGATGCAATACAGTAAAACCTCTCTAAACCTCATACAGGAGCTGTCTGTATGACTTTCACCCTGCATTAATCTGCCACCTGTATGTAAGACCGGTATTCATACTAAATTGAACGTTCGGTTTAGAATGGTTTTACTGTATACATGTATATTAATCTAGTAGACTAGACAAACGGAAAGTTCAATAAATGTACAGTAACACCTCGCGAAACCGGACGTTAAATTAAGTTTAAATATCTGTCTTGGAGACAGGTGACAACTTAGTGCAGGGTGAAAGTCACACAGAAAGCACATCTAGGAGCTTTCTACATGACTTTCACCCTACATTAAGCAGCCACCTGCCTAAATGTATCTATTTTTCTATACAAGAATTCCGGTTTAGAGATGCTTTACTGTGCATCTCATGTCTAAACTTACATGGTATATATTGATCTGAAAAAGTTGGCTTGTATGTAAATTTGCATGTCAAATAATTTCATATCTGCACATTTATGCACAAAAGGTTTGTTCATATACTATTCGAGCGGACATATCTACTGGCTGATTAAACCTTTACTCCATAGACAGGTATCCCCTCATCCACCTATAGCAGGCTAAAGGTTAAACCTTTACCCCATAGAGTAGAAAACAGATTCGACGGTTCTTGCGGACAATGAGTTTATCATAGTTTGCTCTAATTGCTTCTGAAACTTTATATACGAGATTCTGTAGTTTCTGCCATGGACATCCTTTCCTGTATTCATATACCATTCAATTTATCAAGATTTAAATTATTGATATTCATGATGTAATTATTTCTTACCCGTATATTCGTGGGGTAACGGATTAACATGACACAGTGAAATGATTACAGTTACACATATAAAACCTGTCTATAACGGCCACTAAATTACACCAAGTACTTTGTGTTAAACGCAGGTGGCTGCTTAAAGCAAGGTGAATGAAAAACAGAACGCTTCTATAGGAGCGTTCTGTTTTACTTTCACCTTGCTTTAAGCGGCCACCTGCCCTAAATACCAACTAATTAACACAATTTAGTGACCGTTATAGAGAGGTTTACTATGTACAATATTACCTACAATGTGTCACTTACGAAATAAATACATAAGTGAGAACTGTGAATCTCGGGTAAAGTGTTCGTGTGATTCACAGATATGTGAATCTGATAAATATGTGTACGTAAATTTAATTCACAAAATGTGATGTTGCGTCAATGAGAAGCCGATTGCACCTTCATACGGGTTTCCACATAGAATCGTGGGTTGATTATTCTTCAAATATTCTTAAAATGGGTGATCCTTCGAAAGCAAAAGTAGCAATGCAAAAAGAGAAAATTGTAGACTCAGTTTTATTGAGTCTGTTCATGAGTAGTAATTAAAAGTGCAACACTACTCACTCCCCCTAGCACCGGCTAATCAGTATTCAATTTTCAAAACTAATAACATCAAAACTAATTGTCCCGAAGGTCCAGAAAATATAACAACACTGAGAATGAAGTACGGGGCGACTTTATACGGCCACCACACAAGCACTTAACACCTGCTGTTGTGAAGTACATATATTCTGAAAATGGGTGGTCCTTCGAAAGCAAAAGTAGAAATGCAAAAAGAGAAAATTGCAGACTTGGTATTATTGAGTCCGTTCATGAGTAGTAATTAAAAGTGCAACACTACTCACGCCCCTAGCACCGGCTTAAGACATTAGAATGCCTAAAACAACTGTAAATAGTTTACAAAATCAGATTCCGCATTCCTAAAATATGTAACTTGTGTCATTGTTGCTCATCTTAAACCCATAAGCATTTGATAGTCTCTTTTTAGGGAAAGGATGGAATGAAAGTAAAACTACGAAACCTGATAGCCATTTTACAATGATAACCATATAGGCGTCTCATAACATGACGTTACACTTGTTTCTATAGTTACTATGCCGCAAAAATAGCTTATTGTTATCTAAGTAAATGCCATTCGATGCCGTCGACAGTCAACCTGGCACATGCCAGAACGACTGGCTGCTCATGTTCGCGTCAGTAGTGCACTTTTTCTTGTTTTCTCTTCACTTTCTAGGAATCGCTCGTTAATACCATAATGTGTGACATATGTCTGGAGCGGCATGCTGCAGTAAATGAAAAATAGTAAAGTCAGCCAGGAAAGCCACACACAAGACGCAACCATTACCAAAAACACCGATAGAAAATAATAGTCTCGCTTATACGACCATACAAAAGAAGTATAATTGTGGTTTTGTGGAAAAAATAAGTTAGTTTAATGCTGGACAAAAAATATACAGAAAGCTCTCTGTTGTTTTTCCAAATGAGACCCAAACTGTGTCGGGCTCCAAAGTGCGGCCTTACAAATGATCTAACAACTTGGGCCAATGGCGCCTTGGGAATACGAATCTGATCGTGAATAGGAGAATAATTATGGTTAAACACATCACAAAGTTTTGCACAATGTTTTGAAAATAACTTAATAAAATACCAACTATTCGGTGTATGTTCTATTTTTTGGTCTTTTTAATGTCACGACCAACCAATACTCCCACATACTTGTGATGACGAAAACACAATACAAAAGAGCGTCTGACACATAGCCGTTAGCATGCTGCCGGGGAATCCATAACTATTTAAGCTACATGTGTAATTCACTGTTTGACTCTGAGTATGTCTTTGCAAAAGGAAGCAGCACGTGGGCGTCCTTTATGTTTAACCGTTTCTCTATTTATTCTATTTAACATTTTAGCAAACATAGCAGATGTTTACCCTAGGCATAGTCAGATATGGGTCTTCTCTGATTGCAAATGCGTGAAAAGGCGTTTATATGAGAGGACGGGTTCAAAATAAATGATCGCAGTATCAGCATCCTTAACCCATTCCCTCATATTGACATCGTTTGACGACTCTGTAGAAGTCACTTTGTGAAACCATTGTGATAAATACAGCATTTGCTCATATAGGAGCACATGCTCTATTTATCACAATGGTTTCAAACAACAAATTTCTAAAATTTCCTTTTCTCTAGTTAATGCTCCTTTTCGGTAGATTTATTTAAAGAGGTTGTATCTAAAAATAGTCTATGAGGAAATGGGTTAAACACCGCGTCACTCGGCTTCTCACCTGAATACATTTTTTTGCAGATTCACTTATGGCATGGATAGAGTCCATGACTGACAGATACTCGAGTCTTCAAAAGATTGATTTAACCCATTACCTAATATGCTATTTTTAAATCTAACCTCTTTGAATAAATTTACCGAAAAGGACAATTTTAGAATTTTGTAGTTTGAAACCACTGTGATAAATAGAGCATTTGCTCCTATAGTATACACAGAAGTATACCTTATACATATTAAAAAAAATAATAACATTACAATGTATACACTTTTAAATTACTTAAATAACTTGAAAATGTAGATTTATTCAGTTTATAATAACTTAAATACCATTAGAATGTTTTTATCCAGTCACCAGGCTTCTCTAGTGACATAATAAAGGGGGTGCAAATAAACTTAGGTTTATTAGGTTACTTCCGGTGGTAGAAGGTTTATTAGGCTAGTAGATAGGCGGAATGATTCTATAACCATGGAACTATTTATAATTCTTTACTTAATAGCATGAAAATGTATACAGTTAGATTAATTCATAATGCAGGAAATTACTTTAAAATTCCTAAATTTGGCATGCCAAACTGTGCAATATGCCGAGAATCGTCTATCTACAGATAAACATGTGTTCAAAAATGAACGAATTTGTGTTCTATGATAAAAATGAGTACTAGCGGAAATCGTTAATTTGTTCAAAATAGACATTCGAATTGCGACACTTATTTTGAATCTATGCAATAACAGAAGTTTCAAACTTAATTGATAATACCAATCAGTATATGACACGAGCTCGTCAAGAACTAGTTACTATTTAAGTGCATTAACTTTCGTAAGCCCGTTTGATGTTATCATATCACATTGTTTAGATGCGCTTTTACACGCAGTTAACAGAAGGGAGACAATTGAGGACAGTCCATACGTAAACTTGCATCAGTCTAACAAAATAGAGTCTTTGTTTAGTGTCATTGCTGATATAGGTAGTAAGATGTGTGGAATGCTTTCATGACAAAGGATCTTGGATGGAAATGCTGTTATAGTTCAATTAGCGCAACGAAATTGCTGATCACAATAAAAATAAGGGCTTACTCTTTCATGCATTCTATAAATATGGGAAAAACTGTCAAACAGGGAGAGCCACTTACGGAAAGACACCGCACCAAACACCGCCAAACAAGAAACGGCACAGCCACAAGACAAACACAACGGGACGCATATCAAGACGAAACATATAAAACATTAAGCATATTAAATAACAAAGCTGACCATAAGGTGAAAGAAGGAGTACTGCCTTGGAACGGTCAGTATTGATGGATTGTTTTTTCAATGAATGTGGATACAGTAAAGCCCCGTTAAACCGGACGTTTAGTAGAGAAGAATTCAAATACTCTGAGGCAAGGGACTGTTTAACGCAGAGAGAAAGTACTAGAGAAAGCTCCCAAACAGAAAGCTTTTTTGGATGCTTTCTGTATGACTGTCACCCTACTGTAAATTGCCACTTGCAAAACGTTGTAGTAACAATTATAAGTTTGATGATAAATCGTGTTTTGAATCGGCTGAATGGTTTGATATAGAATGCATTAATGCAAGAAGTGTGTATTTAGAAGCTCTACGTGTTTTTAACAATTGTAAGAATGATGACAATAGATGTAGATTTTGTAAATGTAAAAAGGAGTATAAAGACATTGTACGCAAAAGGAAACGAATATATTACAATAAAAAGATGGCTGATATAGAAAAGTTAAAGCACAGTAAACCAAAGCAGTTTTGGAAATATTTTAAAAAGAAAAATTCTGGCAGTGAAAATACATGTACTATAGCGTTAGACGAATTCAAGGAGTACTTTGAGAATATAAGTGGAGATATTTTTAATTTTAGTAATGATGAAGCTGAAGCATTTTGTAGTGGGAATAATTTTAATAATACAGACGTTTCGTTTACTGAACATGATCAGCCAATTACGATTAGTGAACTTACAAATGCTGTTAGAAAATTGAAGCGTGGTAGTGATTGTTTATTGAACGAGTACTTTTTGGAAAGTATTGATATAATAGGGGCACATTTATGTGACTTATTTAATGCAATTTTGAACTCTGGCTTTTATCCAGAAAATGGACAGAGGTCGTTATTGTACCTCTTCATAAGACAGGTAGGGTTGATGATGCAAATAATTATCGAGGCATTACACTAGTTAGTTGCTTATCTAAAGTATTTACAACTGTACTTCATAAACGTATTGAAGCATTTTGTGAACATAACATATTATTTCCGATGCACAATTTGGGTTTCGGAAAGGGCGCTCTTTTGTGGACGCTATATATGTTTTAATGTCTTTAATACAGAAATATATGAATGATAACAAACGGTTATATGTTGTGTTTGTAGATTTGATGAAATCCTTCAATTCTATTTATAGAAATGGTTTATGGTTGAAATTGTATAGACTTGGTATTCAAGGTAAAATATTGAGATATGTACCAGAAAGTAAAACCGTGTGTTAAATTATGTACTAATTATTCAAACTATTTTAGAAATGTTGTGGGCTTGAGACAAGGGGAGGTAACTTCACCGATATTATTTTCTCTCTTTGTAGAGGATTTAGAATTATATTTACAAGACAAAGTTGATTCAGGTCTTATATTAGATGATATAGTGTTAATACTACTTCTGTTCGCAGATGACATGGCTATTCTAGGTAAATCACCTTCAGAATTACAGAATAATTTAGATCTGTTACATACTTATTGCAGTACTTGGGGTCTTAAGGTTAACACCGCTAAAACAAAAATTGTAGTATTCCGTAAGCGTGGCCGATTGTTACCAAGTGAACATTGGACACATGGCGGCCATGATATAGATCTTGTTGACGATTTTAATTATTTATGCGCTGTTTTGAATTATACAGGTAATTTTACGCCAAATCAAGAACATTTAATCGGGAAAGCACTAAAAGCTTTAAACATTTTATTGTATAATTGTGGTAAATTTGACTTAAAACCAAAAACACTTTGCCAGTTATTTGATGCTTTCGTTGGTTCTATTTTAGGCTATGCCTCGGAAATCTGGGGTTATACTAAATAAAAGGAGAATGCATCTTAATTTTGTAAAAGATTGTTGAGAGTAAACTAAATACATGCACTGCAGGAGTGTATGGTGAGTTAAGGCGCTACCCATTATATATTTCGCGTTATATTAGAATTATTAAATATTGGTGCAAACTTAAGAATTCTGATAATATAATATTAAAATCTGTATATGAACAAGGTCTGCTTGACTGCAGGAAGGGTTGCAAGAATAGGGTATCGAATGTTAAGAAACTTCTCAGTGAATTTGGGTTTGCTTATGTATTGGATAATAGCTTTATTGATAACCCTAATTTGTTTGTTAACGAGTTTAAAACTAGGTTAATTTATCATTTTAAAAAAGAGTGGACCGGTGTACTACATCGTAGTTCTGTGCTTAGCAGTTATAACTTTTATAAGACACAGTTTGTTTATGAGGAATATTTAGGAATATTGCCTAGAAAATATAGATTTTATTTTTGTAGATTAAGGCTGGCAGTACATCCCTTACGTATGCAAACTGGCCGTTATAGTAGATATAGCGTGCCACGTGACGAAATATATTGTCAGTGTTGTAATTCTTTGATTTAGAAGACGAATACCACTTTGTGTGTACATGTCCTTGTTTTGATGATATACGCAGTAAATATATAAGCGAATATTACTATACTAGACCATCTATGTATAAGTATTTAGAACTACTAAAAACGTATAACAAATCGAATCTGATAAAAAATATTGCTATTTGTGAAAGAAGCTATGTCCTTACGAAATGTTATGTTAAATTCCCGTTGAATTTCTATATATTACATGTTCATCCTCGTTATCTGAATTCCAACTTTAAATACCGTCATAAAACTAAACTGAAACTTGTATTTTGTATAATTATTATTTTCTGTTCCTGTAAGTATTCACGTGTTATTAACATGATGTACTATGTTCTGTTCTGTTCCTTAAACACCGACGATACTAGTTTGAACTTTCGGTTTAACCCATTTCCTTATAGTCTATTTTTAGAGTTTTGCAGTTTGAAACTATTGTAATAAATAGAGCATTTGCTCCCATAGAAGCAAATACTCTATTTATCACAATGGTTTCACAAAGTGATTTAGACCGGTGCCAGGGGGCGTGAGTAGTGTTGCACTTTTAGTTACTACCCATGAACAGACTCAATAAAACCGAGTCTGCAATTTTCTCTTTTAGCAATCCTACTTTTGCTTTTGAAGGATCACCCATTTTCAGAATATTTTTACAGAGTTGTCAAAAAATCGTCAATATGGGGGAATGGGTTAAATGGATTTTGCCGTATTTTTTATGATACTCATATTGCATGTGTTTTTGATTAGCTATACTGTTCTTATCGAGCTAAATATATCTCGTATAATATATGTCAAATTGTTGTCAGGTGATTCGTTTATGATAGTATAGGGTTCCACTTAGCGATTAAAAAATATTTCACTTTTGTCACAGCCAGAATTTAAATATCTAAAATTGACTACTGCAAAGTCATATACATGACTTCATCGATTCTCGACGTGGTGAAGTGCAAGTAAACACCAACATTAAATCATTTAACATGTGGAAAGGCATCTATAAAGAATTAATTGTAACACGTATTTTACATATTGAATAGAATTGAATATCACGAATGCGTATCATTGCCAATGCTTAACGTATCCGTCTCTAATCAATCCGGCGGATTCCATCGGCGCTCGGAGCACTCGTTTGTCTCGATACTTGTGATTGTACAGGCACTTCAATTTCATTCCACACACAGGTTCAATGGACAGTTTACCCCGTAGGCATTAATCTGTTATTGCATAGTCGGCATACAAATGAATGCCATAATGCATCCATGAACAAGTAACATTCAACGTTCAACATACTGATTTAAGTGAAGCCTGCTCAAACTATAGCCGTGTACATATCAAAATTAATTAAGGATATTTGTCATGTTCAACAAGTACAGTAAAACCCCTCTAATGCGACTACTTAATGAACAAACATGACTGTATTTATAAGCAGGTGGTTGCTTAATGCAGGACTAAAGTTATACAGGAGCTTTCTGCATAACTTTCGTCCTGCATTAAGCTACCACCTGCCTTTGCCACTGTGACTTATGCCCCTTTTTGGCGGTCGCATGAGAGGGGTTTTACTGTATACAAACCAACTGTCTAAACTGTTTTGTTCCTGATAAGATATTATTTGTTGTCTAAAATGTTTGTGAAAGTTTACTCGACTTCACCTGTAGCCTACTAATCAAGACTGGTCCTATCTCGTTTATCGAACCGTTTTAAGGCATGTTTTCTAATACAGCTAATTGACACATTTCAGTTTAATCTGGATCTGAGGTGTTTGTTCGCAGCTGAATAAGGGTTGATATTAACCCATTTGCGCCAAGTGGATTCTTCCATGTTTATACATTAAATTAGACCATTCTTTATCCAAGGGATGACTGGCCTTAATTTTTAATTTCGTTTTGTTTTAAATTAAAATTCCTAGCAGCAAACAGTGTAGACTCTGATCAGACGCCGCATTATGCGGCGTCTGAACAGAGTCTACACTGTTTGCCTATGTCCCATAAACGGGATCGTGGGCACAAATGGGTTAATTTTCCAGACAGAGCAATACGATGATTTGTTCTCTGACACACGTATAAGCGAGGTTAGTCAGATGTTATTCATACACATGAATAATCGCACTCATTACAATCTGAGTGAATAACTTGACTTAATGTTTTGATACGATGAGTAAGACAAATACACATACAATAATCCTTTACTCCATTTAATACGCATTAACACTTTCCCTCATATAAACGTGTTTTCACGCATGTGCAAACAGAGTAGACCCAGATCAGACGGCTCCTAGAGGAGCCGTCTGATCAGGGTCTGCTCTGTTTGCTTGTAGAATTTGATATATCTGTTTCTTTGCTTTCTAAAATGTCTACAATGTTCCACTTTCCATATTTCTTTATATCTATTTTGCTAATGAATATTCAGTAGGTATTGAAATTTGGCCTAATTACAGAACAGAACGCATTGTTATTCCATTTCCACCAGAGAAGATCCACGAGTCTGCTATGAATTAATACAGATCTGATTTTACAGCTTCCGCAGTGATCAAAACTCCATATGTTCATTTGCTATTAGAAAGATCTAATTTATATTCATATTGCCATTAATTCTTAAATCAATATTCATAGATCAAAGGGTTAAAGAAAGTCGTCTTTATATAGTCGAACAAAAACGGCTTTAATTTTGTAACTAAAGAAGGACAATGTCACAATGGTATCCTTGATATTATGTTTGTTGAATAATTCACAACAATAACTTACAAGAGCAGCTTTAATAAACCACACGGCGTAGACACAGCACATAACATTCCTATAGTGTGTACTGCTTGTTATTCAAACTCTTGTTGAAACTTTAGCCTTTTCTACTGATAGTGTAACACTTGTGGATCATTTCATTTTGAATACTCAACATTCAAAATGTTAATACAGATAAAAGCTAGCTCATTCCATCCTAGACTATTTTAGACTAAACATCCTTGAATTAATCTACTGAAAAGGACCATTATCTATAGAAAAGAGAAATTTAGAATTGTATAGTTTTGAAACCATTGTGATAAATCACAATGATTTCGAAAAATGAGTTTAACAGAGGCGCAAAAAGGCGCCAGTAGGTGAGAATGGGTTAATGGATGGTAACCTTTTTGCAGAGAGTTTTCTACCTTACATTCGTTCTGCATTTATTTCTTTCACCGCTATAGGCGAACTTGCAAACAGTTTGTATCCAGATTAGACGCCGAATAACTCGGTGACTGATTAGAATCCAAACTGTTTGACACTCCGGCTATGGTGTTGGACAAGTAATTGAAAAATAATGGACATTGAAACCAGAAACAAACTAATCTTAGCAGACAAAAGGGTTAAATAGCCAAGTGCATTTGATGACACCCATGGTTATATATCAGGTGGTCTTTATCGAGAGGTTCTGCTAATTTAACATTGATTTACCCTCTTTCCCTCATGAATATTTATACAATAATTCACAACTTTTGAATATGCTTTAACTGAGGTTTTAGAAGTGCCACTGAAGAAAGTATTTTTATCATACATGTAGTAGAAACTGTCAAATATATGGTGTGCCATAAGCAAACAGAGCAGGCCGAGGTCAAACTTCTCCTAAAGGGGATGTCTAGTCGAATATGTGTCTACTCTGTTTGCAAATGTGTTCAAATAGTTAAAATACCTTCTGAAATTCCGACTAATTGTAAGATATACACAGATGACTTGGCGTAATTCGCAATGATTCTGTGAATGAACAGTTTTTACATACTTTTTATGTACCTTGTTATTAATATTTTATGTTTTATGACACTTGCCGAAGTATAACTATGTTCCAGTCCTCAGCAGACTAAGCAAATGTTTGTTTGCAGGATTGTTTGGTCAACTCATTTTCGAAATACAACCATTTATATTCGAGTTTCTTGTTTTTAGATCTTAACGAATGCCAAACAGTTTGCTTCCAAGTGAGACGACAGGTGTCTCGTCTTAATTCTAGATGTTTGCAAAAGCTATCATGCATTCGTACTGGTTAACCCATTCCCTCATAGGCTAGTTTTAGATCCAACCTCTTTGGATAAATCTACCGAAAAGGAGCATTAACTAGAGAAAAGGAACCTTTTGGAATTTTGTAAATTGAAACCATTGTGATAAATAGAGCATTTGCTCTTATAGGTGCAAATGCTCTATTTATCACAATTGTTTCACAATGTGACTTTTACAGAGTCGTCAAAAGTCGTCAATATGAGGGAATGGGTTAATGTAAGGTGACTCATCAATGCAGCACCGTCGTGGAATTTAATTTCTTAAAAAGTAATATTGTCTTGTAATTTCATATTTCCATTATTCCACAATGAAATATGTTTTACGATTTGCACACGAGTCATACAATAATATACGAGGTCAACCACTGCGCCCAAGGTGGTGCTGCTATAGGTGAGTTTAATATTTCTATATTACTTTTGCACAAACGGAAATATCGAAGAAACATATTGTAATGGTTTGCATATGCCAACCAAATCAAGGGTGAAAATATCTCTGCGGTACTAAAATGAAATTCTAGGGGAGTTGATACGCGCATTATCATGGTTTCGTGCGGTAAAAATAATTGCTTGATATTTCAAACCCTCTCTTTTGATTAAAACTGGCTATTGTTTCAGCTTTATAGGTCAATGACAATGTGATATGTTAATATAAGTAACGCATTTAAGGCCCATGACATTTAAAGTACACTCGCCTAAATTATATTTTAGAACTGATACTTTTGTAATAGTGAGACGTGGGATCGGGATGCAGAATATATAGTTAAACCCGTCTAAACTGGAATGCTATTTGAGAAGAATTTTGATACCTTTAGTCAGGTGACTGCTTAATGCAGGGTGAAAGTCATACAGAAAGCTCCTAGAAGAGTTTTCTGCATCACTTTCACTCTGATTTAAGCTTCCATATGTCTCCAAGACCGAATTTTAATGTACTAAATTGAACGTCCGGTGTAGAAGGATTTTTTTTTGTACTCGACATATATGGGTTCAGTAAACTGTCTTGACCATGATCAGATGACCCTGATCTGAGTTAAGATTGTAGGCCTATGTCTCATCTACGGGATCATGGGGTTAATGGGATAAAGAATCAGCATGTGTTTGGTTTCATAGCATGAGTTTTCACAACAGTCTAAACTAGAACATAAGTCAGGCAGGAAATTAGGAAGTAACACACAAAGGTTCCCAGCAACGCCAGAAGCACAAATGAAATGCGTGCTCTCACATATACACTGCCTTGACAGTAATGTTCATTGCCTTTTCCTCATATAAACAGCGCCGTGACACCAAACTAATTCCAGACACTGCGCATGCTCAAACACTTTGCATATTATCTCGTCATGGATAATGGGGATGCAGCAGTGCCACTCTATGGTAGTAACGCAATGAATTAAAGTAGTACCAATATTGTTAGAATGTGATTCTACCTATTGTTCAATATACCGTTTTGTTCGTAAAACACCTGCTCATTTTAAATGTATTTTGCGGGAATACTTATGATACACTTCCTCCAGCTCAAATATTACAAATCATCGCAATTCTGTCTCAACTTTGTCATTACTTATAACCTTTTCTACACTATGGACATATGTGTAATGACCATTTAACAGTTTGTATCCAAACGAGGATATTCGACATCTAATCAAAATCCAAACTCATTTATTCTGTTTTCTTACAGGACATTTAGAAATGCATTTGTAGCAGACGACAACTTGTACATATCAAAGTTATAAAAGTGTCATACTATATTTTACATATTAATACAGACCTCCTGTGGTATGGTAAAGAATTTTTTTTATTTCTTTCGTTACTTTTAGAACAATATATCATTATCGGTATTCTTACTCCTAGGACCTACACTTCCAGCGTATGAATAATCTCAAGCGGATGTTATATGGCAAGTGCCTATCCTATGTGCGACAACATATTAAGATGATATATTGAAATATATCACTTTCTAGTGATGTTTGGAAATGTACTACCTTCTCAATAAACATAGATGTTCTTTAACCCTTTACCACACAGATATTCATGTAAGAAATAATTATTGTATATTCATAGCATATTGGATATATATTATCTGAACTTCTATAAACTACTCTATTTGCAAATGCTTTAAAGCTGTTTCTATGAGGAAAACTATGTTTTACAAAATGGTTACTTAATGTATTACAAGTAATGCATAACAGTTTGTTTAGGAGGTTTATGCGCAATATTCACCATTGCACTAATCTACACACTACTCACAGGAATGGTATTTTGAGTGACCATTGTTTTGAGAAAGTATGCATTGTTTTTGTTTAAATGAGAAGTTATTATAGTTGTTTGGTTTCAAACATTTTACTATAATATTGAGAATATTTCGAGCTCCATCCAAACTGCGTTGAGACGTGGGCCACTATTTGATTTGAACCTTTTCAACTGTAAAAAACGTTTGGACAGTTTTAACGCACCAAAATAAAAAGAATAGGGCGTTAAATACAAACACACATGTATCACAGATAAAGGTGCGTATTAAAATACCACTAAACCTTATTTTGTTACCACTCTTAAGAATCGTCTGTTTTGACCATTCTAAAGAATGGTCACATCATATTAAGGTTTTGTGGAGAAAATAAGGAACTATTCTTATCTTTTTTAATTCATTCACATTATCTATACATCTGCATTCGTTTCAGTTGGAGCTGTGTTACTGACTACCGGTATGCTGATCGAGATACCGATATATCGTCGTACGAACTGACAAATTGATATAAAATTTAAATGAATTGAAGCTTTCATTTATGTCTTTACGTTAACAAATCACCATAACTGATAAGAATGGTAATGGATTATTATTGTCTGTTAGATATTACAGACACTTTTATAATAATTCTAATAAAATGAAATACAATGTAATAAAATACAATATGATATGAGATTAGTGATACTACATACATGATATATGATATGACGACAATAACGATGCGATGGGTTGCAATAAAACGGGAGCGGTGGCGTGATGGGCCAGGATGGAACAGGACGAGGTGGGGTATGATATACAGTAGAACCTGTCCATAATGGCCATATTATGAATATAGGATGTAGCTTTATACAGAACAAAAATAATGCAGAAAGCTCCTAAAGAAGCTTTCTGTATAACTTTCGCCCTACATTAAGCTACCACTTGTCCTAAACCCAGAATTACAATCATTTTTCTATTCGCTGTCAACAGGTTTTACTGTAATGGAATGAGTTGTGTTAGATGGAAGGAGACGAGAGGATGGAATGTACATTGTTGGACAGTATATGATGTTACTGGTCGAGCAGGCTATGAAAATCATTGTTTGAGTGAGAGGTTGGGATCGGATGAGATGAAATTCGATAAAATACAAAACAGTTTGGTATAATATGACATGGGATAATATGATAAGGTTCGATAACAAATAGTCTATAGTGCAGTGGATTTATATTAAAAGAATATGTCACAGAGACATGTAATGCGATAAGTGACATATTTGAGAACAATATCCTTGTAAAACATAGCATATTATATATAAAACAACAAATAATTCTAGTGGAATACAGTCAGGTAAATTGTTGTTGTTGTTTTGTATGCTGTTTATATCCAATCAGTTATTACTTACGGTGTTTTTTTCTGCGACCAGTCAGTGTTTATCGTAGTTCTCCGTTGTCATTGGTCCGGCTGTCAGTTTCAAACCAAGCTTATGCAGAAGTTATCTGCATTTCTTTCACAGATCGCAACATTAATCAATCGCAACAATTCCTGTGAAACCACTGGGTGTCCAACAATTTCCATTCAATGTATAGCTCTGCTTGTCGTGGCAAATGAAGCGACAAAACGCTTCTTGTTTAAACCCGTTTCTATGAAATGAATAAATATTGTAGAAACAATCTAACGGTGTCCCTAAATTGAAATTGAAATTCATTGTAAACATAGTCATCAGTGGACAAGCTGTTTCTCTGATACGGTTAGAGTGAAGTATTCAAAAATATTCTCCTCTGAACTTACTTGTCGGATATCAATTTAATATTACATGAATAGTTCTCAGGCGTAATAAAACAACATGGCGCCAGGGATACTGTTACAGTAAAACCTCTCTTTAACGACCAATAAAATACATAAAACATTTTGTGTTAAAGGTAGGTGGCTGCTTAAAGCAAGGCGAAAGTAAAACAGAACGCTAATATAGGAGCGTTCTGTTTTACGTTCACCTTGCTTTAAGCAGCCACCTGCGCTAGATACCAACGAATTAACACACTATAGTGGCCGTTATAGAGGGGTTTTACTGTAGTTTTCTTTATATAGTAATATGAACTATTTGAAAGTCATCTGCTCTGAGACCACTAGGTGGATTTTAATGTACGTTTGTAACCACATATTGCTCTTTGCATTAATATCCAAACCATTATGATTCGTCAATCGTATCAACAACCATTTACGTTTAACCCATTACCTCATAGGCTATTTTTAGATACAACCTCTTTGAATAAATCTACCGAATAGTAGCATTAACTAGAGAATAGGAAAATTTTAGAATTTTGTAGTTTGAAACCATTGTCATAAATAGAGCATTTGTTCCTATAAGAGCAAATGCTCTATTTATCACAATGGTTTCACAAAGTGACTTTTACAGAGTCGTCAAAAGTCGTCAATATGAGGGAATGGGTTAATACGGTATCAATTTCAAAAATGTTCCTTAAGCCAGTGTAACACCTTAATTATTAAACCTTTCCCCCATACTAATGCTTTATTTCACGCCAAGTAGACAAATATTTCTACCAATAGAAAATACCCTATGTATAACGTCATTATATAAAAAGATGGTGTCATTAAGTCTTACATGAACATTCATCAGGGAAAGTGTTTAGTCATTACTTTGTCAAAACGAAATATGCACATTGGATAATTTAACTTAGATTTAAGCATACATGTACTGCGAAACCTCTAGCAGAATTTTAGTATACTGTTTTGGTATGTAAACAATGCGACACTATACCTATACGAGTCGTTCTGGGTACGCTGTTCTAACTCATTTCCTCCTATGGTTTCAAAAAATGAGTTTTGCAGAGGCACAAAAAGGCATCAGTAGGAGAGAATGGGTTATGACCCATAACTGATAGAAAAAACAGATCCCTAGAAAAGAGGTTAGCTGGACAGCTATTCCTATGTACACAACGAATTGGTGACCTGTTGACTATGTTCAGCAAACCAGTACAACCTAACTTAGGCGGTCATCAAAAAGAGGTCTAATGATAAGTTTGTAAGGTAGGTGGTAGCTTAATACAGGTCAAAAGTAATTCAGAGTGCTTTACTGCATTACGTTTACCCTGCATTAAGCAACCATCTGATTTATTAAGACTCCTATGTTCAATAAAGGAATGACCGTTTTAGACATGTTCTACTGCTGACGTTCACCATGGCCCCGCTGTTAAATTTGCCTTCATTTCAACACTATTTCAGTTATTTCGCGAGGTTACGACATATCATTTAAGCCTTTGAATGTGGATAACGGGTGTGTTTTTATTTGGGAACACTGTAGACTCCAAGTAGCATCGTGCAATATAGTGGTCTGGAGTAAAAAGCGATATATTTAACCTTTTACCAGTCAGAAATACATTCTGACGTCTTTGCAAAATATAGAATAGGAGTCATGCAGGCAATTGAAAATGACACACGTCAGTAGACCGAGAGTAGAACCAGATCAGACTTATTATGTAGATGCCGTCTGATTAGGATCTATCCTGTTTCCGTACGGTGTGAAATTAATATGATCCTACTTTTTCTGTCATCGTCAAAATTTCCATTGTTCATAAACAAATGTGAAAATTCATTTAAAATACTATTCATAATGTTATTATTTCTTTCTCTGTTTCTGTAATGTGCGGGCATTTAGCCTTTTTAGATCCGTGAAATTTCGTTTACGGAATAGAAATGTCTGACGCGGGCAAAGGAAAAGTATGTGTATGTGTGTGTATGTGTACATGTATTTGTATATGTATGTATAAGTGTGTGTGTATAGTATATCTAGAAATGGTGTTTGTGTATTTTGTGTTACCGGAGCCTCTGCTTCATTCAACGCGCGATGAAGCTCAGGAATGCATGTGAAAACAAGATACTCTCATTATATACCGGTAACACAAAAGTTAAAGTAGTTCATTTACGAATTAAAAATTGTTGGTCAAAACCTTCATTACTTTCGTTTTTGGTTTCTTTAATGAAGGTTAAGATCATTTTCGCGAATTCTAAAACTCAGAGAATGAAAGACAGACAGACAAACATACAGACAGATAGACAGAGGCACAGACCGACATACACAGGACTCTGTATAACTGTCATTAACAGTGTTAAGTAAAAATATACGGAACCTGTTCATAATCTTTAGTTTGATAACTCCTTGTATTTATATTGTATAGTAAAATAGCATACATTGTGTGTATGTAATAATTATAATATGTAAAAAACGTTCTATTAGTCTACTAAAGGATAGTGTATAAGAATAGACAGCCTGTGAAATATATAAGTATACATGCATGCATACATACGTGCATACGTGTGTGTGCACGCGTGCGTGCGTGCGTAGTACGTACGTACGTTGTACGTGCGTGCGTGTGGGCGCACGTGCGCACGCACACACGCACAGCACGGGTGTCAGGCAATTTGAATTCTCACGAGACGTCTTTTTACTTGGCGCCTCGTCTTGATCAGAACTTAGGACAAAATATATGGTCTTAAGTGTTGTAAGATATAGGAGATATTTAGAAGATAAATTTCGAATCTGCTTTCTTGATAGTTTGATATTGTAGAATATGCATTTTTTTTTATTTCTTAAAGGTAGGTATTGCTGTACTCGCAGCGTATTTAGTGAAGGATTGTTGCGTGGTGAAGAACATACTAACCTTTAACTTGCTGCTCAAATTTTATTATGTATACAGAAAAAGCCAACTGCGTCAATTTTGAACTTGTTTAGAGTTATTTCTAGTAGGAAATCATATAGTACAACATATTTTATCCAGATGAAATGCTGAGCACAATGGCGTCTGGATCAAATTTATCGTGCTTCGATTAGTTACGGGTTCGCCTGCAGATGGCTCAGGGTAAATGAAAACGTGGGCGATATTTTTGTGCAGCAGTGAGCTATATGGTGACACTTAATTGATAATATTTTTACGGGTCATTATACAGAGCAAAGGTTACAAATTCAACCAATGATGATTTTGAACGATACTTTAATAACAGGATCTCGTTTGACTAGGGTTGTTTCTTTGGGCAACCGTATTGTTTTCACCAATAGTTGGCCTCAACGACACGGATGTTCGAGTTACAAGTAATGATCACCAAGAATGTCATACATATTGAATTTTTAAATGGTAATCTGTATATTTGATTGCATGTGTTTTTCATTGATGTTATATTTTTGCTTTGTTGTAATATCTGTTGGCCATTTTGCTAAAGGTTGTGTACTTATTGATTTTTTGCACACAATGCTACTGAATACTTGTCTTTCAGTATTACAAAATGAATGATTTAAAAATTATGTCCATGAACTGCAGAGGTATCCGCACAAAAAAGAAAAGACTGAATGTTTTTAAACACCTTAATGATTTAAATTGCCATATTTACTGCCTCCGAGATACACATTTCACACCAGAAATATACAAAATAATTTACTCAGAATGGGGTTCCGATGTATTTCTAAAGGGGCCGTCACACCATAACGTTCTGGTCAACGTTCTCTGAACGATTGAATCGTTCAATTTTTGAGCGTTCTAGAATAGGATGACACATCTGGCGTGTGATAAACGTATACCTAACGTATGACTAGCGTGTGTCTTACGCGCGAGAAGCGTGTAACAGCGACCAAGTAAGATACCACTGAAAACCATTAGCGTGTGCTGACGCGCCACTGGCGCACAACGAACGATTTGTGAACGTTAGACGAGCGTTTTGAGCGTGTGACTAACGTGTGAATAACGACAGAATAGCGTTTTGACGTTCGTTTGACTTTAGTCACACGCTGCGTGCGCTAGGGGACCGTTCAGCGGTCGTTGACAGGTCGCCATTGAGTCGTTCACTGCAAAGCAAACGATTAGTAACAACCAAGTAACGCTAGAGTAACGACTGACTAACGATATCCGAACGCGTGCAACGCTCATCGAACGTTAGTAAAACGTTCCATTAACGTTCTTAACCGTTCTTCAGCGTTTAAAATTAAACGTTGAAGAACGCTGGTCTCAGTGAGAACTTTTGTGCATGTTCAAAAAAAGATTCCCGACCAGCGTTCTCCGCCGATTCCCGGCGATCACGGACGTTCACCAGCGTTCACAAGCGTTCACACAACGCTCTTCTGGCGCTATCCCAGCGACCATGGGCGACTACCAACGTTTCCTCAAACGCCAGAGAACGCTGACCAGAACGTCATGGTGTGACGGGCCCATAAATTGTTGTAGTTCAAACAGTAGGGGAGTAGCTATATTGTTTCATAGAATTGAATATAAAGTACACAAACTAATATCTGATTCTGAAGGCAATTATGTGGTGCTTGATCTGTCAATAGCTGATCAACGCCTAACACTTGTATCTCTTTACGGCCCGAATACTGACCGACCATGTTTTTTCAACAACATTTTTGATATAATAGATGATATAGGAAACACATCTTACGCTATATGTGGTGATTTTAATTTAGTTATGGACCCGAAAATGGACTATTACAATTATAAAAATCTTAATAATAAAAAAGCACGGGAAACCTTGCTACTCCATATATCAAACAGGCAACTTATTGATACATTTCGAGAATACTTTCCTGAAAAAAAACTTTATACATGGAGAAAACACAAACCAGTACAGCAAGCAAGATTGGACTTTTTTCTGGTGTCTCCTCCCCTTTCAGTTAATACATCAAAAGCACCAATAGAAGATAGCTATCAATCAGATCATTCAATAATACAAACCACATTTCAATTTAATGATTTCCAACACAATATGTTTCGGTTCAACCAGTAGAACAAATTTATTATGATTCTAAAACTACTAGTAGTTTAAAATCTAAAGCTCGTTTTATCACAGAGCTAGACTGGATAAAGAAATTACAAACACCTTTTCCTTTAGGCCTTAATGATAACATTTTCCAAAGCGGCAACATTTCTAAAGATCCAAGTATTGATATTTTCTCTATATTTTCTATTCGAAAACGTAAAAGTAGATCACATGGCAGACGTAGAAATGGTAATATTAAGCGTAAATTACGTCGTAATATGTCTATTCATGATTTACATACCATTCTAAAACAAACTGGTAAACATTCTATGTTATCTTGTTTATCGTCTTTACCCTTTTCCTGTCTTAAGTCCATAGACGAAGAGGCTGATAAAATCTATATGCGTACAGATCCGTTAATTAATATTGCCTCACTTATACAAAGTTACACACAGCATGTTCTTCGTCCACGTATTGATAAAGAATCTGAACATAAAAGACATTTTCTGAAACTTCAGTTCCTAAATAAAGGTATCGATTGTATTGATATTCAAAGTATATTTCGTGATAAGAATGTAATCGATACTATTCCCAAATATTTCATCAACTCTGAATCACCTATCATCTGTTATAAATATAATAAACCTATTAGAAATGTTATTTTTAACTTCAATAAAATTGTCTCTGACTTAAATATTGATGTTAATACCCCTATTTCTTGAGATTGTAGCATTTCTAGCTTTTGCTATAAACCAGTTGGTCATGTCATTACTGGTAATTTTGATATCATTAAGGATAAACGTCTCAGGACCCTCCTAACTAAAGGACCTAAATATAGATTACCTTCCCTTATTGATTTTGACGCTTGTCGAACTCATATTGCGGAAGCTATTCAAGAATTCTGCATCAAATGGTGTCGACGAGAACATGCTGATGTTAATGCCCTTTCGGATTGGAAGAAATGTATTTTCGATATTATTGTTAATTATCCTTTTCTAGATGGGGATGTGCCACGTTCTACATCTTATGGTGTTTATATTTCTCAACTTATTAGGTTTGCCCGAGCCTGTTCTTTGCTTGAAGATTTTAACAGACGTAATTTAGTTATAACTGATAAACTTCTTAAGCAAGGTTACAGATATCACAAACTTCGGAAAACCTTTTCTAAATTTTATTATCGAAATTTACCTCTCATTAGTAAATATAATTGCAATCTACGGACGTTACTGCGACAAGGCATTTCTCAACCAGAATTTTATGGGGATGTTATCTACAAACTTAGGAAAATTCGGGGTCATATCCATTTTCATGATTTGTTTATAAAACGCATTAAAAAATTTAAAAAGAAAGGTTATGATCCTATTATATTGCAACACACTGCATGTTTGGTTATCGACCCTTTTACAGTCGGTAGCTACGCTTCCCTCTTTGCTTGCGCGATGACAGGCCGAGGGTAGTACTCTATGATGGTATACTCTTAAACTTGGATACAGGAGGAGCTTACCAGACTCATGTATTATTTTTTCCCTGTCGTGCCCTTAACGGCTTACCTGCAGGTGCTCTGACTTCAGCAAAGTCATTGAGTACATATTTGACGGATTGTCACAGTTATTATGCTATGTTTTACATTTTGTCCTGTGTTCACCGTCGTCTATGTTGTGGGTAAGTCCAGCGGGTATACCTTTATTTACAATATTTGTAAAGCTAGGGTGACTTTGAGAGAAGTGTGAGGTTAGGACGTCCGTAAACCGGTTTAAACCCCCAGTGGTGTTTTTGCTGCTGACCGTGCCAAGGCGGTACTCTCTTTGTCACCCTTCCTTTTGTTTGCATTGCGTCTTTGTGCTTGTGGTTTGTTCATGTTGTGGAACCTTTGTCCCTGGTTCTTGTGTGTCTTTTGGTGTTTTCTGTGTTCATTTCGTGTGTGTGTGTGTGCGTGTGCGTTTGGGTGTGTGGTTGTGTGTGTCATGCTGTCTATCGGTGTTTTGGTGGTGGTTGCGTCTTGCATGTGGCATGTGCATGTGCATGATACGCGTATTACTTTTTACAAATCAAATTACCATCTTTTACCACCTCGACCTAGAGTTACATTTCGCTACTTGAAGAAAAACATTTCTAATTTTCATTCAGATTATGTTCTTGTTCCTGCTGACAAAGCATCAAACAATGTAATCATTATTTGAAGATTGTATTATGTTGATGTTTTAAAGAAGGAGCTAACTGATTCAAAAACTTATAGAACAGTTCAAACACCTGAAAAAGATATAGTCTCGGAACATGTAAAAATGTGCAATAATTTTAAGTCTGGTCCTAACATAAAACAACATAAACTTTCTACTTTGTACTGGATTCCGAAACTACATAAAAACCCTTATAAGGCGCGTTTTATTGCCAACTCTAGCTGTTGTACCACTACTAAATTATCTATACTTTTGACGTCCTGTCTTACTACGATCAAAGAACATGTAAAACGCTATTGTGATAAGATATATGAAAATTCTGGTATTAATGTTTTTTGGTCCATATAAAATTCAAATGATGTTTTAACAAAACTTGAAAATGAACAGTATAACATTTCTTTACTGAGATACCTTTAAAGCCTTTTCAGAGCTGATTAGCCGTCATGAAATTGAGAAAAACACAATCAAAGAATATCCATTATTTTATAACCAACATATCTTAATTGCAAATAAGAGCGTTTTTCTAAAAACATGGGTTAAAGCAGGAGTAAGCTGTATTGGAGATATTTTAGATTCCCAAAATACGTTTATGACCTTAAAAGAATTTAATGAAAAATACGGTTTACAAACCAATCATTTAGTATATCGCGGTATGATGCTAGCAGTAGGGCATGTATTAAAAAGCTTAAATATAAACAAAAACGATATAAGAAATATACAAAAACCTTTTATTCCTCCTTATCTTAAAATTCTGTATAAAAACGAAAAGGGGTCGAAATTAATGTATAAATGCCTGAACAAGAAGTCTGACCAACCCTCATGTAAGGACACTTGGTGTAGAAAAATACCTTCATGCACTAATTTTACTGGTAGCGATTGGGAGCAGATTTTTAGTTTACCATTTAATATTACAAATGATACTTTTATGCAGTGGTTTCAGGTGAGAATCTTACACCGCATTTTAGGAACAAATTACTACTTCTACACAATAAATTATACAGATAAAATAGAATGCACATTCTGTAACATGGAACCAGAAACAATAGAACATTTGTTTTGGTATTGTCCAGTCAGCCAATCCATAATAAATGGAAAAGTAGTAAAGTCAAGCAGGCAAAGCCACATGCAAGACGCAACCACCACCAAAACACCGATAGACAGCATGACACACACACACACACAACCACACACCCAAACGCACACACACACACACACACGAAATGAACACAGAAAACACCAAAATACACACAAGAAACAGGGACAAACGTTCCACGACATGAACAAACAACAAGCACAAAGACGCAAGGCAAACAAAAGGAAGGGTGACAAAGAGAGTACCGCCTTGGCACGGTCAGCAGCAAAAACACCACTGGGGGTTTAAACCGGTTTACGGACGTCCTAACCTCACACTTCTCTCAAAGTCACCCTAGCTTTACAAATATTGTAAATAAAGGTATACCCGCTGGACTTACCCACAACATAGACGACGGTGAACACAGGACAACATGTAAAACATAGCATAATAACTGTGACAATCCGTCAAATATGTACTCAATGACTTTGCTGAAGTCAGAGCACCTGCAGGTAAGCCGTTAAGGGCACGACAGGGAAAAAGTAATACATGAGTCTGGTAAGCTCCTCCTGTATCCAAGTTTAAGAGTATACCATCATAGAGTACTACCCTCGGCCTGTCATCGCGCAAGCAAAGAGGGAAGCGTAGCTACCGACTGTAATTTGGTCGATAACCAAACATGCAGTGTGTTGCAATATAATAGGATCATAACCTTTCTTTTTAAATGTTTTAATGCGTTTAATAAACAAATCATGAAAATGGATATGACCCCGAATTTTCCTAAGTTTGTAGATAACATCCCCATAAAATTCTGGTTGAGAAATGCCTTGTCGCAGTAACGTCCGTAGATTGCAATTATATTTACTAATGAGAGGTAAATTTCGATAATATAATTTAGAAAAGGTTTTCCGAAGTTTGTGATATCTGTAACCTTGCTTAAGAAGTTTATCAGTTATAAGTAATATTCTGACATTCCCAAATAGTCCTTTTGTTCCTCTAGATATTAAAACAATGCTGTTTGGCTATATAGCAACCTGTGACATTGCAAATAATTGTATACTTACCTTCATTAAAATGTATATTTTTCAGTGCAAACACAAACATTTCAGACCTACTTCAGATGGTCTTAGAAGTTATATTGCATTTAAATACGATATTGTAAAGCAGGTTGCCTTAGCAGAAAACAGAGAAGATGAGTTCAATAACAATTGGGAAAAAATAATCAAATTGAGTATTGATTTTAAAATGTTAACTATATAAAAGTTAACATGTCATATCATCGATATATACCCTGTAATACAACAATTTCCTTTGATCATTAAATAAGAATACAGATCAGTAGACATAAGCATTATGTCAATATGGCCACAGATTTTCTTTTTATGTTTAATCTCATTTTTAAAGGTTCTGCAATGTAAAATATTATCTAGCTCCCTACTCCATAAATATTTATGTCAGAAGTAATCTATATGAATACTAATTACATTAGATTTTATAATAGCGAGTGAACAAAGAAAGTTTGGTAATAACTGAAAGTGTACAAATATGTCTGAAGTTTATCATAAGCAAAAGGGGCAGACCCTGATCAAGAAACTCACATAGAAACCGTCTGATCATGGTCTGCCTTGTCTTTTGCGAAGACGCAATTTTACTTATTTATGGAGGATAGAGATACAATAGTATGATATAGAAATAGAAAGAGCATTATGCTTGATATTTGTACGGTGTGGAGAGGGATGGATCCCCGACCCTTACATACCAATGACGGGGATAATAAACGGTCCCGTCATAATAGCAGGACCTGAAAAAAAATATTCTTACATAACTATTAATTAAGTAAAGGGTTAACCCCTTTTAGTCCTAGACTATTTTAATACCTAACCTCTTTGAATCTGAGGAAAATGAGAACTTACTAAATAAAATGACAATTTTTAGAACTGTGTAGTTTTGAAACCATTGTGATAAATAGAGCATTTACTCCTTTAGAGAAAGTGCTCTATTTATCTCAGTGGTTTAAAAACAATTTTACAGAGGAGTCAAAAGGCTTCAGTATGAGGGAATGGGTTAAACATCTCGTTTGAGTCTGTGTGTTTTCCACTTAGTTGATGATACCTAATAATTAACCGTTCTCTTGCTGAATTTCAAAATACATTTCTCCTTCTTTACCCATGCCCTTTTGTATAATTATATATATCGTCCCTGTGTAGAAGTATTTCGCTGTGCAATCTCTGCTGTGGAGTGCACTGGTTGCACAATCAACTTGTAAATAGTGCCGACCCTGATGAGACAGCTCCTGCAGGAGCTGTCTCATCTGGGTATTCACTATTTACAGGTATGTATATTGACGTGAATAGCAAGCGAAGGGTTAACATGTACATTCCTGCCGCATCTTTGATATTTCAAACAGAATACATAAAACAATGGCAATATGAATACATTAAATAAATAGCCCAACTTGCAATTTCGGAATAATAGATCAATCAATTAGTTCTGAAGACAAACCATGCATATTAAGATCAGAGGGTTATTCCAACAGTCCTCTTATCTGAGTCTACACCTGTTTGCAAACGACTGCTATACTTATGTCTGCCTTTGAAAAATATCGATTTGAACTTAATAATTATCATTTACTTTTTCTAAACATGTGTAATGTCTGGTTAATTATTTATATGTTGAATGCATTTGTCTGAGAGAGAGAGAGAGAGAGTCGTTGGTCTTGGTTATGGTTGGTCTAAGTGTTATGCGATGAAAACAATCTTACATTCGTGTTCATTACAAATTGTTTTCATGCAACTTGTTCCCTATAATGAATATTACACTCGCTAAAGCTCGTCTTATATTACTATAGTAAACTCGTTTCATAAAAACAATTTGTAATGAACACTCATGTAAGATCCTCTATAAATCATTTATTAATTCATCCATTCGACGCAAGCCTTGAAGTTTTGCTGATCTGTCTGACATGGTTTGCTTTGTATCATGTGTACAGTGTCTTTTACAAAAGCTTACTTCTGTCGTATTAGCGGCGTTTTACTGTATTTCATGTACAGTAAAACCCATCTACAGCGAAAATAAAATTCCTCGGTCCTCGGCATTGCACTTGATTTCGCGTTTTGAAGAAAACATAACAACATAAAAATGTTGCATTGGGTCCATATTTGACTCAAAGTGCGTGATGTTTTTAAAGTGCGTTATTGTAATAATTAAATATTTGGCTTGCTAGAGATTAACACTTTTAGAGCGGGAAACAAATAACTCACTTATGCCAGTTGCAAACAGTATGCCCAGATGAGAGGGTTATTAAAGGAACACGCTCACAATGATCTACTACACTGTTTGTCATATTACACAATGCCCTGAATATTTATGGTAAGCTTGGGCTGTTTGAATTTTGAATCATAGTTCATTTGAAATTTCAGCACTGAAAGTGTTAACCCTTTCGCTGCCAAACTCTGTCGTCTGCTAACTTTGTCGTCTGCTTCCAATTTTCATTTTTTTTTTTTTCTTCATTTTAGTTTCAAAAACATAGTAACAGTAACAAACAGTTTGGATCCTGATGAGACGCCGAGTTACTCGGCGTCTCATCTGGATCCAAACTGTTTGCATAGGTAATCACAGATCCGGCATTGGCAGCGAAAGGGTTAATAGGATATTGTGTAATAACATGCTATGGTGCAAATAAACTGATCAATACTCATGAACACCAATCAAATACTTTGACAACTTAATCCTAAAGGAAACTAGTTAATGTGTCCAATTGTCTTGTTCATTAATAATTACGTGTACAGAGAGTTTAGCAGAATTTGATAAAACATCTGTCGTCACACGAGAAAGCCTTGAACAAACCCTGCCGCGACAGCATGCTTGCTGAAGAGGTAAATATTTTATCTCGTAATAGTGCACTCTGTATAGTATTTCTGTGATATATATTATTTATATTAGACCCATGTACGTAATTCTGAAATTACTTTGTCCAATATTGTTTAGCCGAATCCAACACAATTGTTTTATCTCCTCGGGCCCATAGATGAGACATAGGCAAACGATCTTGACCCTGATCAGAGGGCCCCTGAGGGAACCCTGCTCCTCAAGGAACCCTCTGATCAGGGTTAAAACTGTTTGCTGAGCCCAAGTATGTCAATGATTTATACCAGTATAGTCTTTGGTTGCGATGCTCCCCCAATATCACAAATGGATGGGTTCCAAAATCTGAGACTTTTGATTGGTCAGATTTGAGTTCTCAAGCTTTTGATTGGTCAGATTTGAGCCAAAGGCTCAAATCTGACCAATCAAAAACTTGAGAACGAACTCAGACTCAACTAAAAGTTTTATAAGCATGGACCCAGAGCTACAGATAAAGGTGCGTTCTCAAATACTAAAATCGTCATTTCTCCACCAAATCCTATACTTAGATCACTCTGTAGAATCGTCTCTTCGGGACGATTCTAAAGAGTGGTCACGGTATAGGGTTTGGTGGAGAAATAAAAGAGATATTTGTGAAAATGTTTAAATTTACGCATCTTATCTGGACCTCTGTGGATGGTCGAGTTGACTGTAGATAATATGGGACGTAAATGGTTAAAAGCTATTTCCCCTAGATAATTAATACAAATGTTCCTCGGGAATTGACACTAATGCGTTATAGTTAACAGTTTGCTCATAAAATTATAATGCCCTTCATCCATCCTCTGTTTTTCATCTATCCAGAAAGACCCACCGTTTTCATAATGGATACTTAAGCTCAACACATAAAACGATTAAAACATGCTGGGTAAATTTCTCCTATAGTTCAACCCTCAATATCCTGTAAAGATATATACCTGCTGAAATTATTATCTGAAGCAGTCTTTGCTTACTTCAAATTCGTCTAAGTTTTGGGGAAATCACTCATCGATTGGTAACAGATTATTAGATTCTAATTAGACACCGCGTTACCCAACATCTAATATTGATCCAAGCTACAGTTGAACTTCAATATCTCGGACTTCAGGGGACCATAAAAATTAGTTCGAGATAACAGAGGTTCGAGTAATCCGATTTATAATCTGACCAATATTTCGAAGTTCACAGCTTAATGCAGGTCTAAAGTAATGCTGAAAGCCCCAAGAGGGGCTTTCAGTATTACTTTAGACCTGCATTAAGCTGTCACATGTGTTTCTAGATATGTGTAGTTATAGATTTTAGAACAATTCTGTGTTTTAAATTTTGGAAGGCCAGAACTTTTAGTTCGAGTTATCGCGAAGTTCGAGTTATCTGAGTTCGAGATATCGAATTTCAGCTGTATTTGCAAATGACATTAACATTCCGTTAAGCATTATAAGGGTTAATTCACATTTAGCCTGTTGTGCATTTTTTTGTAGAACATGTCATCGATTTCATTTGCCACTTCATTTATCTTCCATTTCTTTTCAACAGCACGGTCAGAGTATCAAACAGTTTGGATCCTGATGAGACACCGAGTTACTCGGTGTCTCATTTCGGTCTACTCTGTTTACAAATACATAGAAAGGCGTATTTATGGAGAAAAAGGGTTAACCCTTTTACCAATAGCTTAGATCTAGATGAGAAGGAGAGTGACTTAGTGTCTCATCAGAATCCAAGCTGTTTGACACACGGGCAGACTTTTCTCAAAGGCTTGACCGAAAGGGAAGTCAGTAAAATGTTTAGATTAGAGCACACACTAGTTTTACCGGCATGAGAAGGGTTAACCCATTCCCTGTTCTGTGTTTAGGCCAAATTTCAATACCTACTGAATATCAACACAATATAACACAATAGCTTTAAAGAAAAATGGAAGGTGGAACACTGTAGACTATTTGGAAAGCAAGGAAACAGATCTATTAATTTTTATTAGCAAGCAAAGCAGACCCTGATCAGACGGCTCCACTAGGAGCCGTCTGATCTGGGTCTACTCTGTTTGAAAATGCGTGAAAACACAACACGTTTGTATGAGGGAAAGGGTTAAACAGTAATAAATACCACACTGTGGTATTTAGTTCAGCCCTTGTCGATAATTTGATCCCAGCCATGAATATTTATCCACTAACCAACATATTATATAATGATATCGTTCAAATTGAAATTTGGAACTTTCTATTTTTCATGTGAGGGGTTCATCCAAAGAAAATAATATTATGTGCTGGTGGAATTATTGACATTGATTGGTATAGTAACAGTGAATATTCTAATAGGAGGGTACCTGAAGAGTAAAGAAACTCTCTGGTCTGGGTCTACACTCTTTGCACATGTCCCATATATGATATCAGGGGCGTTTGTGGGTTAATAAAAACGAAAAATGGCCGTCACCTGAACTATGGTATAGAACTCAACATTCAGAGTGATTAGGGAAGATGTAACCGTTGGTGAGTGGTTATGGTCGTCGATCGACAATCACCCAGTCCCTCGGCGATGTGCTTCGAATATCGGCCTGGGCATTGGGATGTTTCATATGAGGAAGCCTTCCAGTTTACTTGTGGTCGGTGGACAATGCAACGAAAACACCTCTTGGATCTTCCTGAACCCGTAATTAGCTGGACGTCGCGATATGATTGGACTACTGTTAAAGCGACAACCCCCCCCCCCGAAACAAACACACACACACACAAACAAACAAACAAACGCAAGATACTTGGAACAGATTAGTGGTAACAATTTGGACACAAATGAACAGAACAGAACAGATAATTTATTAAAGACTTGTACATAGTATATCGTCATAGTATACATACCATACGTCAAAACATTTTGAAAAGCCAGAAAATCAAAACGTTTTGATCGAAAAAAAAAACCACACACACTATAATCCCGTGATCGTTGAGCAATGTTTCTTACTTTTCCTAGGCGAGTAAAGCGATAAGTCACAATGTTGCTTAATGTACGTAGAGAAAGATTTTTAAAGTTCCATGTAAACAGGTTATAACCTGTTTAAAAATAATCCGAAATGTTATTTAGATGCTTAATTCTTTTGTTTGTTGCACACTTTACAAATGATGTTAATTTATACAAGACATCTTTGTTTGCGGTTTTCATCAGTTTTAGTTTTATCCTTTGTGAAAAAAATATAGACACATCTGGTATCAAAATGTTTCAAACTCTTTTTCTTTGCACGATGCCTTATTTTTCAAAAACAAAGTCGGGTAGTGGAGTCCATTGTTTTACGTTTGATGGAAGTAGACGTTGTTTTTAAATGATTACAGTGAAAACTGGATACCACGGAATTCTAGTAATGAACAATCTATGTCTTTGTAAGCAGGTGGCTGCTTAATACAGAGTGAAAGTCATAAGAAAAGCTCCTAGAGGAGCTTTCTGTATGACTTTCAACCTGCATGAAACTGTCACCTGTTTTAAAGATCAATAATGGTACGTAGTTAAGTGTTCGTAATATCAAGTTTTTACTCTAGTTACATTCAATTATTTGTCAAGAAATATCGAAATAAATCAGTATCCCTATGTCCTCATTTTCAACGGATCAAACATATTGACCTGACCTGGTGTCTTATTACGTCGTCGGGTATGGCAACAAGCACTGATATTGATTGGTATAGCACACAGTGCTCTCTGGTCTGGATATACACTGTTTCCATTTTTATACTAAATCGAACGTAGTAAGGTCTTACTGTAAAACATATTGGGAAATAGGTTGCATCATTTCAGTAGAGTTGAGTATGATATTGCACATGCACTTGTATATACACCACATAGTTTGTTTGATATCAAAACATGTACATATAGTCGCGTGTTGCAGATTAGATTAAAACTCTCGTGGAAATTATTGACAGCATTTCACTGACAGCAAACATAAATGAAGTGGCTCATATTGAAATTGCCAATTTAAATACAAATTCAATATGATTTTATTAAATTGATACTTATTGAGTGTGATAGTGCAAGTAAACAGAACAGTATCAGCCGCGTAGTTGAACAATAACCGCGTATAGATAACACGTGTCGGTAATATCGTGAGCTATACTAACACGATAAAGAAACTCTATATTTGGTTTGAGGGACTTTTGTTATATTTATAAGTATAAACCAGAGACAAATTTGGTATCAAAATGCGCAAAGATGTACACGATGGTGTATTTTAATTGTGATTTAATAATTTGCAGATCATAAACTTGTGTGTAAATGACGATGGTGTGGAACGTATAAATGAAAAGGTAGTAAAGTCAAGCAATCAGAGCCACATACAAGACGCAACCACTACAAAAACATCGATAGATAGCATGTCACACACACACGCGGGCACACAACCACACACCCAAACACATGCACATACACGATATGAACACAGAAAATACCAACAAACACACAAGCACCAGACACAAACATTCCAAACATGAACAAAAAGACAAGTACAAAGACACAAGACAAAGAGAGTACCGCCTTGGCATGGTCAGTAGCAAAATCACCACTGGGGTTTAAACCGGTTTATAACCTCACACTTATCTCAAAGTCACCCTAGCTAACAAATAGTGTAAATAAAGGTATCCCCGCAGGGCTTTCCCACAACATAGAAGACGGTAAACACGTGACAATATGTAAAACATAGCATAACAACTGTGAAAATCCATCAAATATGTACTCAATGACTTTGCTGAAGTCAGAGCAACTGCAGGGAAGCCGTTAAGGGCACGACAGGGAAAAAGTAATACATGTCTGGTAAGCTTATCCCGTATCTGAGTTTAAGAGTATACCATCATAGAGTACTACCCATCGGCCTGTCATCGCGCAAGAAAAGAGGGAAGCGTAGCTACCGACCGTAAAGGGGGTCAATAACCAAACATGCAGTGCGTTGCAATATAATAGGGTCATAACCTTTATTTTTAAAGGTTTTAATGCGTTTTGTAAACAAATCCTGAAAATGGATATGACCCCGAATTTTCCTAAGTTTGTAGATAACATCACCATACACTTCTGAATGACAAAATGCCTTGTTGCAGAACGTCCATAGATTGCAATTATATTTACTAATGAGTGGTAAATTTCGATAATAAAATTTAGAAAACATTTTCCGAAGTTTGTGATATATGTAACCTTGCTTAAGAAGTGTATCAGTTATAACTAAATTACGACTGTTGAAATCTTCTAGCAAAGAACAGGCTCGGGCAAACCGAATAAGTTGAGAAATATTAACCCCATAAGATGTATAACGGGGCGCAGACTTTTGATGTTTTGTAATTGTCGTTTTGACATCAAATTTCCTCATCAATGTTAATCAATTCGTAATTCTCTCATGTGTAACAAAAATGTATTCAAAATATAAAAATAAAGTTTTATTTATCGTGTTGATCCGTAGACGAGGAGGCCCAAACAGATACCGATATTTTGTCACGAAACTTGACATATATTCGATGGCAAAACGACAATTACAAAACATTACAAGACTGCAATTTTTACTTTCACACCATTGTCATTCACACACACAATTACTCGTATGATCTGCTAATTATTATATTAGGACTAAAAATACACAATCGTGTAGCCAATACATTTTTGCGCATTTTGATACCAATTTTGATATTTTTGGCTATAGTTTGTACTTATAAGTATATCAAAAGTCCCTCAAACCAAATGTACAGTACATGTAAATAAAATGTTAGACATAACAGTCTGAAAGGAACAAAGTGGAACAAAGTGGAACAAAGTGGATCTTAGCCTCACTTTGAAACAAATTTGTAAGATTTTATCATTTCGTTTCATCATTGGGCAATCTCATTTAAAATAAATATGGTCATGAATATCATTGTTGACTACATATAATTAACATTTAAACCTTTACAGCATCCATGTTCATGTAAGACATGATTATTGGATAGATAATCTTTATAATAATGGCTTGTGAATAGAAAATGTAGACTCACATCTATACACAATTAAGAGCTGTATGATATGGTTGGCGTTTTTAGGTGTTCAAATGCGTTAAAAGCATATATGGAGTAAATGGTTAGGGTATATATTGAATTTCGTTAAAACAGTATACATGTACACCATTTGGGGCGGTATTCGTAACAGCAACAACTATATGTTTCCATATTAGAAGGTTTCTTTTGCGTACATTAACCCTTCGCTTGCTGAATTTTAAAATACATTTCTCCTTCTTTACCCATGCCCTGTTGTATAATTACATACATTTCCACTGTGTACAAGTATATCACTGTGCAATCACTGCTGTGGAGTGCACTAGTTGCACAATCAACTTTTAAATAGTGCAGACCCTGATGAGACAGGTCCTGCATGAGCTGTCTCATCTGGGTCTTCACTATTTACAGGTAGGTATATTGACGTGAATAGCAAGCGAAGGGTTAAAATGTCTATTTAGGGATACTTGATAATATAAATACATGGACGCATGTTTCACAAATGCAGCCCCTCTTTGACATATATGTATATATAATACAGTAATGTCCCTCTAAACCGGACGTTCAATTTAGTATAAATATAGGTCCTGGAGACAGGTGTCAGTACAGGGTTTAATCATGAAGTAAAGGATATAAAAGAGGGACTGCATTTGACTTCCCATTCTCGTGACATATATTAATATCCTTTATCAAATCACTTTACCGTAATGTCATTATAGAACAACATCCTTGAACCACGGTCCAATATATCGACTAAAGTCGCATCTGGTACGGTTTCTCTTAATGAAGCTGTCAAATATTATTACTATCTTAACATATTTTCCCAAATAGTACATATGCATGAGTTGTAAAGGGTACATCATTGCGACTACGTTTGATCAAGTCTATGGAATTTGACATTCATACACAACTCCCGTACTTTATTGTAGAAACCTTAACTCCTTAGATACGCCTTTGTAATCAGAGAAGACCTAGATCAGAAGTTCCTACAGGAGCTATCTGATCTGGGTTTGTTCTGTTTGCATATGTATTTATATGGATTGAAAATGGATTTATATGTGGCTGATTCTACAACTTCTGCAATGGCTTCCTGTGTTCATAAGCCAATATAAACGTTACTTGTATAGACATGGTGTAAAAGGGCTAATATGACGAACGGCGTTGACCCAATGCCTTAATTGTTATAGGTGAATATTTCAAACATCGTCGTTGTTATCATACAGAAATTCGATAAGTAAAGGAGCATGCATGATATGAGTAATAAGTCTACGAGATTAGTCATATATATGAATAATATCGGGTTCAGACATTTATGAGTTAAGAATAAATGGATTATATGTCACCGACAAGCGTGTCTGTCAGTTCATTAGTTTTACAGTATCTTTCCTTCAAGTTGATAAAAATGCTTCAAAACGGCATCGTGACAGTAAAACCCCTCTAATGCGACCACCTAAAAGAGGTATAAGTCTGGGTGCTAGATGCAGGTGGTAGCTTAATGCAGGACAAAAGTAATGCAGAAAGCTCCTAGATGAGCTTTCTGCTTTACATTTGTTCTGCATTAAGCATTAAGCAACCACCTGCTTATAAAGACACATATGTTTATGTCCTTCTGTAAAATTGATGTCTGCTTAAAGACTGATCTGGAGTTAGTTTTTTGTCCTTTTCAATTCTTTCACGGGGTTGATAAGCTATTCTCTGAGTGTCAAACAGCTTGGGTCTCGATTAGAGGCCGCATTAGTCTGTATTACATATGTACGCAAGCTGTTTTCAATTTCCAGTTAGTCCGATTACGTTTTACAGGATCACTGCTATTGCTATTTTGCAATGAAACATATACAGTAAAACTCTCTAAACCGGAAATATAGTGGAGTAAAAAGTAGATACTTTTAGGCAGGTGGCTGCTTAATGCAAAATGGCAGTCATCTTGGAGAATCTTTCTGCATGACTTTCACACTGCCACCAGGTCTTGTCTCCATGACCAATATTTATACTAAATTTAAAGTCCGGTTTAGTGGAGTTTTACAGTACACACACTCGTATGTCAACCATATTACGGCAATAGTCTGTGTTCGGGACAGTGATAATAGTACATACTAACATCAGTCGCCATAGACAATATCTTAGACGAGGGTGGTTTGGTGTCTTCTTCACCATTTGCAAATTTCAAAAAGGATATTTTCTCCTCAATCCTATACTTTCCTGCACAATGACGTTCAATACCAAAGTTGGGTTGATACTATAATACTTTCCTTCACTGTGATGGTCGACACCAACATCTGATAGGCACTATAATACTTTATCACATAATCGGTATTGTGGGAGTGCCGTAACAGAGTGCCGTATTTCGCATTTTTTATGCAAATAAGCAATCATTAGCCAATCGTAGCGCTCATTTAAGCGTTAGCCAATCGTAGCGCTCCATGTGCGCTATCCGTTCTATTACTACCCTGCAATGACCGAAACAGCCGTCAGCTATAGCCTGTTTTATTTGGCGTTTTAAGGCTTATGTGATAAAACGAATCTTACATTCGTGTTCATTACAATTTGTTTTCATGAAATCGTTTAATATAATGAATATGACACGAGCTTTAGCGAGTAAACTCGTTTCATAAAAACAATATGTATTGAACACTCATGTAAGATCCTCTATTTCCTGCACTGTGACGTTCAACATCTAAAAGTACTAATATGAGTCATGTAGGAAACACCACATACAGAACAAACAGTCACCCGAACAGCAACACATGAAAACACAGCAAATGTACAAAACTATCCGTTCTATTACTACCCTGCAATGGCCGAAACAGCCGTCAGCTATAGCCTGTTTTATTTGGCGTTTTAAGGCTTATGTGATAAAACGAATCTTACATTCGTGTTCATTACAAATTGTTTTCATGAAATCGTTTAATATAATGAATATGACACTCGATAGTAAACTCGTTTCATAAAAACAATATGTATTGAACACTCATGTAAGATCCTCTATTTCCTGCACTGTGACGTTCAACATCTAAAAGTACAAAATGAGTCATGTAGGAAACACCACATACAGAACAAACAGTCACCCGAACAGCAACACATGAAAACACAGCAAATGTAACAAACTAGCAAAGACATAAAGAGACACACAAAGACAAAACAAACAAACAACTATAGGGGGAGATGAAAGTACCGCCTTGGAACGGTCAGTGACAAAAGTCACTGGGTGGGGGGGGTAACCGGTTTTTGGGCGCCCAACCATACATTTATTCCATCCCCATCCTAAAAGACAAACATTGTAAATAAACGTATCTAAGATTGACTGACACTATAATACTTTCCTACACTAAGTTGGTCAACACCACAGTTTGATAGACACTATAATACCTAACTACAATGTGCTGATCTATACCAACGTTTGATAGAAACTATAATACTTTCCTACACTGTGATGTTCAACATCTAAGTTTGACTGACACTATATTTCTTTCCTACACTGTGATATTCAACACCAAGGTTTGATTGACAATATAATACTTTCCTGCACTGTGACGTCCAACAACAAAGTATGTCTGACACTATAATACTTAACTACACTGTGACATTCAACATCACACTTTGATTGACACTATTATATTTTCCTACATTGTGACGTTCAGCACCACAATTTAATTGACACTACAGTGCTCCCTCCCTACAACGGCCCTCTCAATAACGAGTCCCTCCTTACAAAAACGCATGTCACTGTTTCCGAAACAACAAGGCTCCAGAAACAACATTTTTCCATCGTATTTTCTTCATGCCTCCATCAAACCCTATGTTGTGACCACTCTTTAGAATCGTCACTTTATAGGGTTTGATGGAGGCATAACGGTTTTAGTTCTCGAAATACACCTTATCTGGGGATCTGCAAACAAGCTAACTATGTTTGATTTTCCCTCCCTATAACAACTCCCTCTGAACAACACATACAATATTCGTATCCCAAAGGGTGTCGTTGTAGAGAGGGAGCACTGTATAATACTTAACTACACTGTGCTATTCAACACCAAAGTTTGATAGACACTATAATACTTTTCTGCACTGTGATGTCCAACAACAAAGTATGTCTGACACTATAATACTTAACTACACTGTGACATTCAACATCAAACTTTGATTGACACTATTATATTTTCCTACATTGTGACGTTCAACACCACAATTTAATTGACACTATAATACTTTCATAGAGCGTGACGTTCAGTATCAAAGTTTGATTTACACTATAATACTTTCCTACACTGTGGCATTTAACACCGAAGTATGATAGACACTACAATACTTTCCTACACTGTGGCATTTAACACCAAAGTATGATAGACACTACAATACTTTCCTACACTGTGGCATTTAACACCAAAGTATGATAGACACTACAATACTTTCCTACACTGTGGCATTTAACACCAAAGTATGATAGACACTACAATACTTTCCTACACTGTGGCATTCAACACCAAAGTATGATAGACACTACAATACTTTCCTACACTGTGGCATTTAACACCAAAGTATGATAGACACTACAATACTTTCCTACACTGTGGCATTCAACACCAAAGTATGATAGACACTACAATACTTTCCTACACTGTGGCATTTAACACCAAAGTATGATAGACACTATAATACTTTCCTTCACTGTGACGTTCAAAATCAAAGTATGCCTGACACTATAATACTTTCCTACACTGTGATGGTCAAAACCAAAGTTTGATAGACAATATTATAATTTTGCACATTGTGACGTTCAACCCTTCAGTTTGAATGACACTATAATACTTTCCTACACAATGACGTTCAGCACCAATGTTGGATTGACACTATAATACTTTCTTACATTGTTACATTCAACAATAACGTTAGATAGGCTATAACAATAACGTTACAATACTTATCGGCACTATGGCGTTCAAGACATTAGTTGGATTGACGCTTGAGTACTTTCCCACGCTGCGACATTCAACACTAATGTCAGATGACCTCAACTTACAATGGTGTTAACATCGCTGACACCAAAGAACGTTCATATTTAGGCATATTTACATACAAAGAATGTACGAACGGTTTCTGTAGGAGTCATCTGATCAGGGTCTTCTTGTACGAGTTTACAGTTTCTGTTCTAGCCAAATGTTCCTGTTTCCATATGCAATTATAACACCATACACTCAATATTCATTATGTCATTATTTCTACATTCATGATTCTATATTCTATCATTTCTATATTCATGATGTAACATGTTAAATCTTTTGGCCCCAAATTCAAAAGTGTCGTCTGCAATAATAATTTGATATTAAATATAATTCTAAAATAAATAATAAAGATATATTAGTAAAACATTTGTTTTTAAAAACCTGTATGCTTGGGCTAAAATAATACAGAAAACAGTGAAGTCTCAGGTCAGATGCCACATTGAAAAGGCAGCATTTGACCTGGGACTGTGCATTTTTTAATGGTGCCAACAGGCGAAATTGGCGCCGAAAGAGTTAAAGAAGATGTTATAATGAATGATTGTACTTGTATCGCGCAGTTATTTCGCCCAAAGGTGGTTTAATAAACGCTAATAAAGATGTGACATTTGAGCATTTCTTACACAAAGTATACTGTCATGGGATTTTAAACCTATACTACTCTACCATGGAATTTCAAACCTAAAAAATGCTACGCATGTGTAAATACGCTTGAACACAATAACGGTGATATAGACTTTACAGTCTGACACTTATAATGCGGTGTTAATGCTGCTGTAAAGACTTTCCCACAAATATGTCAGTCAACCTACTCGCCTCGATAGTCCTTGATTTCCACTGAGAGTATGTGCTCAGCAGGGCGATATTATAAAATGATTACATAAATAATCACGAACTATTCTCAGTTAAGGTAGATCAGATATTAAACAACGAAATTATATGGAATTCACAATGCGTTGCATTATTTTTTTTTTATCTTTTTATCTATTTTACATCGCCTTGGGGTTATTTCACGGCAAAGTGCATATTTAATAAACAATACATTATTGCTACGTTTAGTCACTACTCTATTAGTCATATAAATTAATGATTTCACAGTATGATACAGTAATTAACGTTTCACACAAGTGCAGAGATTCAATACCAACATAATCATTTCAGTTCGATTATACAATATTTCACCTACACGTTGTAAATGCCTTTTAACGCCTCAAAGTACATGTAAGAGTCATGCAGGAAACACCGCATACAACACATACAACCGCCCACCACGACGACAAACAGCAAATGTACATGTATATAAAAGACACAAAGAGACACACAGCCAAAACAAACGTACAATAGGGGGAAGATTGAAGTACCGCCTTGGAACGGTCAGTGCAAAAGTCACTGGGGGGATTAAAACCTGTTTTTGGGCGCCCAACCTCACACTTATTCCATCCCCACCCTAAAAGACAAACAGTGTAAGTAGACGTATCCATGAATATTACTGTAAGAAATAAATAAAATCATGGACATGAGAATTTTTATAATCACAATTTGTATTATGGCACATCAACACAGGAAAATTCGGCCATGACGGAAACTGAAGTACCATAAGCAAATAGATCAGACCCTGATCAGACGGCTCATATCAGAACTGTCTGAGTTTTGTCTACTCTGTTTGCAAATGATCGAAATATTAAGTTGCAAGTGTTACAGGTAGTTAATTATTTCAGATGTAAAAGTTTTATTTCTCATCCAAATGATTCATTGGTCCCCATTTTGTTGGCACTATGATGCGCGAAGGCACTCACTTGGCTATACTATTTCATTTTTAAGGTCATAAAGGAAATGTGTTTACGTGCTTAAGACATTCAACCAGGGGCATTCTTTCAGTCACTAATGTCCTTGGAAAACAGTGTAGAACCTGATGAGATGACAGCTCTAAGATCTCTCCCATCAGGGTCTGCACTGTTTGTCATGTTACACTTTTCTTTTTAACCATTTCTTTCATGAAAACGCGTCTTCAAGCATTTGCAAACAAAGTAGATCCAGATCAGTCGGTTCCTATAGGATCCCTCTAATCAGGGTCTGCTCTGTTTGATAATGGAATTTGAAAGGTATCTTTCTTTACTCTCTAACATGTCTACATTGCTCCACCTTCCAAATTTTATTTTAACTACTTTGTCCATGAGTTTTCAGTAGGTACTAGAATTTGAAATAAACACAGAACAGGGACAGGGAAAAGGATTAAACATTCTTGACCATTCACAGTAAGCTTGACCTATTTGAATTTTTGATCCATTTGACAGTTCAGCATTGAAAGTGTTAACCCTTTCCCTGATGAATATTCATGTAAGAAATAATGACGTCATGAATATTAATAAGATCATTTTTTTATAATGGCATATGAACACAAGACATTTTGGCTCAGGCAGAATATGTAGAATCAGATCTATATTACACCATAAGCAAACAGAGCAGACCCTGGTCAGACGGCTCCTGTAGGAGCCGTCTGATCTGGGTCTACTCTGTTTGCAGATGAGTCAAAATGCGCTTACATAAGGGAACGTGTTAAACAATATCCTGCTGAAAACGTTAGCCTCTGATAAAACTCTAAAATGGAACAATCTTCGATTCAAGTGCTAAGCTACAAATACAGAATTATAAAGCTGATGATTTATTATTTGTTGTGTGTTTCCTTTGGTAGGAGTGATGAAGGTCTTAAGGAATGGAACAATCTTTTCAAACGACTTACATCCTGATGACAAACATATTTATTCAACGTATCACTTTGATCGAACCTGTCTGTAAAAGACAAGCCATGCCGCCGTAAGCATCATAAGGGTTATTGTACAGTAAAACCTCTCTATAACGGCCAATAATTTGTGTTAAATAGTTGATATTATGGGCAGGTGGCTGCTTAAAGCAAGGTGAAAGTAAAACAGAACGCTCCTATATAGGAGCATTCTGTTTTTCTTTCACTTTGCTTTAAACAGACACCTGCATTTAACACAAAATATTAGATGTAATTTAGTGGCCGCTAAAGAGAGGTTTTACTGTACTTCACTAATACTTCAAAGAACTCGAAAACATCCTGTAAGAAATAATGGCTGTATAACTAGTGATTAGCTGAATGTCTTATGAAAGCAAGACTGTTCGGATAGACACAAACTAGAACCAAATTTGTATTATTTCATAAGCAAACATGGCAAGCTCTATCTTCAAATACTTATCAGACAAATCTTAAGACTGTAGGATCTTGGTCTACACTATCTGTACCGTCGTAAAATAGGTGGCAAGTCGAGTAGAGGATTGAGTGTTTTATTGTTGTCTATATTGGATTTCCTCCCGATTTTAATTCTCTGTTGACAGAGTTTCGGTAATTTACTAGGACTGGTGTCCATGAATCATCTGCTTTAACCAATTTGTAAGTATCTTATTTTTCTTTCGAAAGTACATTTGAACCTTTATCCTGTTATTCGATACTTGATCCTCTTTTGCGAACAGCTTGGAGCGAAATGAGACGTCGGTCTCTGAACAGGAACCACGCTCTTTGAGACTAGGTCAATAGTGTCTAAACTCTTGATTGACTCCTCTAGGAGCTTTTCTGCATTACTTTTGTCCTGCATTAAGCTACCACTTGCATCTAGCACCCAGAATGTGAACAGAATGTGGGTGGTCGCATTATCGAGGTTTTACCTTACAGTAAACCCCCTCTAAACCGGAATTCTAGTTGAGAAGAATTTAGATACTTTTAGGCAGGTGGCTGCTTAATGTAGGGTAAAAGTCATGACTTTAACTCTGCATTAAACTGCCATCTGTCTCCAAGACCGATATTTATACATAATTTAACGTTCGGTTTAGAGGGCTTGTACTGCAGTCGAAATTGTGAAGATCAACATTTAAGTAGACATTACTTTTCCACAGAGGGGGAGTTTGATTAACTGGTTAAAGCAGTTTGAAGGTAAACAATCACATTTCATAGCGATACAGTCCAAATTAGATCTTATGGCACACCTATTGTTCTCAGTGTTTACAAACACTCTAGCTACAAGGACACTATCAAATATGGTTAAACCAGTCTTTACAGGTGTGGTGCCCGGGTAGCCGAGGGGTAATATCAGTCGCTATGATGACACAGTATATTGAACATTTTGGTGATTGTTGGTTCGAATCTCACTGTAAGCAAAACGTTTGTCTTGATGTATTGTTTTTAGTTTTATATTTGGAATGGGCTTAAATTGTGTTTTCATTTTATATTTTTTGGAGTGGGTGTATACATTTTTTAAATCATGCTGGGTTTGTGCATTGTGGTAATTCTTGAGATAACACGGTTGACTTACAACTATGGCCAAGCACACTCACAGAGAGCCGTACTGAATACACAGGCAAAAGAAATAAAGATATAGAAATAAATAAAAGTAAACAGAATTAATAAAAAAGAAATAAAAAAGTTTTTGCCTACAGTGAGATTCGAACCAAAAACCACAAAAATATCCAATATCCTGTGTCATCATAGCGACTGATATTACCACTAGGCTGCACGGCCATTATAGATCTAGAGACCGGTTTAAACGTCTTTGATTGTGGCATTGTACCTACAAGTTTTATACCTGTAGTGTTTGTAAACACTGATAACAATAGGTGTGCCATAAGATCTAATTTTATGTATTTTATTATATTTTTAATACCTGTACATGTCGGTTGATGTAAGGCATAATGGGCCCTACCCGATTTACCTCGCTCTGAAAAATACCGTCGTCTCAAGTATGGATCTGTTGCAAATTGTCCAAGCTTTTGATTAACTATTGACAGAATGCCAAACAGCTTTGATCATGATGATATGCCGAATTACTCGGTGTATCATCTAAATCAAAGCTGTTAGCAAATGCGAATAATAGGGTGTGGGTTAAATCGATACGCGTCTTCTTACCAATGATAACAAATACTATTTTCCCAATTCAACCCCATGCTCAAATAGCAAGAGATAGAGGATCTGTTGCGAGTTGTCTTTTAAGATCACATGTTCCTGAACGAGCCTTAGAAAACGTTATTAAGCGAGCCTTTGGTGAGTTTAGGATCATGTGATCTTAAAAGACAACGAGAATCAGATTCTTTTTCTCACATAACCAAAACAGTGTATATCTAGATCTATTTTCGGCCCTTTTAATGACATGTAAACATCGGTTTTTCCATGTTTGACGTCATATATGACGTATGACGTCATATATATTCTAAAGTGTTTTACACGTGTTACTGATAAGAAAATTTTAACACGTTTTTCTAACCCGGAGATAAGGGAAGTTATGTGAGAAATCTAATTTTGAACTCAAATGTCTATGCTGGCCATACAAAAGTAATCAAAACGAAACTCACGTGTTTGTTGTTACATGATTATTCAGTTATCATTTTTAAGGTTCTCTATCTATCTTTTCACTATATGTGCCGAGCCATTTACTCCACAGAGACGACTGTTGTCACATTTAAAACAGGAGTATAGTAGAACCCCTCTAATGCGACCACTTAATAAATAAACATGGTTGTCTTTATAAGCAGGTGGGTTGCTTAATGCAGAACAAAAGTAATGTTAGGAGCTTTCTGCATTGCTTTTGTACTGCATTAAGCTACCACCTGTCTCTACCGTCCAGAATTATACCTCTTTTAGGTGGTGGTATTGATCTGTTTATACGGTTTCATCATGGTAAAAATACTTTGTTCATAATGCCATTATAAAGATAGAGCTAATTCACATTCTTAATGTCATTATTTCTTACATGAATATTCGTAAGGTTAAGCATTAAACTCTATATTAGATCACCTATTAAAATTACAATTCTGATCGCTGCAAACATCGGCAAACTGTATGTGATAAAGTATGGTGTATTAGCTTACAAAAAATATATAGTCTTGGTCAGTGTTTCTCTGGAATGGTTGACACAAATATATTCTCTAATTACAAAAGCGGATGCTCTAAGTTGTATCACGTTACTTGTGAGGAAACCTTCATCCTATTCCCCAGCTTCTATAATCCAGGATCAAACAGATACCATTTCGATGAGATAACCACAGCGCTGACTGTACACTCATGTCTGTTCGCCTCTTCGTCATTATCGCCAAACATTTGAATATAGATGCAAACAACGGTTCGCCTGCTAAGCACGACTTTACCCCAGTGACATTTGTCACTGACCGTTCCAAGGCGGTACTTCCATCTTCCCCCTATTGTTTGTTTGTTATATCCGTGCGTTTCTTTGTGTCTTTTATATACATGTACATTTGCTGTTTGTCGTTGTGGTGCTGTTTGGGCGGTTGTGTGTTTTGTATGCGGTGTTTCCTGCATGACTCATACACGTACTTTTACTGTCATTTGCAAACAGGTGAGATCAAAATGAGATACCAGCTTTATCCTTTCTACATGTAGCAGCGGATGAATACTTCTTCAAGCTAAACTATTGTGTCAAAATCCCTTGAATGCGGGACATGAGCGTACAACAAAGTGTATACCCAGACCAGAGGGTTCCTAAAGGAGTATTTCTGACCTGGGTTTACGCTATTAAGCGTTTTTATACTGACTGGACGCTTTTGTTAAACACTGGTGGAAAATTCGACTTTGATAATGTTTAAGGAGATACTACGCGCTAGTAAATGGGCCAGTAATACAGATTCGTTACTAAACCTAATGTTATAATATTCTAAGGCAATCCATTCTCTGTCGTTTCATTATAATATTCCTAAAATAGCACGAAGAGAAAAGCAATGTAGAGCCAGAAGAGAAAGGCTCTTGATAATTAAGGTTAGCATATTAAGTTTAGTAATTATTTTTATAAACTCAGCTGAACATTAGAATTAATATATTCTAAAAGTATTAAAATGAATATTAGGTCCGAGAAACCTACATCATTATGGAAATCTACCTAACCCAGAATGCGCATACATACTGGCACTCATGGAAAATGTAATGAATATCCAACAAAACTTGCTTCCCTCATTCATTTGATTTTGTCACTTTTCTAAAAGGTTTTTAAAATAGAATTTATATCAAATGTACTGCAAGGAAAGCGTCAAACAGTAAGGACTGGTTCGAATTCTCAACTGGATCCAAAGTGTTTGCAAAGTTCATCCCGATAATTCGCCCTGTAGTGAACTAAAGGTTAAGACCCCGCATTGCAAATACACACATTTCAGGAACAATGGAAACTTATGTTAAAAGTCTTTGGCACTGACAGAATTTAATTGAAAGTAAATATAAATGAAGTGCTTACAGTTGACATTAGTATTTATTGCTTCAGACAAAACAATGACAGTTTAATTTCAATCTGATGTTTATCATTTTATGAAGTGAACGTAGTGCAAGCAAACGAAGAGATTGAAAACAATGCATTGAACAACAGGCACGGTATGATTACATCTATCGAGAATCAATTCGACTATGAATGAAACATGTATGAATTATGTTGGAATGGAACACGCGAGTGTAGTACTTCAAATTTTATCTTACAAAAGCAACGGAAGTCAAACACATTAAAAGCAATGTTCAATTTCCAATGCATTTATGGAAGTCTCGTTGTTCCTGTTTCTCGAGACCAGAATCAAAGAATGAGTGATTTTCTGTTTGCATTAGTATTCAAACTAAGTCGATGTAGCCTGCAAACCAATACGAAGAGAGATCCTGGATAAACCTTTCCCTCCCTCATATAAACGCTATTTCACACATCTGCAAACAGAGTAGACCCATGTCAGACCGTTCCTGTAAAAACCGTCTGATCATGGTCAGCTGCCTTACTTCATGAAATTATAATAGATTTGACTGTACAGTTTCTACCAATACCAAAACATCATGTGTATATATGTTATCATAAAATAATCATGATGTCAGTATCTCGTATATACAACAGGTAAAGAGTTATTACGATATTGTGGCTCTGAAAAAATATATACCGGTAGCAGCAATTGTTATTATAAATTGTGTAAATTTTCAAAACATATATGATTTCGCATTGTTATTTATAAACCGCATTTTGCATGTACTCTGTTATTCCATACAATAGAGTGTTACTAATGTGACTACATTATTTATTAAAATAGGAGACTAAAGGTGATACGAAAATAAGATTTCTGTATCACTTTTGTCCTGCATTAAGCTACCACCTCTTTTAAAACAAATTAAGAATTTGACTTTTTTTGAGTGATCTCGTTATCAAAACTTTACTGTATAACTCCCGAGACCAAAACGGTAGACAATTGAAACAGTCCGTGTAGCTTCTTATGATTTAGATGCCATATGTAAATACACACAATTTAAAAACTTAACCCTTTTACCGCCGAAGTCGCAAAAATGCTCCACGACAAATAGTGCAGCCCAAGATCAGACACCGCCTTTTCAAGGCGGCGTCTGATCAGCGACTTCACTTTTTTGTCTCAGTCTCTATTTCTGTATCTGTGCCTTATTCCTTTGAAATCTGCATTTATATATCTCATTTCTTTATTTTATCATATGATTTCACAAAATTCGATTGCACACGACAATTAGAAATTTGGCACCGAAAGGGTTATTAGAGTACCTTTCATCGTTGCCAGAAGTATTGGGCTAAATAGTAGTGAATGATATGCTATCAACGTTAAATAATAGTTTAAGTTACAGCTGCTTATTTTTCTATGTTGCAATATTATAAACCAGATACATATACATATGTGTATGTATATGGCTCTGTACAAACAAATATGTGATTATCTATACCATGCTTCAATTAAACATGAATGGTAACGGTCCACCATATCATACCAAGGGCACACCAGCTCCTCCTTAACGACAGTCACCGGAGTTTGACTTTGCCAAATTACTTTATAGAATAAATTCACGAAACGCCTAATTATGATAAAACGTCAGTCTAACCACAATAATGTGATTATAAATTATAAGTGGTTTAAGAAAATATTCATAATTGTTGTCTCAGAAAGTCTGACTGGAATATCACATCTGATTATAATTATATAGAACTATTTTCGCACTGGAATTTCCTGTCCCTGAAAATTTGTCCGAGACAAAAAAGAAAAAGTCAGTTATTGATGTATAAATTCTTACAATTCATAATCAAGTGTAGAGTCGTAATAGTAATATTTAAGCTCGCTTATGCGTTTCCTTAATATTTAATAAACTGAGATACTTTGTAATATAAATCTGAGAATTTTGCCTTTAAACTCCTTCGTGGAATGCTTTAAAATTATACATTAGAATCAATTGCAGAAGAAAAATATGGACCCTCAAGCCTATCCACAGTATGAACGTTCAACAATCATTTATTAATCAACGATAAACACTTCATTTTGATAGTTTATATCAGACGACCTGGTTAAAAATCTCACTTTCATTTGTTGAATCACTCTTAACATTCAAAAGGGCTAAAGCCACGTTGCACATTTAGGTTTTGACTATGGTATTATGATTTGTATTCATGGAGTATTACATGGAAACTTAACCCTTACTGTGCGGGATACGTGTGTACTGTGCGGGATACGAGTGACTAAGTTTCCTTTGCAAATAGTGTAGACCCAGATGAGAGGGCTCATATATGGATCCTCACATCAGGGTCTGCACTGCTTGTCATATTACACTGTTGTTTAGAAAAATCCCTAATATTCACCATAAGCTTGACCTGCTTGAATTTAAGAATAGTCCATTTGAAAATTCAGCGCTGTAAAGGTTAACCTTTATCACACCAACCGCGACCTAACAGTTTGGGTCTTGATGATACGCTAACTCATCGTCTCACCTTTTGGCGCTTGGTCAGTGATTAACCCTTTCACCGCCGATGTCGCAAAAATGCACCATGACAAATAGTGCAGTCACAGATCAGACATCTGATCAGGGGCATCACTTTTTGTCTCAATCTCTAGTTCTATATCTGTGCTTTATTACATTGAAATTTGAATTTATTTATCTTATTTCCTTATCTTACCGAATGATTTAACAAACTTGGATTGCAGACGACAATTAGAAATATGGCGCCGAGAGGATTAAACAGACATTAATGTTTCACAGCGGAGTAAGGACTATATTTGTTACAACTTCTCAATCGGCTGAAGCAATGAATATTTATTTCAATGTGTACTATTTTTTTTTTCTGCATGTGGCGTATTCATGCCCGAGTTTCGCCGTCGCCCACAATCACCTCTGCTGTCTTACCGCAATGCGTCATACTTGTTCCATGCATTCTCGTACGCAGTGTCGTACATGGTTATCTGTGATCTCGTCTCGAAGGTTTTCTCTCCGAGTTGCCCTTCCTAGTCATGGCTCCCCGAATGCTTTCGCACCCATGTTTTGATAGACTATCTCTTCATATGCTGGTGGAATCTACTCAGCACTTATCACACACGCACAGCTATTTTCTAATCATGGCTAGGCTCTTTCGGACTCACTGTGACAAGCCATGTCACAAGTCAATGTGGGCTATTGACTACTTTTCGGACACTTCAAGCTTCAAATACATTTTTTCTCAGACTCCGTGTGGGTGGGAGACACAGAAAAGCATTTCTGAAATTTCTGGGAGGGACTGGGAATGGAACTCCGGACCTCCGGATTGGTAGTCAAGCGCATTACCACTAGACCATTGCACCACCCTTCAATGTCTTCTATGTAAACATGTGTATTGGGTGCACAATAGGTATATGTAAAAAGAACAATATGTTGAGAGTTTATTGATGTTCTCAACTACGATTATTTGCATTTGTCATGCAATGTGAGTTAAATAATTAACTAATGACGTAATCTTTCGAACGGGATTATGCTGAGTCATGCAAGAAAGAATGTTTAACTAATTTACCCCCAATCTGAGTTCAATGTTGATGTTGAGGGAGCACCTAGAATACAATATGCGTTGATATAAACTATTGACATTGATTGCTTAAAATCCCTATCTTGGATTGCGGAAGTGAATAAATTAATTAAAACCACAATGTGCAGCATTTTGATTTCCATATTCATAATAACTAGAATTGTCACATGAGTGGCGATCCGAACCCTCTCACCCTCTCCAGCGGTCGGTTCTTCGGCTCATGATGAAACCATTGCCCATGTGTCTGTCCCCCTGACTGTCTGTCGCAGGCATGAGTGCGCAATAAGAAGACTAGTAGTACCCAATAACAGCCAGTTGATTTCGGAATGATGCAAAGGCAATATAATGTCAGTGAACTTTATTGTAAAACATGTCAAACGGACGGACTGACAAGCTGATCCAGTATACTCCCTTACAACATGTTGTTCGTGGGATAACGGTATAATAATTGCATGACCAATCTAAATAGCAGGTTAAGTGTACAGTTCTCTTTATCTCCTGTTTCTGTCCTAAAATACAGCATGAGATTAAACCTTCTCTATACATCATCAGTCTGTCCATTAGCTCTATATGAACAAAATATGGTCGTTACACTAGCAAACCAAACAAATATTACTGTGCCAAAGACAAGATGATATTGTATTGTATCCAGTGCCAATCCTATTACCCTATTAGTCCACATTAATGCATCTATTCGTGTTGTTGTTAATGCTTACTTTTCATTATGATGTGTCACGATTTCAGAATCAAGACTTCCTCTTTACTGTGTTTTCACACGTAATAATATATGAATAATTGAATAGGTACTGAAACTAGACCAGCAATAAACAGTCTATCCCCCCACACTAGGCGTCTGACTTATGATTACGAGGTACAGAGCTATCTGGATACGAAGCATAACCCTTTGAATGTTGAATTTCAAACGTTAAATGTTCCATCATTGTTTAACGATAGAGTCCATTCAGTACAAAAGGGTATACGTTGCGAAATGAACTTTAAATGACAAATAATGCAATGTAGACCCTAGACAGAATCACCTTTAATGCCAGCCGCTTGATTTGGATCACTCTTTGCAAACGCATACACCGTCGTCTTCTGCATTCAGTGTGTTAAAATCAAAGTAGCTGAAAGTGTCTCGACGTCCAAACATTATTCATCAAGAATTTGTACAACTATTATGTGACAGTTTTATCACCACAAACAGACATTATTTTTGTTGACGAATCTTGTGATCATCAGTATCTCGTCTGTAATTTACATATAGATTGTGAGCGTTTATACCAAAACATGTATTCAATACGAAAATCTCACTAGTACAATGTTATTTAGTTGATTCTCTATAACTGTTTATTTCTCTAAACACTTCAGGAATTTATATAACAATACAGTAACATATAAACAATAATTTGGGACTATCAATTCTAAATAGTATACGCCGCGCAACAGATAAAGGTACGTATCCAAATACTAAAAACAAAATCTCCAACAAACCGAAGGGACGATTCTAAATAGTGGCCACACCATATGGTTTGGTGGAGAAATAAAGATGTTAAACATGTATTAATTTATGCACTCAACTACTAAAACCATTTATTCTCCAACAAACCCTGTATTGTGACGACTGTTTAGAATCGTCGCTCCTAAATAGTGGTCACAACATAGGGTTTGGTGGAAAAATGAAAAAAATATTATTGAAAATATTTTAATTTACGCATTTCATCTTGACTTCTGATCTGCCATCGTACATTCTCGACATGAATGTTAAAACTAAAATTTAAACAGTACTCCGCTCTGAAAAAGAAACAATTAATGTTTGCTCCAATTTGGACCTGCTCCAATTATGACTACTTCCATTTCGACCAAGCTTTGATAAGCTATTGACCAAGCAGCTTGGGTCATGATGTGACGCCGAATTACTCTTACGTCTTATCTGGATCCAAACTGTTTGCAGATGCGAGTTAAGTCGTGGTTAGTGTACTGATTGCTCATTACATGTAGCTTATTATTTTTAAGCCTATTATATTGAATCAGAATATCAAAGACAATTTGATAGTTTGTTTACAATAGTTCTCATACAATTCAAACTCTCTCAATTGGCAACAGGTCCCATTCTTCGGGGCTAATACAAAATGCAATACCGCTACGGAAAGATCATCAAAGATAACCGCCGAGGAAATGTCTAAGATGTTGCGAAACCGGGTATGACTAAAACACGACAGGATAATTTTTGGCGAAAGGAGGCGAAATCAGGCGAAAGGAGGATTAAAAATTAATAATGGCTATTTATTAGTTATTATAAATGATATGGACATATATTTTAAATATATTTGGCATTAATATACTGATATAAGCCTGGATATATGAACACATCATTAATATATTGATGGCATTTACAGGGAAAACGGATTACTAACTCTTTTCGCCACAGTAAATCCCGCAAAAGGAGCTCTTAAGTAATGTAATTGAATGTAGAACTGCGGATTATTAATAATATGTAATAATTAGTGTTTTTAATTAGACTCAAAATAGATGGCTCCTGCTGGATCTGCTCTGTTTACTTACGAACTAATATAGATCTGGTGCAAAAGTTTCTGCCGTGGTGAAAATTTCAAATGTTCAAATTTCATTATGAACATGCCACCAAATAATCGTCATAATGTCACTTACATAAAAATGCACTGTTACTGTACGTCAGGCAATTTGGATCTTCATGAGATGGCCAGTAACTCTAGGTAAGTGTCAAGGCTACAGTTACATATGGTACTCTTTGGCATTTCATTTAGATATACAGTTGAACTTTGATACATGTACCTCGAATTGAATAATATACAGTACAGATTGTTATGAAATGAATACTATCATTTCTAAAATGCCTACAGGAATTTTCAGCGTTACCTTAAACCTGCAATAAGCTGTGAACTTAAGAAAATTGTTCAGATTAGAAATTGGACATCTGTGTGCTTATGCCATTATAAAAAGTGGGCTAATAAATATTCATCATCTCATCATTTCTTACATGAATATTTAACCTGAAAGGGGATAAGGGGTCCAGTGTGAGACTGAAAGGGTTATTGTATAACTAGGGCCACCCGACTGAAATGGCTGCCGTTTCAAGGACCCTTTGTGATGAAACTGGAGAATTGTCTTGTGTTACTAAGGCCATATGAGTAGATCTAAAACATTTAGACATTTTGTTGACATTACTTAAATATTATATAAAATAGGTTTGATTATTATTCAGTAATGCGCGCCTTTTGATGCATTGCATCACTGCTTTTCTTGTATAATATAAATATGACTACATTTTCTGCCATGACCGAACATTCCTGTGTCCATATGCTATTATAACAATTATTCTAATTAATATTCATAAGGTCATTACTACTTACAGGACGGACTATTAATGGAGTAAAGGATAAAAGCTGTTTTGTTATACCCAAAGTCAGAACAGTCATATTCCAGAGCTTTAGGTACATATTCAAATACATGTACTAAACTCCTCATTACTCCACTAAACTCTTAAAGAGACTATTCTAAAGTGTAGTCACAATGTAGTTTTGGTGGAGAATTAAAGATGTTTTAATTTACTTGGTGTATATATTCCTATGTAATTCGTTTTAAAAATTGTTCTAAAGTGTAGTCACAATGTAGTTTTTGGTGGAGAATTAAGGAGCTATTCCTAAAAATGCTTTAATTTACTTGGCGTATCTATTCCTATGTAATTCGTTTTAAAAATTGCTGCGATCTGATTAAAAGTTGTATTTTCACTATTTTCACTATAATCATATAATTATAATAATCGTTATTATACGTATCTGCAATATTCATTTACCCTCTTTTTTTTAGGTCACTTGAAACATGAACATATACAACCCCAACCCTCTGTGTATGTGTACAGAAAAATAACTGTTTATGTTGCTTTATTTTATATCGATGGAAGATAGAATTGATCTGTGTTTCCAAACTATTGTTTCGTGTTAGAAATGCAATGTATATTGTTCTGATACATGGAAGATCATTAACTAAATTAAACTGTTGTAACAGTATTCCACTTATATTGCGGATTCCTTCACGACATGTCATATGCTATACAACGCTTCTATCGATGAGTTTCAAGTTCATCAGACCAGGGAAGATGGAGAGTGTTTGAAGAGAAATTCCATTCGACTGTAGAATAAATGTAATTGACATACTTACGAAGTTTACATTAATGTCAAGTAACTGACATGGATAAAGAAGGAAATAAGCAGTTGCTGATAGTTTGCTTTACCTGACCTACTCGTTTGTTTTACCTGCCCTAACCGTTTGTTTCAACTACCATGTCCGTTTGGTTTAGCTGACCTAACCGTTTGTTTTAACTGCATTGGTCGTTTGCCTTAGCTGCTCTATCCGTTTGCTTTAGCTGTCCTATCCATTGGCATATCTGCCCTAACCGTTTGCTTTAATTAGTTGCCATACCTGTTTGTAAACACTATTTCAAATACTGAAATAATATCCATAAGAATTAACAACACATGATTGGGCCCTTCTGTCCACGTGACATTGAACAGAAACGTTGTTACATAAATATAGTTTGTTTCTTGAAACAAACTAGTAGTGGTCTTTATCACAAGAAGAACAATAAACAAATTTATCTTAACAATTGTTATTGATTGAAATACATTAGCTTTAGATTTATATTCATGGATATAAATGTATCTTCTAACAGTTTTCGCATCAGAAGTCAGACGCAGTAATATTGTTTAAGCTTACACTAACGACATATTCCATGCACGGTTGCTTAATAATATGTCGATGATATAACATTTAATACTTAGCCTGTGACATTTGCATTAGAGAAAAGCAACATGGCACAAATAAGGTCAACTCTTCTTATGCGAAACGCGTCTTGCAAACAGCTTTGATTCTGATGAGACCCTGAGTAACTCGGCGTAAGTCTCGGATCTAAGCTAGATAGTTTCTCAAATGATTAAACGAATCAGTGAACATTTCAGCGATTCAGAAATTGAGCATTTATGATGTTTGCAGCATAAAAAGGGTTAAAGATGAATATTTAGATATCAAACAGCATGAGAACAAACCACGTGCAACACGTAATGCGCCACTCTTATTATGACTGATTAACACCTACAGATGTATATTTATTATATTATTATTTCAATGTTATTTGTACAATTTGTGAAAGATTTGTGTTTAAAGTTTTGTCTACATTGCTGGGTCTACATTGTTTGCAAATGCCTGTGCATTCGTTTCCCGTTTTCAAAGGTAAACATATTTTGCTTAACGCTTTACCTCATACCTAGTCATGTAAGAAATGAATAATAACATCATACAATATTGTTTAACTGAATGTTTACAATGGTAGAAATTGTAGAACCAGACCTACTAACTCAACAGAACAGACCCGGATCAGATGACTCCAACAGAAACCATCTGATTTGGACCATCTCTTTTTGCAAATGCGTTTCTATCATGTAAAGGGATGAATAGTCTCTATCAGTTTTTAAAGATTACTGTATTTCTTTTCAAAAACAAAACTAGTCCCAATGAGTTTGGATCCGGAAGACATCGAGTCACTCTGTTTCTCATCTTAATCCAGGCTGATTGCATAGCTAAACACGGATCCACGTCAAGTGTAAAATAATTCAACTCCATGAATATTCAGGTCAGAAACAATGAATAATAATTTGCTGTTTTATTATGGCACCACGAACAAAGAAATTATGCACTCGCATAAACTGTAGAAATGTAATTTCGTAAGCAAACAGAGAATACCTCGTCCAAGGTCTACCTTACTTGCAAATGTGCCAAAATGAGTCTCTATGGAGACCCAATAAATGCTGTCTTATTTAGTAGAAACCGCATACAAAATAAGCATATGCTGGTATACCCAATACTATCGACTGGTAAACTCCATCTACACTGATTGTCAATATATCTAATAAATAAAGTCACGATAGTTATTAGTTTAATACGTTTAATCTATTGTAAAGCGAGAGATGGTATTGTATACATTTTCTTTTTCTGAATCATGAAAAGGTCGACTGACAATATACACCTAATTAACTTCGTAATTTTCTTCAGATCTGTCAGGGAATATGGTGCATTTCATTTACGAGATGAATAAGAAAACAGCCTAGCGTTTTTTTCCCATTATCCATTGATATCAACTAGTGAATATACCATATATTCATCAAACACAATGTAGAGTCTGCAGAATTATGTTTCTATGCGACCAAATAAGATTATATTAATCACAGGGTACACATTTTAATTATTCCAAGCTATGAGTATTGTTTATGTGCGATATTGTAATCATTTTGGGGGCAGAGCAATGGTGTTTTTGCATACTTATCTGATGTCTGTTCTCTTTTAAACGTAAACTGTTTGGCGATCACTTTTATATTTATTTTATACATATAAATCAATGAATGAAGCATATGTTTTATTAATGTAAGCTATTTGTTCAACGAAAGATGAACATAACTCTTTACTATTCCAACTCGGTGGCCTCTGTAGTTGCGTGGTTATGGTCTTCGATTGACAATAATTTAGACCCTCACCGCTGTGGTTCGAATCCCTACCTGGAATCTGGATTTTACATTCGAGGAATCTTTCCAGCTGACTTGTGGTAGGTCGATGGTTCTACACCAGTGTATTTCTGCACAGGATACGTAGCTAATACCTGGGGTCTTCCTGCACCTGTAACTACATGTAGCTGGACGTCGCGATATGACTGAAGTATGGTTGAAGCGACGTAATACCAGTAAACAAAACAATCATAATAGACTATGTCTTATTATATTCCACGACGACTATTGGAACTGTAAATAATGAGCATTTTGCCGAGTTGTTTCCAAAGACAAAATGCTTTCACGTGTTTTATGTTTAAAGACATAGGCAATGTCGTGGGTTATTTTGTGTGGTAGTAATTTAGAAATTAATGTTAGGAAGAGTGTTTACATTCAAACTAGTGTTATGTTAATACTTATAATAAATTTGGTATAAAAATTAATATCTCTTTAATCAAAGGTTTATACAAAAAGCATATCTTCAAAGTGAGAGAAATAGTTTACAGTCAATATACAAGGACATGAGATTGAATAAAACATATACATAATGGATTGTGGAATGTTCAAATCCAATGCTTTGCGTAACACACGTTGTGGTTCTAGATTATCATTAATACACAAATCGCTATTTTATTTTACAGCAGCTGACTCATACTCTAACAATTGAACAGTAGGAGCAAATATAGTCTAGTCTTTCATATAGTATATTTTATTGACATTTATGTTTACATAGATATTATTGCTTTACAGTATGGTAGGCATATACTTCGGTAGAACGTTTACATGTATTATTACGGGACACATACATACCGTTACTCCTTTAGATGGTGAGCATTCATACAAGAAATAATAGCATCATAAATAGTCATTGCCTGAATTATTATAGCGGCATAATAAATAAAGAAATTATTTAACAAATCAGAAGCTGTAAAATCAGAGTTAATCTACTTCACCATCTTAATAAGGATACACTGATTAAATTAAAACCTTTGCTAGAAAACATACAATGTTCCTTGCTTGTAATGTGCAACATTCATTCTTTTCGAATTCAGAAATTGAAAATGTCTTATATGTTGTGGGGAAGTCCGGTGGTGATACCTTTATTTACTGTCTGTTAAACTAGGGTGGCTTTGAGATTGGTATGAGGTAAGAACGTCCGTGAACCGGTTTAAATCTCAGTGGTGGTTTTGCCACTTACCGTTCCAAGGTGGTACTCTCTTTGTCATCCTTACTTTTATGTTTGTCTGGTGTCCTTTCCTGCTTGACGTTACTACTTTGTTTTATTTATAATGTTACGTAAATAAACAGAGCAACCCCTGTACAAACGGCTCCAATATGAGCTCTCTGGCTTTAGTTTACTCTGTCTACAAATGCACGAAAAGGTGTTTCTATCACGTACATTGTTTTACACAACCATTATAAGGAGATTTGATTCCAGGTCTTGAAAACAACTTAATGCAGCTCGATAGTAATGAAGAAAACTCCTACTTGCGCTTTCTACGTTACTTCCGCCCTACATTAAGCAACCACATGCGTTCTAAGACTCCTATGTTCAATACACGAATGGTCGCTTACGACAGTTTCCGCTGTATTAGGAAACTAATTTAATTTCATCATATTTGTACATACGTTATCGATGCTTTGTTAACGTAATATTATATTTACCCAATCTACTCATCCATTCATTCATATATGTAATTAGTTGTTTGTTCTATAATATGATATAAGCACTATCATTACAAGTGGGAGTATATTGAATTAAGGATATAAACGTTGGCTAGCGGGTGTCCTTTTCTGATTTATACAGTTACACGTTTCAAGATTTACAATACAGCAAGGAATATGAATGACTAAAAGGGTGTTTTTTGTTTTTAACGAAAACATATTCGTATTGAAATCAGAATACATAACTTTGCTTATATACCCCTCTAAACAGGACGTTAAATTTAGCATAAATATCGGTCTTGGAGACAGAGGGCAGCTTAATGCAGGGTAAATATATTCTGAAAATGGGTGATCCTTCAAAAGCAAAAGTAGAAATGCAAAAAGAGAAAATTGCAGACTCGGTTTTATTGAGTCTATGAGAAGTAATTAAAAGTGCAACACTACTCACGCCCCCTAGCACCGGCTTAAGCAGTATTCAATTTTCAAAACTAATAACATCAAAACTTATTATCCCGAAGGATCAGAAAATATAACAACACTGATAATGAAGTACGGGGCGACTTTTTACGGCCGCCACACGAGCACTTAACACCTGTTGTTGTGAAATACATATATTCTGAAAATGGGTGAATAAGCAGAAAGCCCTTTTGGGGCTTATTCTGCATGACTTCGCACCTTTGCATTTAGCAGCCACGAGCTTAAAAGTATCTTAACTCTTCTCTTCTAGAATCCCAGTTTAGAAGGGCTTTACCGTAACTTAATACCACCGTACGTGGTGATAAAACAGTGATAAAACTACTAAAGATATCATATGCATCTAATGCATTTCAATATTTGTTTTCTTATCTTGTTCTAAGTGTTTAGTTTATCTTAAATGCACCTCTGTAAATGTATATCATTTAATGTTCTATACAAGATACGTCTGATCTTGGTCTTTTCCGTTCGCAGAGGCGTTAACGATGTTAATGAAGGATTAACCCATTCCCGTATAGGCTATTTTTAGATCCAACCTCTTGGAACAAATCTACCGAAAAGGAGCATTTACTACTGAAAAGGAAAATTATAGAATTGTGTAGAGTTGAAACCATTGTGATAAATAGAGCATTTGCTCCTATGGAACAAATGCTCTATTTATCAAAATGGTTTCACAAAGTGACTTTTACAGAAGTGTCAAAAGGCGTCTATATGCGGGAATGGGTTAACATTGTTTGTTTTATCATAGCCAAACCTCTCATAAGCGACCATCAACAAGAAGTTTAGGTCAGAATCTTAAAGGCATGTAGTAGCTTAATACAGATCGAAAGTAATACAGGAAGTTCCTATAGGAACTTTCTGTATTACGCTTGACCTACATTAAGCAACCTTCTGCTTTTTATGGTTTCTATATTTCAATTATAAATGGTCGCTTAACCATTTCCTCCATACATACGCCTTTCTACGCCTCTGTAAAATTCACTTTTTGAAACAATTGTGATAAATAGAGCATTTGAGGAGCAAATGCTCTATTTATCACAATGGTTTCCAGACAACAAAGTTCTAACATTTTCCTTTTCTCTAGTAAATGCTCCTTTTCGGTAGATTTATTCAAAGAGTTTGAGTCTAAAAACAGCCTATGAAGGAATGTGGTAAAACAGGTTCTACTGTTACATAAGTATCCATGTTTATTAATTTTAACCCATTTGCTCCCAGTGTGTTCTTCCATGCTTATATATTGGATTAGTCTATCATTTATCTAAGGGATGTCTAAATTTTTATTATTATTTTATTTTATATTGAATTTCCTATCAGCAAACATTGTAGACTCTGAGCAGACGCTGCATTATGCGGCGTCTGATCAGACTCTACACTGTTTGCCTACGTCCCATATGTGGGATCGTGGGAGCAAATGTGTTAATGTAACACTTAGTCTAGTGTGCTCTTGACAATTCTATGTTAATAACAATTGATGTTATGCGTTTTCACATATTTTGACATTTCTCCTTTAGTTTCCTTTATTTCTCGTTAAATATTTTACACTGGAATCCTTGCTGAAAAATTAAAAAAGGATGATCGTCCCAATTTCATTATCGCCTTCTATGTTTTACTCATTGATCATTATTTTATCCAAATCGACGCTATATGACCCTCTCGTTCACTTAATGTGTACTTGAAATTACACTATTTACAACGATTTATGCTGAACATGTGCAGCGAGCAGGATTCCCCTATTTAGCTTCATTCATGGGCATTTCTTTTTAAGCCCGTTCTTATTGTTGCTGTTACTCTCAAACCAATGGGCCAGCTTTGGGTCCTTTTTAACATGTTGTTTTTCGAATTATATGTATTTCTTAAATGTCAACCTTATATACTATTACATTTCTCCACATATTGCTAGGCTTTATGCACTTACATTGTGAGCCTAGTATGCATTGTTATATATACAGTAATTCGAGAGATTTGAAAAATCGTCCAATGGGTTTTATTTAGCTCAGCATGTTTCTGTATGATTTCAAATCCCCTCTAATATGACCATCCAAAAGATGCATACTTATGGGACGTAGATGCAGGTCGTAGTTTAATGCAATACAAACAATTTGCAGAAAGCTCCTGTAGGAGTTTCTGCATTAGTTTATCCTTATCAAGCTGTCACTTCCTTTTAAAGACATAATTGTTTACATATTTAGCAGGGATTACATAACAACGGAGCATGTTAGATACCGCTACATGTTAGTCGGATTTATATTTGTCTTTTTTTTTATAAAGTTTGACCAATATCCTCATTTCATGATTCATTTTTCTTTCGAAATATTTCAAAATACCCATGATATAAATCAATTGACGGTCTATCGCTGTGACGGCTCGTATATAGTTTCATCCATCTATCCATGCCACTCCGAATTAAGAGAAAAGCTAGCAAAATGACTTTGAGTTAGCAAATGATGTTATTATTGTTGTGCAATTGTCAAGGGAAATCTACATAGTTTGCAAAGACGGAATTATGAACACGTATATATGACGTCCGTAGATCGCACTACCGCTAAGTAAGAAAATGATATGGTCATGGAAAGCGATAGTAAATGTTTGATAATACACATATGTTTAATCTTTAACCTGCTGAGACAACCTTTGTTGGTAGACAATTCATCGACTGTGCACTTTTTTTCAACAATACGGCAAGATTATCAAACAGTTTGGATCCTGATCAGACGCCGAATTACTCGGTATCTGAAATTGTTTGTACTGTATATGTAATCACACATCTGCCTATAGCAAGCTAACAGTTTGAGCTTATTATATGATTTTAGTCTCAAAATAAACGCATTTAATTAACAAGTGTGTATCTGTTCTTAAGTCTTTGTACAATGAATTATTTTGTCAGTGCAATGCAATATACTAACTTTCATTCACCACCTTTTGATGCATGCTTAAAGTTCCGTCTTTGTGTGAACTTTTTGAGTTTAGAGTTTTGCGTTTCCAAACAAACCCGTAGTATCTGAAAGGAGCCGTTACCCCATCGATTCAATAAATATGTTAAAAACTATTGGTCAAGTGTCATTCCACAAGCCTCTGGCATATTGACATAGTTAAACACTAATACGATTAACCCTTCTCTTGCTGAATTTTAAAATACATTTCTCCTTGTTTACCCATGCCCTGTTGTATAATTACATATATCTTAACTGTGTACAAGTATTTCGCTGTGCAATCACTGCTGTGGAGTGCATTTGTTGCACAATCAACTTGTAAATAGTGTAGACGCTGATGAGACAGCTCCTGCAGAAGCACCAGAGATAAACATTCCAAACATGAACAAAAGCACAAATACAAAGACACAATACAAACAAAAATAAGGGTGAGAAAGAGAGTACCGCCTTGGAACGGTCAGTATGCAAAATTACCATTGGAATTTAAACCGGTTTCGGACGTCCAAACCTCACAAAGCCACTCTAGCTTAACATATAGTGTAGATAAAGGTATCCCCGCCGGACTTTCCCACAACATAGAAGACGGTAAACACATGACAATATGTAAAACATAGCATAACAATTGTGAAAAATCCGTCAAATATGTACTCAAAGACTTTGCTGAAGTCAGAGCAACTGCAGGGAAGCCGTACAGGGCACGACAGGGAAAAAGTCATACATAAGTCCGGTAAGCTCATCCCGTTTCTGAGTTTAAGAGTATATCACCATAGAGTATTACCCTTGGCCTGTCATGAACGTCATGTTTAGAGAGGTTTTTATTGTGTTGAACGTATGCAAATTTACCTGATGAATTAAGCGACATCCAATACCTAATAAGACAGGAAAGCCTACTTCGTTGGCTAAAAAGCTCAACTGTGTTTGAATGTACCAGCTAGTTATAGAACAAAGTGAATGGGTACGATGTTATTCAGAGACATTGTGTTTGTGTTGGTATAACAAACCATGGTAAGACATACGAAACATGAAAACGATGTCATGCAGGAAAATTATATATACGGAGATTCCAATAACGAAGACTCTTTATGCGCTTACCATTTCCTTGTTGCAATATTAATCTAGAAGTAAACAACGAGCAGTGAGAAAATAGAAATCAACGCAGTCCACTTTTTAGGGGAAATCAGCATTCTGTCAGCATAAAAACCTGCATGAGAAAATCGTGATTGACTGTCGCATGTAAAGAACATATCTTAGTTAGATGGACTGCAGCAATGCCGACACCCCAAAATCGTGGAACGTACCAAAATGTAAAGTACATTCACGGCTCACTGCTCGTTGTTTACCTATAATAGGATTGTTTTATATAGTGGCATGTATTCAAATGACATATTGGCTCAAGCAGAAAATGAAGGATTAGATCTATATAAAGAGTAAAAGTAGGATCAGATGTATGTAAAGAGTAAAAGTAGGATCAGATGTATGTAAAGAGTAAAACTAGGATCAGATGTATGTAAAGAGTAAAAGTAGGATCAGATCTATGTAAAGAGTAAAAGTAGGATCAGATGTATGTAAAGAGTAAAAGTAGGATCAGATGTATGTAAAGAGTAAAAGTAGGATCAGATGTATGTAAAGAGTAAAAGTAGGATCAGATGTATGTAAAGAGTAAAAGTAGGATCAGATGTATGTAAAGAGTAAAAGTAGGATCAGATGTATGTAAAGAGTAAACGTAGGATCATATGTATGTAAAGAGTAAACGTAGGATCAGATGTATGTAAAGAGTAAAAGTAGGATCAGATGTATGTAAAGAGTAAAAGTAGGATCAGATGTATGTAAAGAGTAAACGTAGGATCATATGTATGTAAAGAGTAAAAGTAGGATCAGATGTATGTAAAGAGTAAACGTAGGATCAGATGTATGTAAAGAGTAAAAGTAGGATCATATCTATGTAAAGAGTAAACTAATTTCACTGATTATACGTACATAATACGTCAACAGTCACAATCTGACCATCGGATTTCGCTTTCTCTCCTCTCAGCATGTACCATATGTTAACATATTATGAATTTTTAACCGTTTCAATCGGGGACACGTATTAACTGTCATGTGACGACAGTAAACAGTGACGACTCAGATCACAGGACTCACAGAGGACCCCTTTCATTATGGTATGCATTTTGTTGCCATTCAGATTCGTCTAACAGATTTAGGCATTTCACACTAAGTACAGAACAACAGAAAAACGGATATGCTCGGTACTAATATCGTCATTTCTCTTCCAAACCCCATGTTGTGATCAATCTTTACAATAGTGTCTTCATAACTCAGGGTTTGGTTGATAAATGATGAAGTTATTCTTGAATGTTTTAACACATTACCCCCTAGTGACGCATATTTGCGCCTCTATAAAATTCACATTATGAAATCATTTTGATAAATAGAGCATTTGCTCCAAAAGGAGCAAATGCTCTATTTATCAAAATGGTTTCAAATTACAAAATTCCCAAAAAATCATTTTCTCTAGTTAATGCTCCTTTTCGGTAGATTAATTCAAAAAGGCTGGATCCAAAAATAGCCTAGGAGAGAATGGGTTAATTAACGCATCTTATCTGGGCCTATGCTGAGTAGACTTTAGTTTAACTGATGGACAATTCCACTGTGAAAATCCAGTGGCGAACGGGTTAACCAGCAAATATACAATCCGATTAACCCATATTAGAAACACCTCCGACCTAAAGCAGTCCATGGAAAATTGATTGAAATTTACTTCCCCGTCTGCTTCAATATATGTCATTACAGGAGAATCCCCTGAGGTGTATTTTTTATCTAATTGTCATGAACAAAGCAGAGTGATTACGTTATATTCGTCAGGCTTAATGTATCGATTGTTTTGTTTTATTGTACGTCTATGCCATATAAAAGACATAAAGTGTAACCATTGCTTTGAATATATAACTTGACAGTGTTAGTGATGCTCATTTAGGTTAACCTCTTACGCAATAGATACGCATTTGAACGCCATTCCAAACAGAACAGACCCAGATCAACCCGCTTGTGTTTGCTGATGACATTATACATTTGATTCTTCATTTTATGACATGACCAACAGTTTTCCTGTTCTTAATTCATTGTAAAAATAAACTAATAAATATTTAGATATAGATTAATTATTACACGGGTATGCATGGTATAAAGGGTCATCACATAAACACATAATGTGAATAGTGATATTTATTGGACTGTGTTCCAGAGCATTAACCCTTTCGGCGCCAAATTTCCAAATGTCGTCTGTAATCCAAGTTTGTTAAATCATTCGGTAAAATAAGTAAATGAGATAAATAAATGCAAATTTCAAAGGAATAGAGCTCAGATATAGAAATTGAGATTGAGACAAAAGGTGAAGTCCCTGATCAGACGCGGCCTTGAAAAGGCGACGTATGACCTGGGACTGTACTATTTGTCGTGGTGCATTTATGCGACATCGGCGGTAAAAGGTTTAAATAAATGTACATACTTGAGTATTAACATCGTCATTTCTCCACCAAACCTTATGCTGTGGCCACTCTTTAGAATCATCTCAAAGAGAGGGGGTTTGGTGGAGAAAAAGTGATGTTATTCTTGAAAATGTTTTAATATACGCATCTTATCCTGACCTCTGGTGTTCAGTTTTACGTAGAGAATATTTGTTATTTTCGGTGGAAGATCGAAATTTATTTCATCGAGTGAACACCAGACGGTATATTTTCACGAGTGGCGAACCAAGATATAGTTCTATATAATTGTCTTAGAAATTGTAAAATGCCCATAAAAATATATTTTATAAGTTCAAAATGATTAACACTGAGGGGTTATATCGTATGACGTCAATTTGTATATCTGACAACAAAACTAAAAGAAAACTATGAAGGCGACCTCTTAAATCCAGAAATGGAAGGAGAACGTCGGATATCTGTACTATTTCATTTTTGTCGTACACTTTATTACTTTTCTACAGTTACTCTGTTTGCAGCTCAATCATTGAGTACACTAGCGATAGGTGGATACAGTATGTTCACTTAAATGTTTTTTCGTTATACATGCACTTTACCACTGTATTTGCTGTCGCGGTTGTTGTAGATTAGTCGGAGAGGGGATACGTTTATTTACACTGTTTGTCTTTTAGGGTGGGGATGGAATAAGTGTGAGGTTGGGCGCACATAAACCGGTTTAACCCCCCAGTGACTTTTGTCACTGACCGTTCCAAGGCGGTACTTCCATCTTCCTCCTATTGTATGTTTGTTTTGTCTTTGTGCGTCTCTTATTGTTTTTTCTACTTATGTACATTTGCTGTTTCCTTGTGTTGCTGTTCGGGCGAGTGTTTGTTCTGTATGTGGTGTTTCCTGCATGACTCATTTTTGTACTTTTGTTGGTATTACTGCGCGTCATTTTGACGTCATAAGTCATATATGCGCGTCATAAGTCAGACGTCCGCCATCTTGTCCAAAACAAACGCGGTGGAAACCAACAAAGAACGAAACTGAGACTTTATAACAGATAATATGTATGTTGTGGGCTTTAACTGAGCCAACAGTATCAGGAAATACGAATGGATAATGCCACGTGTTGAATATTCACTGTCACTGTCGGAAAAAAACGAAATTCTTTTGAACCGTCTGCACACCGGAGAATTTTAGATTCATGAGAAAGAGTTTGTGTTTCTGAAACGGGGTTGATAACTTGTTATAGATCTAGTAGTAGTAACTGGTGACATGAACATGGAAATGACAGCCAGTGAAGACGCTGATTTGAAATCTGCTATTGAATCCTATAGATAATCACGGTTGGCTTGTTCCGCCTAGTGTCAGTTGATGATGGCATCGAGTAAGCGGCTTGAATTTGCTGTATCGCGACGTAGGGAAGAGTAGATTCGATACAGGTACTGTACTGGTAGACATTTCAATGGTTTAATTCATGAATCTTAATGTAAAATCGATTGGTGGACAATTTCATCATGATTTTAAAATGAATTACGAGTGCCAATAGCAGTACATTTCGTCCAAATGGTCTAATGTGAGGACGTCTTGTCATTTATTGGCAGAAGGTCTGGGTTTGAGTCCCAGTTTGGATTTTATTTTGTACTGCTGTTTATTTCATTTATTATTATTCCCTGTGAAACTTTTTTTCAAAAATATAACAAAACATTGCAAAACGACCCAATAAAAGAAGAATTATATTGCTTTTCTAAATATCTGACTGCTTAGTGCAAGTTAAATTCCCCATGGGGGGAACAAATAGTCCGGTAACAGTGAAAATATCAAATTGATAATTTCACTGTTCAAAATGGTGAGTTTATCAGGTGATAATCCACTGTTATATCCTGGTAAACCATCGGAAAACATGAAATAAAACCGCATATTATTTTTACAACCAAGCCATTCCATCGGTGTAACTCTTTCATTGCCAATGTATCATCTGTGGTTACCTAGGCAAGCAATTCGGCGTGTCATTGGGATCCAATCTGTGTAAATGGTGTTTGTTTATGAAAAGGTTAGCAAATTAACATTTAGCCTGCCATGGGCGGCTGAGTAAATACCTTTGCAAACAGTTTGGACCCAGATGAGACGCCGTGTAACTCGGCGTCTCATTAGGATCCAAACTGTTTGACATCCTGGTTATTTTTCGGTAGACAGATTGACCATAGATTGAAAATGTTGTAGGTGAAAAAAGTTCTGCAAAAATAGTTGCTGGGCAGGCTAAAGGTTAATCTAACGATTATATTAGAAGGCGGCATAGTTTAATGACGACAATATTTGGCAGCCAAAGAGTTCGAACCGTTCAACATGGATATCAATCTATTCATATTCTGTACGCTCCATAGTGCATATAGTACCCCATATCATATTGTAGAAATTACCCGTTTGACAGTTAATCATTAGTTTTTTAAAATGATATGTCATGATATTAGGTCAAACCTTTCGTAAAAGCTTGATGGACTCGGAGGTAGTAAAAAATGACCAGATTCAAATTTGGGACATTATCTTTTTCACATATGATATTACCAAACTGTTGACTATATCATATTGTATCAATATGAGAACATATTACTGGATATACTGATTACGAGAAGTAAAACCAAATTGGTGCAGGCATAAACCATTTAGATATGAGCCATAGCTCAAGATAATCAGAACATTGATATCATTAATCCGATTCAACTGTCTCATTTTTTTCACGGCTTTTGGCGACTCTGTAGAAGTCTCTTTGTGAAACCATTGTGATAAATAGAGCATTTGCTCCTATAGGAAACCATTGTGATAAATAGAGCATTGCACATATAGGAGCAAATGCTCTATTTATCACAATGGTTTCAAACTACAAAATTCTAAAAAAACAATCATTTTCTCTAATTAATGCTCCTTTTCGGTAGGTTTATTCAAAGAGGTTGTATCTAAAAATAGCCTATGAGGTAATGGGTAAAAACATTTGCACCCAGATGCCACACGTCATAAAATGAGAACAGATACGCAGAGCTCTACAACACGTTGTCGGAGTTATGAGAGCACATGGGTAATTGAATAAAGACGCTGTATTCTTGTTTAGCTTCTGTCATTAATCTGTAATATGTTGTAATTGGTTCGCGAGTAAGAGTCATTCGAAGAAACTAATAAAAGTGTAAACAAAACTCTATTAAAAAGATAAATAAATGCAAGAAATAAACAGAGTATATAAAGAATGGAAATACAAACGTTGCGATTTATCCTTGAAAAAACAAAAGCCAGAGAACAAACCAACAAGCCATTCATTTTCAGAAAATGTTATGTCATAAGCATAAAACAAAGTGCGAAATTTATTGCAATGGTTTAAGAATTATTAAAATATCGTAGAGGTTTTCCTGATGTTTATTATGAACTGCCAAAGTCAATGGACGGTACTTTTGTATACAATAAAACTGGACAGTAGGTCACAACATCGACTACTGCTGATAAGCATTGTTTGCATTACACCCTTGTGCGAGAACCGAGTATATACGACATTTGCAAACAGTGCAGACCAAATCAAAGGACTGTTGAGGGAGGCCTTTGATCAAGGTCTGACAAGGTCAAGCTCTTATTACAGTAAAACCCCGCTAATGCGACCACCAAAAAAGGCACAATTCTGGGTGGCAGAGGCAGGTGGTAGCTTAATGCAGGACGAAAGTTATGCAGAAAGCTCCTATAGGAGCTTTCTGCATAACTTTCGTCCTGCATTAAGCAACCACCTGCTTTAAACGACATCAGTGCCTGTTTATTAAGTGGTCGCATTAGCGGGGTTTCACTGTAATAATTTTCTTCGGAGATAAAGGCTGATGCAACCTTTTCTTAAATTAATATTAAAAAATGGAGGGGCCAGTTTTAATAATTCAATAGAATATGTTTCTCAATATACAATTTGGTAAATGGGTAAAGAACTCTGTATTTCATAACACTAGAAAATGTTTCTGATTTTGTAATGATACCACCCTTTATGTCCCTGCTGCAAACATTTATCCTGAATATGTATTTCGAAAGGCGTTAAAAGTCAACTTACATGTATAAGTAATATTTGAGAGAACAGTTGGATACAAATACAACAAAGGCTACCATTTGTTTATGTTTTCTGAACATGGTTGTCGTAACTATCGGGCATATCTTTTCACTATTTCTGATTTGACCCAACCTTTGAAAAACTATTAATCGAGTGTCAAACAGACTGGATCCTGATGAGACGCGGATTTACTTTGCGTCTGATCTGGATCCAAGCTGTTTTCAAATACCAGTCAAGATGATATTAGCTTAAGAATTGTTAAGAGTACTAAGATACTGATAACTCCTGTTGTAAATCCTGTTAGAAAGGAATGTGGACACTGATTGATCTACCAACGCTGAATGTTTCGAGTATTTCATACATGCTTCTACGTGATGTTCTTCTTTTGAAACGGTTATACAAGTAGAACCTCTCTAATGCGACCATTAAAATAACCATAGCTGTCTTTATAAGCAGATGGTTGCTTAATGCAGGTCGAAATTATGAAGAAAGCTAATTTCGACCTGCATTAAGCTACCACCTGCCTCTGCCAACCAGAATTATGTCCCATTTTAGTGGTCGCATTAGAGGGGTTTTACATATACTCAAATGAGCATTGTTTTTCCATTATCAAATTTAAAGTAGGTAATTTAATACGACGCCTTAACTTGATCAACTCGTGTCAAAATTCTAGATATAAACCCTATAAACTTAACTTGCTGTAAAACTGTGATGTCTGCTCAAACTTTGATCTGATACAAGAATGTATCCATCCCATTCGATAACGCTTTTAACCCAATCCCACATATGCTATTTTTAGATCCAGCCTCTTTGATTAAAGCTACAAAATTGGAACATTAACTAGATATCGCGTTATGTATGATACGGATTATTACAATGTCCATGATATTTAGAAAAACACACTATTGGTTTTCATTGTCTGTTTGGAAAAGGAAAATAAAAGAATATGTCTCCCAATAATGCAGTCATTGAAGGCTGTAAAGACCACTAGTGTGACTACCAACTTAAATAATTATAATCATCACTTTAAAAGGCAAGGGTTTGGTAATTAATGCATTCGTGCGAGGAACAATTTCATTATGAATATTAATCAGCTGATTTCTTTAACTAGCAAACGAACATATAATTGTTTTACCATGACGACACAACTCGCACAATCAGATCTATATCATTCCGTAAGCAAACAGAGAAGACACTGATATGGCGGTTCTTACAGAAGCTGTCTCATCTAGTTCTAGAGTTCACCGATGCGTTCAATGTGTATTTATCAAGTTAAAGGATTAGATCTGACACAGTTTCTACCATTACAAAACCCCATATGCACATATGCCATTATAAACATTCAGCAATCCAAATGTAAACCCCATATGCACATATGCCATTATAAACATTCAGCAATCCAAATGTAAACCCCATATGCACATATGCCATTATAAACATTCAGCAATCCAAATGAAATGCTGTGGTATCTCATTAAGATCCAAGCACTCGGTCAATAGTTTCTTAACCCATTCCCGCATATTGACGCCTTTTGACACTTCTGTAAAAGTCACTTTGTAAAGCCATTGTGATAAATAGAGCATTTGCTCCACAGGAGCAAATGCTCTATTTATCACAATGATTTCAAAACTTACACTATCCTGAAAATTTCCTTTTCTCTAGTTAGTGCTCCAATTTGGTAGATTTAATCAAAGAGGCTGGATCTAAAAATAGCCTATGTGGGAATGGGTTAAAATCGTTATCGAATGGGATGGAGGTTATAAAACTTTTTGCTTGAGTCTGAGACCATTCTCAAGCATCTGATTGGTCAGATTCTGAGCAAGCCCAGAATCTGACCAATCAGATACTTGAGAATGATCTCAGACTCAGACTAGGCAGTTTTATAACCTTGGACCCTGATTGCCATTTGCAAATATATTGGTTTCAGAAAAAGCGCCAAGTATCTCGGTGTTTCACCAGGATCCGATGTTTTCATCTGGACTTCTAAAAGATATAACAAATCTCGAATTTAACAAAAATACAACGAAATTAATCAGGGTTTCTGCAGACAAACTTTTTGACAGGATAATGACCAAAGCTGTTTTGTTCTATTAAATTAAAGAATCTGATAATAGCATAGTGAAGATGGACGAGCTGTGTTGACGGTGTCATTTCAACCATTACAATGCTGTACAAATCAATGTCTGGTCAAAATGTGATCTTGAACAGTTTTTGATATACTTCAGATGAGCTTAAGTTTGTAAAACATTTGACGGAGAGTAAAATAACGGAGTCTCATCTGATCCAATCTGTTTTACAAATAATGCCAGCCAGGTGGCGCTTTGTACGATCAGGATTTAACTCTTTGCACGCTAAGTAAATTTTCGTCTGCAACAATTGTCGTCTGCTTCAATTCTTAAAATATTCTTTCTCTAATTTCTTTGCAAAAATATGATCAAGATGACAAACAGTTTGGATCCTGATGTTTGCATAGGTATGCACAGTTTCGCGGCTAGCGTGCAAAGAGTTAAAAGTTACAGAGCGTCGAGGAGTAATGAAATGATGATGGACGCTTTTAGGAAGATGGGTTTGGCTGACCTCGTGCGCTACAAGTCAGTACATGGGATCAAAACGTCCTTCATGTTTTTACTCTTTTGTTCTTGTTAGAATGGATAATTGTTTTCTAAAGAACAAACACTGTCACGATGAAAAACGGTTTAACTCTTTAACTGACAATTCCGAATACATAGATCACATTTGCAAACAGTTTAGACCCAATAAGACACGGGGTAACTCTACAATATCTAAACCATTTCATGATGTGATTACGTAATGTGCAAAACAAACCTTAACCCGTTTGCACCCGGTGGATTCGTCCATGTTTATATATTGGATTAGTCCATTTTTTTTATCTAAGGGTGCCTGGCCTAAATTTTCATTTTCGTTTTGTTTTATCACCTATCACAGACAGTGTAGACTCTGATCAGACGCCGCATTATATGGGATCGCGGGAGCAAATGGGTTAATATATTGATGCGGGTGAAACATTTTGCAGAAGACAATGCTTGGCAATAAAATGATCTATCAACAGCGACAAGGTATGACGAACTGTAGGAGAAAATGATAGACCTCTGTCAATAAATGTCCAATAAAGAATATTTACTGCTAGCATTCAACTCTTTACCTCAGACTAATTAATTGATATGATGACATCATGAATATGTTTTAACTAATTTTTATACCGAGTCTGCAATTTTCTCTTTTTGAATTTCTACTTTTGCTTTCGAGGGATCACCCATTTTCAGAATATATGTACTTCACAACAGCAGGTGTTAAGTGCTTGTGTGGCGGCCGTAAAAAGTCGCCCCGTACTTCATTCTCAGTGTTGTTATATTTTCTGATCCTTCGTGATCATTAGTTTTGATGTTATTAGTTTTGAAAATTGAATACTGCTTAAGCCATTGCTAGGGGGCGTGAGTAGTGTTGCACTTTTAATTACTACTCATGAACAGACTCAATAAAACCGAGTCTGCAATTTCCTCTTTTTGCATTTCTACTTTTGCTTTCGAGGGATCACCCATTTTCAGAATATATGTACTTCACAACAGCAGGTGTTAAGTGCTTGTGTGGCGGCCGTAAAAAGTCGCCCCGTACTTCATTCTCAGTGTTGTTATATTTTCTGATCCTTCGGGATCATAAGTTTTGATGTTATTAGTTTTGAAAATTGAACACTGCTTAAGCCGGTGCTAGGGGACGTGAGTAGTGTTGCACTTTTAATTACTACTCATGAACAGACTCAATAAACCCGAGTCTGCAATGTTCTCTTTTTGCATTTTTACGTTTGCTTTTGAGGGATCACCCATTTTCAGAATTTTGACCACCTGTTGAAAGCTTGTATATGGCCCTATTGAGCGTAACTCGGTGTCATAATAATGGTGTACCCATTTAGTATTCATAAATGTACCTGCTTTTGATGCCACATTTTAAAATTACATTGTATAATATGACTTGAAATTTAATTCATGTGATATAGCATCCACTTGTGATAGTGTTCACATTATATCTTAAAGCCTCTATTTAATTATATGACTTACACTTTAATTCATGTGATATAGCATCCACATGGATAGTTTTCATATTATATCTTAAAGCCTCTCCATGTCATGCCACCTGTGATAAGGACCACAATGGAAATAAGAACATGCTCTTTGTTGTGTTATCCTTGGTATAGAAAGCATGTAATGGGTTTTCACTACGCATCATTTTACTAATTAGATCTACTATTTATTATGATTTGATACATGTTTTGTGAACCATTTTATGCTTTCTGTTTGACGGAATTAATTAATCAATAAAAAAACCGGTGCTAGTTCTTAAGTCCATGCTTAGCAATATAATAGTTCATGTTCAGGAAACTGAGTCCGAGATAAAACGAAGTGTAATAACGTTATAAAATATTTCCAAGTTTCAGTTTAATTAATATAAAACAACAAACAAAACATTTTGAAAACGAAACGTATCCATTGCTAACAAAAAGAAATCCTAAATCTAGAACGAAATCTGAAATCAATAATGTATCAGTGACACCTATCTGTATATGAAGTTCGAAGTCAAAAACTTTTGCACTTTTGAAGTAGATACTGACTACAAAATATATGTAATCAGGGTCTGTGATAATGTATTCTTGTTAGTTACACACATCATTCTATCTATCATGCATGCTGCGAGGCCACTGTTTGCAAAGTGTTTCGCTACTTTTGATGTATTGAAATGTTGGAACTCTTATTAACAGATGCACATGTTGTTTATCTTTTTCCTATAATACAATTAAGTCACTAAAGAAAATTTTAATTCACATCTTGATATTATGTCAATATTCTTCTAATGTTCAGCATGTGAAATATGTGTTGTTCTTTTATTTACTGATTAATTGTTACTTGCTCTGTTTGTCGGAAAATAGCTATACAGCTAATGTTATTATGTGTTACGTAACCGACTCTAAATAAAACTCCTTGTATCTTACAAGGGATGTTTTGAGTAAAATATAATGTTTAAAACAACAAAGGGCAATAACTCCAACAATGCTGATGACATAGCTGTACTTATCATGCACTGAACTTCTCTTCATTGAGGTTGAAAGTGTCAAATATCTTGAAAAAAGGACGATAATTCCAGAAGTAATATTTAGAGCATGGTCGTAATGAAAATAGCAGGTGCACAGGATCCCATGGTAGAAATAATAAATGCAACATTTCATGAAAACTTACGTGAAACTGTAAAATAAAGAGCCCAGACAAAACTGTGTCAATGTACATGTATGGTCTGGCGGACGGACTACCTGATTCCAGTGTACTCTCTCAAATATTTTATTTGCGGTATAATAATAGTTCAATCCTAATGGCAATGGCAGGTGCATGGTTACCCCTGCTAGTTCGGCTCCGCATAACATCTGAACTAATTAATATAAATATTTAAGCAAATTGTACCAAGAAATGCAGATGTTCTAAGTTCATAAAGTAAATTACCTAGTTATAGTCTACTTTCAGTCCGAATGACCGTTCAGCCGACTGTACATTTATTCCCCTGGTCATTGAGACATTCGCATACAATATTGAGCGCTGTTAACATATAGCAAAATCATGCAGCCGCAGTACCGGCTAGTGACCCTCACAGGTACCCATTTTAACCCCTGTGTGGAGAGGAGGTGCGGGTGGGAGACACTGAAAAAGTCTCAGAAATTTCCGGAAGGGAACGGGATTTGAACCCCGGACCTCCGGACTGGTAGTCAAACGTGTTACCACTAGACCACCGCACACCACAATAACAATAACACTTATACAATGCATATACAGTGCACAAAATTTACTTATCACGAAACATGCCCCAAAGTATAAAATAGATTGTGACTCCTGTAATAATAATCCGTTCCTAATGACAACAGAAGGTGCACAGGTTCCCATGGTGATAAGGTTACGTACAAGCATTTGATAAAAGTGAAGCAAGCCTGTAAACGGAGAAGTTCGGACAAACTTGTATCCGCGGACGGACAAACGGGCGGATGTATGGACATACTAACAGACGGACTGATGGACGGAGTGACAGAGAGACGGATAACCTGATTCCAGTGTATCCATCCATAACTTCACAGACTAATCTAAACATACGAACGCATTACAATTACGTTATATAATAAAACCTCGAAAACTCAAACTCTCGAATAAACATCAGTTTCTATATTTAGAATGTTGGCAGCCTCATGTAAGGGTGAAATTCATGCAGAATGATCCTTTCGGAGCTTTCGTCATGACCCTGCATTCAGCAGGCATCTGCCTAAAAAGTTCTCAATTTCTCATTTGAATTGAAGATGATTTACTGTATTGATATGTTTTTAAGAATTTTCTTTTATATATTCGGATCTCTTCTGAATAAATGATTGTATTAAATCTTAGATTTGTAGTGAGGTCTTTCCGTTACAAATGTAATGGTTCACCTGTTCAATTCCTAAACATTATTTGGCAGAACGTATGTCATTCTATATCATGTGAAATTGGTATTCTAGGAGTTTGAAATTAGTATTCCAAGGGTACGATAATTGAATTACCATTCGATGACGTAGTCTAGACACGAAGCTTGCTCTTAACGCGTAATCCTAACATATTTCGATTTGTCTGTGAATTAAGTCCAGCAATTCTTAGCCTGAAGATCTATGTCTGAATAATTTATATACAGAAAACAATATTAGGAAAATCGATAGACGGTGTTTCTTTTTAAATCGTATCATGCATATTATATATTACATTGTTTTACTATTTTAAAACCAAATCTGACCTGTTTTAGAATAAGACGAGAAGATAAAGAAGTAAAAGCTAAACCTCTAATGATAAAAACAATTTATATACCATAATTACTCTGTACAAATGAATGATGAAACAAATATGGATATATAAGAATAATATTTATTTTATCCAAAATGTCTGACATTCGGCCACTACATTCCACAACGCTTGAACGAATCCGAAGTCGGTAAAGTAGATATCACAGTAAAATATCGATTAATCGAACACTAAAATACGTATTATTAGACTATATTATCTATCTTTAAGACAGGTTGCAACTTAATGCATGGTGAAAGTCATGCAGAAAGCTCCTGCATGACTTTCACCATACATTATGAAACCACCTGCCTAAAAGGGTCTAAGTTCTTCTATACAGAAAATTCGAATAATCGAAATTGTACTGTATAGTTTTGAGCATGAGAAGGGTTTATACTTTAAAAAAGTATTTGTCTAAATTACACGGGGACGTATTGGACTTCAAGTTATCTTAACCCAATTTGCTGGTGACTTTCGATTCATTAAATCTGTTGAGAAACTATTGACTGAGTGTCAAATAGCTTTAGTCCTGGTTAGACGTTCAGCTACTAGGTGTCTCATTTGGATCCAAGCCGTTTACAAATACCATATACTACCCTCTTAGCCAGAGACGAGTTAACCCTTTCCCTGGTGAATATTCATGTAGGAAATAATGACGTCATGAATATTAATAAGGTTGTTTTTATAATGGCATATGAACACATGACATTTTGGCTCAGACAGAAGTTGTAGATTCAGATCTATATTACACCATAAGCAAACACAGCAGACCCTGAAGAGACGGGCTCCTATGGGAGCCGTCTGATCAGGGTCTACACTGTTTGCAGATGCATCAAAATGCGCGTATATAAGGGAAAGGGTTAATGAGGGATACATGTAAATATAATGACACACTTTCCGCTGGCGGTCTAAGAAACATGACGTATGTCTACCATTTTAATTTAAGAAAGTATAGCTCCCTCAGGCAGGGTATAGTTTGTTGGTTAGATTACAAGTTCTAAATACATTTCAACATTTGTATATCAAAATGCCTTTAGAAATGTAAAATACGCGACTCTGTTATTAACAATATGAAATACTTCCCCGTAGTACCTGCCAAATAACTTTTATTAAAACCGTAGCGACTTTTAATTTATATATATACAGCAAAACCTCGATATTACGAACACTCAAATACGTACCATCATTGATCTTTAACACAGGTGGCAGCTGAATCCAGGGTGAAAGTCATGCAGGAAGCTCCTCTAGAGTAACTTTCAGCATGACTTTCGGCATGCATTAAGCAGCCACCTGCCTATAAGGAAAATAAAACAAGCTTACTAAAATGTCGTAGTATCGAGTTTTTACTGTACTCTGATAAAGGAATTGTTTTGTTTTATGATGAACACATACACTATTAACCATTCTCTTGCTGAATTTTAAAATACAGTTCTCCTTCTTTACCCATTGTTGTATAATTACATATATCTTCACTGTATACAAGTATTTCGCTGTGCAATCACTGCTGCGGAGTGCACTGGTTGCACAGTCAACTTGTAAATAGTGCAGACCCTGATGAGCCAGATCCTGCAGGAGCTGTCTCATCTGGGTATTCACTATTTACAGGTAGGTATATTGACGTGAATAGCAAGCGAAGGGTTAAATTTAATGTATGCGTACACTCTAATTCAGAGGAGTAGGTCAGGAGTTGTTCTTACAGCCATTTACTTGGCCCAGACGTTCTATAACTACAGGGCCTAAAAAAAGTATATTTGCAGACCAATTGAAGTGTGTAGGTCTAGAGAATAAGAGCACTTCATCATTCGAAGCGTTTATTAGAAAACTGTTACACTGTTATTAACTTTCATAGGGTCAATACATGATGAGCGCGGCTAATTTACGTAGCAAGATTGGGTGAGTGGAGTTGGGTATTACGGCATTGCAACACTGTATAGGTTACATGGCACCGAGACAGGAGAAAAGGTGCCAGGCTAAAATCTCGTTTACATCGATACAAATTATGGCGTATGGATCCAGAAACTCAACATCTGCTGTTGACTTAGAGATGCAGAACCACCAGTTTACGTTGAACTTAAAATGTATAAATCTCATCTTACAGCCAAGTAAACGGCGAGCCCTTGCACCCATTCTTGTGCCAATCCGGCACATCCCAGAACCACATACAAAATAAGAAAGATAAATATACTAGCATATTACTTACGCATTATGTTGCAAATATGAACTATTATACATGTAGAGGCAAATGTTATAATAGGAATAACGTTGCATATGTAGTTGTATAGTAATCACAGACACCCTTGAATATTGCATACCAGTGCCAGTGTACTGATATTCTACACATTATATTACATATGATGTTCAGCTCAACTGTTTAACAAAAGTAATACAGTGCTACAGAAACCCGCCATATTTTCATTTATCTAAGCGGATTTGAAACCTGTCTATCTTTACCAAGTATACATAGTTCATCAATATGGTGTTGTTCACATTTAACACATACTCTGATATGAACAGAAAAATGTCAGCTCCAATTTGGATGTGTTGTAACTTCATCTTTTTTCCGATTCGATCAAGGGCTTGATCTTTATGCAATGCGAGTCATGTCGCGGGATACGGGCTAATACTCTTAATGCTGAGGCGCGTTGCGTGTTGTCTAATAATTGCCCCGGTAAAATAAGAGTAAACAACGCTGACTTTTTAAATGGACTATTTCAAAATGCAAACAGATCAAGCTTATGGTGAATATTTAGGGATTTTTCTAGAGAAACGTGTAACATGACAAGCGGCGCAGACCCTGATGAGAGGACTCTTCTAGAAACCCACTCATATGAGACTACAGTGTTTGCAAAGGACATTAGTGACTCATGTCACACACTGTAAGAGTTAACCCTTTCCCTTATGTAAGCATATTTTCACGCATCTGCAAACAGAGTAGACCCAGATCAGCCGTCTGATCAGGGTCTGCTCTGTTTGTTTATGATGCAATACAGATTTGATTCTGTAGCTTCTGCCTGAGCCGAAATGTCCTGTGTCCATATGCCATTATATAAATAATCTTATTAATATTCATGACGTCATTATTTCTTATATGAATATAAAACAGGGAAAATGTTAAATTTTAAAGTATAAGAAGACCACATTTCTACTCAAGGTTTGCTCTAAGGCCCATATATGGACACTTGTAGTTAGTTTACTAAACATTCATCGATTGAAAATATTGTAAGACCAAATATATACGCAATGCAACCATAACAAAATAAGCATTAATTGCTGCACTCTGGAAGATGCTATCCGAGCAGTAGAGATTGCGATAAATGAGGATTTACGACCCTTTTAGTTGTACAAAGACGGGCCCGTAGTCTTTGTTAAAAACTGGCGATGGATATGTGCATACATGTAACTAACGAATATTAAAATACCTGGTTGAAAAGTAGATACAACTAGTACTTTTTAATTAATATTTGCCTCGTTCTAAATTGTCGTGTGATGCCTAGATAAGTTATAAAATAACTATAACAATCGCAAGATGTTCGCCATTTATCATATACTGCATATTCTCTTACAAATTCTTCAAGGTGCCCAGAGGTGGCCCTTGTGAGTTGTTCACGTTAGTTCATTCTTTAACCCTTTACCTGCTATATACAGAGTAGAACCAGACCAGTGAGTCGTCTGATCAGGTTATAGTCTTTTAGTTTATGGAAAGATGTATAAAATGGTAAACAAGTACCTTTTCAATTGCCATTATTGCAATTATGTTAATGAATATTCATGACGCCATGAAGTCCTGCATAAATGTTCATGGGACAGAGGGTTAAGCTTTCTGTGAAATCTCCTTCCAGGTTTAATGTTCCTGGGCACCTTCGGCAGTTCGAAATGTCCGCACATTTCCCTAATATTTCACGATATATTTACGAACTCTTTATGAAATGTATCGCTTTGGTAAAAGACAAACCATACTCGCAAGGGGCTGACGCGACCAAGCATTATTAGTTTCTTAACAAATAAGTGCACCTTTTATCTTTAACTCCATGAATGTGCATACATACAAGAAATAATGACATCACGAGAATTGATTAGGTAATGTTTTAGAATGGCAAATCAGCACATGAATTAAACACGTAGTTTTGTTAACTCATTACCTCATAGGCTATTTTAGACCCAACCTCTTTGAATTAATCTACTGAAAAGGAGCATTAACTATAGAAAATGAACACTTTAGAATTGTGTAGTTTTGAAACCATTGTGATAAATAAAGCATTTGCTCCTAAGAGAGAATGAGTTAAAGGCGTTAAAAGAAGATAAAAGATGTGCGTACTAAACCACATTAAATATGTGGATCTCTGTTTGAGTTTGCTTTAACGTGTCAGCGACACCAAAGGGGCAGATAAAACTAATTCCCGTGTATGTAACGTGGATTAAGCATTTGGTATGACTATTATTCTAACATAAATCTTCACAGAATTGCACATATTGGTTGCTTGGCAATTGTGTGTATAGCAGTGCGTGTGCCATGACACTTGGTCGAATGTTCCTCAAAACTTTCAGCGAATCGTAAGCCATCAAAATCACACCAGATTCAAAATCGAGCAGACCTTTGTTTGTTAACAGTGCTTTACAATGGGCATCTAAAAGAACCAGAGAATCGATAATAAGAGTAGGGCATCGCGCCCGGGGTTCTCTGTATCCTCGCCCCTCTCTCTGGGGCGTCCAATTAGCCCATAGTGAGCAGAAACGGACGTTAATCAACACAAACAAAACAAATCACAAAGGGATAGGGATAAGGGTACACTAGTTGTATGCTGCATGCGAAACTGGAAATGTCCTCGAATTTCGGTATCTCAACAGCATCCAAACAGCATCCAAACTGCTGTTAGACTGTTATTTCCCGATGATTTTAATTCTTTCACTGGCAAATATTGTGCTTATATATCGTCTGCTAGAATCTGCATTTTCAATAAAACAACACCACAGTAACAAACACATTTGGTCATGATGGAATGCCCATGTAACTCGACATCTTATCTGGATCTAAACTGGACATACACATAAGTAATTACCGATACGACATGGGCATCGAATGAGATAACGAAGCAGACGTAAGTTTAACGTTATAAAGCAGTTCGTGATCCACGAGGATTGTTCATAATTCAGCATCACCTTGACGACAGGCTCAAACTGTGTAGGTTAAATTATGTTATGTTTATTCCTGTACTTTACAACCTCGATTTGTAACCGATGCACCTAATTTCATTTTCCCTTCTGTAATAATGGACATTGTCTGCAGTCAATGCCCTTTTCTACGACTGAGAGACTACTTGCGACGCTGTTGACGCAACTGGTCATTCAGTATGAGTGATGTCTGCAACTAAGTAAGTTCACTCAACCTTTAACCACTGGAGGTGGAATGTTTAAACGTCAGCTCCTTGTTTGCAAAACCCATTGAGTATGAAAGAGTATACTCGGCCAGATGATTTTGACTGACAGACAGTGCAGACCCAGATCAGAGGGCTCATACGGGGTCTACATAGTACAATGATAATTATTTTTACCGCATGCAAGAGGTTAATGGCACAATACTGAACCGAAACATAGCCGTTGGCTAGTTTGATTCCGCAAAGATCCAGTGTGAAACTAACAAATATGCTCACCAAAACTACGGAGTGCTCATTGTGAGTCTCTAGGTTCGTTGAATTCTGACGTCTGTCTGTCCGTTAACATTCAGTGTGTCTACACTCTTACTCTATCAGCAATTTGTAAATAACTGAAATCAATAGCATTTTAGCGCTGTCCTTTTAGCATTTGTGCAGTATGACCTAATCTGTATGATACAGTAAAGTCTGGCTAATACAACCACTTAAATGAGGCACAATTCTGGATTATTCAAAACAGCTGGTAACTCGATACAGGACACAATTTAATGTTATGTAGAAAGCTCCTATAGGATACTTTTGCAATAGTTGTGTCCCTTTACAGACTTTGCTGATATATTATGCCGTCGCATTAGCAAGACTTTACTGTATATGATCTTAATCAAATTTGATGTGCAACATAATTTTATCAGTATAATATCAGATTTCTTTTCACTATGTTCACGACCTAGCTTCTGTTGTTCTTCACTGATAATAGTAAACCTGGCATCGGGTCCGTATGATCAAATGGTCTTGATCAAGTTTTGAAAATTTGTTAAATAAAGAAATAATAGCTAGAGTCGTGTGCCCTAGACTTGAAAAGGCTGTGTTTGTTTATTAAAATTAAGTGTATCTTTTTATATCCTAGTAATGTATGAATGGATCTATTGGGTTTTACTGTGTTCTAGTACAGGATAAGCCATATAACAGATCGTTCATATAGAAGATCGTACTGATATGTTAGATCGCATTTTTTTTTATTAAACCTCCGAACATGTAATAAATATTTTACCCTTTATAGGTTGACCATAGAAACTGCATAATCAGATCTATATCACTTCATAAGCACACGTGGTATACCGTTAACAGATGGGCTTGGGGCTTGTTTACAAACAGCTTAAAACGTATGTATGGAGTGACGGTTTAACAGCATTTCCCTTTTCAAGGAATGTTACCCAAAGTGCTTTCCATTTTAAAGACCTCAAAATACAGACTTTGATATTTTCTTTTTAACTTCATATACAATATATTAGAACGCAAATGTAATATTACCGAAGCATTTAGACAGTTGTGGACAGCTACAAATTGATCTTTAAAATCGATCTGGTTTTCTTAATGCATATTTCACATTTGATATGTATAATTCATAAGATATTACAATACATTATTTCGCAAACCTCGGGGGAGTGTGATTTGTCACAGATTCGGTTACTGTAATTACTTATCAATCTTTATAATGGAATAAAACAAGTCTGTCACGGTGATAAGAATTTCCGAAAAACAAATTAAAATTATATGATATTCTATTCGTATTTTCTGTGTTATAATTTGATTTTATGTGTTGCCTTTCATATGTTTTTCTCATATGTTTATTATATTGCTATAATACGACAAAACAAGAGTCGTAACAATATCTCGCAAACCGAAATTTATCTTGTATCTTAACGATAGTATCAGTGACCAACACACAAATACTATGTCTGAAACATATGGACCCTTACTCTCGCCCTTACATAATGTTCGACCCTGTTTTAATACGATTCCAGCCTTTGATGTCAATCAAGTGTAACTTTTGTCGTCCCGTGCGTGCCCTTTAGCCAGCGGTCTGGGGTTTGTGAAGGGAAACGTCAACTCTATACGTAAAGTTCCAACGCCATACAACTATACAGGGGAATGTGTAATCAAACATACACACGTTTTTACTAAAAAGAACTCTATTCTAGAATATATATCTGCGTCATAATAGTTCAGTGGCATTTACTATATGAAATATGTTCTTTTTTTTTTTTCTTTTTTTTTTTAATGCTTTATTCTCCCCGTCATAGGTATGTGAGGGTCGGGGAGTACCACCCCTCATCATACCTCACAATGATTATTGTAGGTTAGTAGCATTGTGTCATGTTTATGGTGAGTATAATAGTTACATAAATTAACTATAACAGTAAAATACAATTTTAACAATGCCATTTGGGAAAAAAAAATTTTTTATTATTTATATACCCATGATAATATATAAATTAAAGAGAGAGAAAAAATGATATTATTGAGAGTTTTCTTTCCCTTTTTTTGGTCAAATATATATAGTACTTTGTCACACGCGGTAGAATAGTCATGTCAGCCATTGAATAGGAATTATTTAAATTGAATAGGTATGTCTTCTCATTTATATAATTGATACATTTTGCTAATTTCAACCACTGCTGAACTTTTGCTAAAAATAATTCTGTTTCTGGACATGACCAAAGCATATGCTGAATTGTTTCTATTTCACCGCAAGCTCTGCAATTAGGATTGTCAGAGATTTTGATGTTATAAAGGTATTTCTGTGTTGGAAGAATTCTATGGTTTATTCGATACTGAAACCACCTTATTTCTGTGCTGAAGTTGTATTTAAATATGACATTGTAGATTTCTTTCCAATCATTATCTTCTATCTGAAAAAATTTTTTTCAAAATATTTGCGTCATAATAGTTCAGTGGCATTTACTATATGAAATATGTTCTGGCTCCATTTTAACAAATGAACAAAAATGACTATAACTGTGTTTACAGATGATTAGTCTTGTTCAGCTCTAAATTTATCGGACAATTACCGTTTTACTCGCCCCCTCTGCTGATCGTCTATTCAACATATGTTTATTGGTGTATTCTATAAAAAATATTAATTGTTGCAAAACATTCATGCTCCTATGAAAACACAATGGCAAGAACTTTTTAACTCCTAAGAATATTTATGACAACAAGTAAGAATTACACAAACACGAACATATCCTAAAGAAAATACAAACTACATTAAATGGAAAAGTAGTAAAGTCAAGCAGGCAAAGCCACATGCAAGACGCAAAACCAAAACCACATAAAGTTACAAAACAACAAACAGTCAATGGTAGCGTACTGCCTGCAACGCCCAAACTGACTTAACTGAACCATCATCCGAAGTTTCTGCAACTTTTGGGAATGAACTTAAACACGGAACTGATGGACCAATGAAAATGCGAGTATAAAGGTTAGGGCTTTATACTATTCCAACCAAATGTATAAAAACTCCAGTTTGCTTCACTTAAATGTGTTTTCGTTTTAAATGCATTTTGCCAATGCATTGGCCATCGCGGTTGTTGTAGATCGGAGTCCGAGAGGGAATACGTTTATTTACACTGTTTGTCTTTTAAGGTGGGAATGGAATAAGTGTGAGGTTGGGCGCCCCTAAATTGATTTAATAGCCTAGTGGTTGTTTTCCAGACTTGTCGTGTTGTTGCACTGGCGACTGTGTGTTTTGTGTGTGGTGTTTCCTGTATGACTCAAACATGTACTTTGACTCAAATAGCCCCACACAAAAAAATGCAAACTTGCGAGACGTCACACAAAAACTGACCTCATTTTGAGATATATTAAAAACAAATAGCACACGATCTAAAATTCAATACATCTATCGAAATAAAGTTTGGCATTGAAACAATATTACCAGTACTTGATTATCTTAAAAATAACAATGAAAAGTGAAAATGTTACACGGCCTCTCTGAGGAAAGAGTCCTATCATTTTCCGTAAGGATATATATGCACCTATTAACTACTGTTAAGCATTTTATTCTTACTCGAACTAGTATAATCTGAAAGTGCGATATCCTTCGACAGCGAAAGTAGCAATGCGAAAATAGAAACTGACTCGGTTTTATTGAGTTTGTTCATGAGTAGTAGTTAAAAATGCAACACATCTCATGCCCCCTAGCACCGGCTTAAGCAGTATTCGTTTTTCAAAACTAATCACATTAGGACAAATGATCCCAAAGAAAAAGAAAATATAACAACACTGAGAATGAAGTACGGGGCGACTTTTTACGGCCACCACACAAGCACTTAACATATGCTGTTGTGAAGTAAATATAGCCTGAAAGTGAGAGATCCTTCGAAAGCAAAAGTAGCAATGCGAATGTAAGTCAAAATGAAAAATAAGCAATTTAATGCTATGATACGATGTCTCTTAAATCAACCTGTCCTAAAACTATATTGCAATACTTGAAAATTATACCATATACTCATACAGTATTAGTAACTACGAGTATAACACAGTTCCGCAATACCTTTCTATAACTATACAAAACTCGAATAGCAAACATATTAATATTGAAGGTATTAAAATGTAGCACGGTGTCCTCTTCTCCCACTTGTTGACAATAGCTGTTCCACAAAATAAAACAAAGTTTGAAAAATTAACAATATCATTGCAAAATCAATATTACAAATGTTACAAATTATATTATTGCAGCAAACTCAAATTATATCATTGAGAAAAGTTTCCATAACCATTTGCGATCTTAAACAACTTTCTAAATGAAACATTACAATAATTTTCAATATTCTTACTATCATGCTTCAGAAAAAAATGTAGTAAACAATGTATGTATGTAACACTTTTATTTAATCGCAGGATTTGTCAGTCTATACATAAGTTATCACTTTGCACATACCCAAGATCGCTGAACAATAATGTCTTACCGACATCTGTAGCAGTATCAGGTAATTACTCCTTACTGAGTTATAGAGAGAATTGTGTCAACAAAAGACGCCCCGATTTACCTTTAAATTTATCGCAATATGAGTTATATGAGAGTTGCTACTACGTTACTTTTCTTTAGCAATATATTTATCTGGTTTATAGGTATTATATCTATTGGTAAGTATCACAGAAACCGTGAAAGACTCAATTAGTTTATTACCAAAATAAGTTGTACATAAGAAGCGTTATTATGATTAAGGAGGCAATTTCTTTAGAATTAACCAGTATCAAACGCAATATAAATGTCAGAATACCCAATTGTTGTACGGCAGATGCGTACAAAATTACCAAGTAACCTATTTCCATGTCATTGCGTATCATTCTTTTTGTGAGCGCGCGTCAGATGTAGAGAGCCAATGAAAATGACAACACTGGCGGAAAATTGAACGGACGTGTGTCTACTTTAACCGAATTGTAAATAACTTCTATTGTCCAGTCATAAATCAGAGGCAACCAAAGATATCGTTAGAACAACTTTTCCGAGTACGTTTGATAAAAAACAACCATATGCGCAAGTCCCTATATTTACACACCGTGAACCAAATACACAGTCAGATCATCGACTTCAGTTGGCGCAGTTGAGTTATATTGCATTTTCTTCAGCAACACGGTCTAAGTATCAAATATGAAAAGTGACTCGGTGTATCATATGGATACAAACTGTTCGCGTAGGTAATCAATCAGCCGCCGTATCTTAATGAAAACGTAGGAACGTCAAACAGGAAAAGCCACACTCAAGAGACAACAACCACCAAAACATCAATAGAAAGCGTCACACACAAAACTACACACCAAACACATGCACACACATAAACACACGCACACACACGATATGAACACCTAAAACATCAATAAACGCACAAGTACAAACACACAATACAAACATAAAACACATACGCCAAGATAAGTAATACAGTTCAACCGCCCAAACGGGAATTCTAATAGAAAATGTTTTAGATACTTTTAGGAAATTGGCTGCTTATGGGAGGGTGAAAGTCATGCAGAAAGCTCCAAGAGAAGCTTCCTGCATGACTTTTACCCTGTATTAAGATGCCACCTATCTCCATGAACAATATTTATACTAAATTCAACGTCCGCTTTAGAGGGGTATTACTGTATAGGAGAAACTCGACTATGTTCCGTTTTCTATTGAAGTCACACTATCGGGTCCTATTGGTTGGTCAAACATACAAAATGGAGAGTAAAACTATAAGTGGTTTCTTCAAACTCTAGAAACGGAATAAGCACATACAAGAGCGGTACTTTGAAAACTGAGATTAGGTAAATGATGGCATGGTATTGTGGGCACATTGAACAAGTAAAACCGTTCACCTACCCGCCATTGTGATATTCTTAATTTCATAGGTGAAATTATACATGCATTAGCTAGTTACTAGACATGAGGGTATCAAAGCTAGAAAATAATTAGATTTAGATTTCATTCTGAGAAGTTATCGCTACTGGCAGAAAGGTCAAGCCTACACTATAAAGCACCTTCCTTTTTTATGCATATAAGATATTCTTTTCAAGCATTCACATGCACACTTTTATTTGTAAATACTACTTCACACAGTTATATTTATTTACGTGGGCATTTATGTATAAATACTAGAGAAATTAGTATGGTTAACCTTTACAACGCTGAATTCAGTCAATTCAGTATAAACGTCTTGAATGTGTTAGTGGAACCAACATGATAAAAAGTGCAGCCCCTGGATAATCCTTCCGATCTTGGTCTACACTGTCTGCACTGTGTGCATATGAGTATGCAAGTGTTTCCCTAATTCAAAGTGTTAAATAAAACATAGCCATACCAGGTACAGCATCGAATGTAGGCATCCAAGTAAATACAACGAACAGTGATTTGTAAACAAGTTTGAACCATGAATAGACAAATATTCTCAACAAAGCTGGTCTGTGACCACTGAAATAGCTGTGTTATTTAAACCTTTCCTCCATAAATACGCCTTTCTACGCCTCTGTAATAGTCACTGATTGAAACCATTGTGATAAATAGAGCATTTGCTCCTAAGGAGTACATGCTCTATTTATCACAATGGTTTCAAAACTACACAATTCTAAAATTTTCCTTTTCTCTAGTTTATGCTCCTTTTCGGTAGATTTATTCAAAGAGGTTTGATCTAAAAATAGACTGTGAGGGAATGTGTTAAGGTTTGTCTTTGCTACTCATACGCTAATAGTTCTTTTAGTGCCATAAGAAATAGTATACAACCATCAATTTGACATGAAAACACATGCGACTGATTGAAATCCAGATAAACAAAGGTCGCAGTTGGAATTATAGATACAGTAACAACGCTTATGCCGACTGCTGGCAGCTTGTGAAATTTCTTCATATCTTCTTTAATAAGACAGTGTGCTTAGAGTATATCCGTGTTGCAAAACAACATGTCCCACGGGTTTTAAAGTAACAGCAATTCCTAACCTGATTGTTAAGCAGTACATACTTATTATTTCTCTATCATTCTTGACAACTATTTTACATCATCAACCATTTCCTAATGAATATCTATATATGAATTGATCACTTCGTGATTGGTAATTAAATTATTTTATAAGGTAATGCTTTGCAAGGGAGAATTTACCTTAGGCAAAACCTGTAGGAGATCTATATAATTACATAAGCAAACAGAGCAGACCCTGATCAGACGGCTTCTATATGATCCTTTTGATTTGGATTCACTCTTTTTACAACTCGTACAGGTGTGAAATAGTCTTTATACAAGGGGAAAAGTTCATAACATTATTGAGCTCGACATTGTTGAAGTTATATATAAGAGAAATCATCCGGAGGATAATAAAAACACATTACAACACTTTCCTTGCCTTCAAAACGCGCCTGTTTTATATACTGTTTTGTTTTATTTTTACAAACCATGTCTATGAACCTTAATAATAAAAAAAAACATACAACCAGTGCAAGAAGTTGAAATACAAGTAACCATGGCTTTATTTTCCTAGTAGATTGATACCATAGCTAAGAGCTAGTTGGGCTGAACTTTATTGATACAGTAAATTCTTTCTAATACAACCTTCTAACAAGGTATAATCCTGGATGTTGAACACAGATGATAGCTTTATGCAGGACAAAATTAATGCTATAAAGCTCCTATAGGAACTTTTTGATAAAAAAAGTCCTGCATTTGGAATTTGATTCTGTTAGCCTGTACTCTTTAGCCTGCGTGTAATGTGTTACCAGCTTTGCAAACAGTATCTATCCAGAAGAGACATCGAGTAAATCAGCAATTCATTAGGACCCAAACTAGTTGGCACGTTGACTGCATACACTATAAATTATGTTCTGAAAGTGCAGGGTACGAATACTATTAGTTATACATATAATTGGCGGGGTATCTGACTTTATATTCCCTGCTTAGAAAAAGCATGTTGCCCGAGCCGTTAGGCGTCTGATCTGGATCTACTCTGTTTTCAGATGCGTAAAAATGGGCTTACATACGGGAAAGGGTTATGCGAACTAAACAGACTATAACTTTCGCAGTTTTTGTAACAGTATTTCATACATCTTAAGCTACCAATGCTATTCCTTAACTATTTTGATGCCAACTTTTGTCGTCTGCAAACTTTGTCTTCTGCTACAGTCATAGATGCGACATAAGCAACAAAAGAGTTAACTAGTTTAGATTTTAATGCACATCCTTGATGTGTAGATGTACGTAAAGAAAGGAATTTTTGCTCCGACCATTTTTACCAATGTTATGGAACCTTAAAACTTTCTTCACTTTTATAACATATGGTTAATGTAACTCCTAATACACCAATGGGGAGGATTTACTTTAAACTTTCGCAGATGAACGTCATTTATGTGAAGATGTATGTAAAGAAAATATACTTTCTCATAAGCAGACAGAGCAAACTCTTACCAAACGGCTTCTACGGGTTGCGATTAGGTAAGATTGTATATCCCCCGGGAAAAGAGAATTGTCACCCTCAGCAGACGAAAAAACCCGGAATATTTGATTAGTACAAACTATTTCTTTCTAATGCTATGTATGCGTCTCATTATGTTTTTGCTAGTTATGTACCTTTGCTGTGTTTTCTTGTGTTGTTGTTAGGACGGTTGTTCGTTCTGTATGTGGTGTTTCCTGCATGACTCAATATTTGTACCTTTAAGACACTCTGCATTTTGTAAGTGATATGGAAGAAAAACAAACCTTATATATGGTAGAAGAAAATGTATTGCAGCATTCGACAATGCCTTTAGTGTTAACGTTATTCTATTAGCGGCATTTATACATTTAATATCTATCTGGACATGTAAACAGAACTATCTGCAAGTTTACGGACAACATCGTTTTAAGACTGGTATAGACCTAATAAATGCCAAGTTGGGTTGGTTTCGAGACAGACACTGTACTTTCTATTTGATGCATGTTAAAACAACATGTGTAATCATATAAAACTACAATTACACATATTTTACCAATAACCTGTGTTCAGAGTTAAATACGTTGTTATGGCATATCTGTATCATAAACCTAGTCCGCAAACATAGATTCAATACCTGCCAGAACATTATTCACATTAGAAACAGAACACAGACCGTTCTTTTAAGTAGATGTTGCAGACTCGGGGATTTAATCTTTAACTTCCTGCCAGTGAATAGATGATTATATTTGCAAATAGTTTCGATCCAGATGAGACACAGGGTAACTCGACTTCTCATCAGGATTCAAATGGTTTTGCACCCTGGTTGAATTTTGTAAACAAAATGAATTATGAAACGTATGCAAAACAGTTTGCTCAGTGAGCTAAAGTCTAAGTATGAGTTTGATACACCTATGCGACATTTTGAAACTTCAAATGAGATCGTTTACAGTGTTTTCTTTTTTGTCTTACTGAATGAATAATTATTGTGATTGTTTGCACAAAAGATAAAGAGGACATCGCAGTAACAAATCAAACAAGTAGAATTACTTAGTGTTGAACCTATGTACTTTGTAGAGCTTGCAATTGCAAAAATACGTGTATAGTAGAACCTGTCTTAAAACGGAATGACCTAAAAAAAAAAAAGGAGAGTCGTCTTAGAAGCTTTCTGAATTATTTGTACCCTGCATTAAGAAACCACATGCCTTTTATTACTCCTATGTTCAAAAAATGAGTAACCACTGATGAAGGTTCTACTGTAGATATGTAACAAAGTTTGTATAAATGCTCCTGTCACGAGCGTGTACGTTTAATGGTAACAGACTTAACATGACATTGCTCAACTGAGTGAAAATCCAGAAACATAACATCTGTGAAATATTACGTATATATAGTTCAAAGAAGTGCAAGTGAAATAATATAAAAAAACAGGTCAGGCAAAAAATTAATAACCCAGGAAAAGAAGATGAAGACGGGACAAATATGTATTAGTAAGTCTGTAGTTCTGACATGGATGGGTTTTTCTTCGGCAGGTAATACTAAAATTAGGTCTTCTCGTGGATATATGCTTCCTCGACGATTTTATTGCTTTTCATAAACATGGTTCTTCATAACAATCATATTATCCCTAAACATGTAAGGATACTTTGCGTAAAGTGTGAACTGTTGTGAAATAGCAGCGTAAAATATTGCCTATACTGTAATCTACCAGATTACAGTAGAGCCTGTTTTAAGCGACCTTTTATTGAGTGGATATAGGAATCTTAAATTGCAGGTGGTTGTTCAAAGAGTAATAAGTAAAACTTTTTGATGGACAGATTCTACTGTATATTAATACTGATTAGTATGGTTTTGTTGTTGGTTTGTTTGTATTGGGGTTGTACAGTACTTCAATTTTATGTCGACGCCCAGCTAGTTACAGGTAGAGGAAACCCCATTGTTTCTCTGTGCACGGAACAGAATGCATTGTTCCGTGTACAACAGAACGCCCGGGTAGAACCACCGACATACGCAATACATCCGTAAGACTTCCTCACATGAAAACATTCAAATGTCCAGGTCGGGATTCAAACCACAACATATGACGATAACCATAAGGTAACGGATACTCCCTACATGTCATGAATATACGTGTACATGAACATGAGGTACTGGACGTATGGGAACAAATCATACATTTTCAAGTCTTTGTGGATCTAGAATTACAAATGTCTCTGGGACAGACACATACACATTACAGACGAAAAACCCAATGGTCACCAGGATATAACGAGGCAGCTGAGGGTCGAATGTATGAATATATAAAAGTAATGAACTTTATAATTGTATGAATTCTTCACAGGTTTAAACATTATCTGTATGTTAAAGCAAACATTATTAGATTAATAACATGTGGATTGAAAGCCTCTGCCCATATATTTTATATCCAAATACATCTGTCGTGTGTTTTATACACTGCCTTTTGTTAAATATTGTTTTAATCCAAATAATATTTGATTAAGTTATACGAGGTATGCCATTTAAAAGAGTTTGGACATTACGACAGGGAACAGGCATAACAGGATTGTTTGTTTACAATCTAGCGAAATCCCTTGTAAGTTGGCAATATATCACAGAGTAGTGACACCCTGTTGTGCTGTTTAGCGTCCTGATCTCCTAATGCAATTAGTAAGGTGACTGGTATATTGAACAGCCACTGCAATCTATCGATCGCCCACTGCAATCTATTGATGATCCACTGCAAGCAAAAGGGAAAGGGAGCCTAAGACAAGACATGCATTCCGCCAGAACATTGTGGTATTCAGTTTTGCATAGAATACAAGTTTTAAACAGTTTATTTGTTCTTACATTTGTATCTAGCGTTGCCTTTCTAATTTTAACAAGCATAAATAACTAATACAATCAGATTTGATATAATGGAACAAATGTATTCTATTCGTTTGCTCTGTTATAATGGCTAATGTTGACCGAATCCTTGTTAAGACACAGTCCAATCACATTTACTGAAAGTCGTCATTTTCTGACTGGAAGATTTTCATTCGAATCTTAAGTGGAACATTGTCCAGCATACATGATTTTACTACCAATCAAGCTTGTAATCAATCTGAATCAAACGGAGGGATACAATGTAATTTGAAGGTTGATTAGGATCCTGCAGGTAGGGTGTACAGTAAATCCTTTCTAACGCGACCACCAACCAGACCACCAATAACAATAAAGTCTTAACCCTTACCTTCATATGCTATGTTTAGGTTCAACATATTTGAATAAACCTACCGAAAAGGAGCATTAACAAGAGAAAAGGAACATTTTAGAATTTAGTTCTGAAACCATGGTGATAAATAGAGCATTTGCTCCTTACTCCTTAGGAGCAAATGCTCTATTTATCACAATGGTTTCATAAAGTGACTTTTTCAGAGGCGTAAAAAGGCGTATTTATGGAGGAAAGGGTTAAAACGAAAATAAAGGCTCAGCATCCGTCTGCTTGAACTGAATAACAGTAGTAACCACCCTCCTCTAATTGGATTTGTTTTGTCAAAATAATCTAATTTGAAGAGTTCATTGCACGAGCATGCAGTGGAATGTTCGTTAAAGTCAGTGGGATGGCGACAGAACACATTACAACAGTTAATTACATGACTGTTTCCGGGTTAACAAGAATTACTACTGACACACACGTAACCAAAGAAAAACATCGTTCGTTAGTATAATGTCTGACTGGTGTTCTCCCGGATAATATGTTTGTATTAAACACACAAACGTGACATGAGCTATGACATAAGTAGTGCCATTCGCTTTACACATACTAAGCGTCTTTACACTAATTACAACATCTTTTTTAATTCAAATCAGTTTTAAGTGCAATGGTCTGAATACGTATATATCTGAAATTTAAATCACAATATTAAACTTAAAATGTCTGTGGAATGTTAATTCAGCAATGTGCATTTCGTTTGTGTGTACCCTTTCATGTGAAGAAAATACGTGTTTTAACCTTTCCTTCATATAAACGTGTTTCACGCATCATTTGCAAACAGAGTAGAACTAGATAATTATGAAGGCTCCTATAGGAGCCGTCTGATCAGGATCAGCTCTGTTTGCTAACAGAATTTGATAGATCTGGTTCTTTATTTCTAAATGGCTACAATGTTACACCTTCCATATTTCATTACAACTACTTTGTCCATGAATATTCAGTAGGTAAAGAAATTTGAAATAAATATAGAACAGGGAAAGGGTTAAGGTCCATTTGACGTAACACTTTTTTACCGTTATCCAGTCACAATGCGAGCTGAATGGCATTGTACAAATAGCTTGGACCCAGCTGATTTGCCGATTGGCTCAGAATCAGAACAGAACAGTAACAACCGTACAATCTGTGTATGTATCGTAAAATGCGATTATTATTTTCCCTTTCCTTTTTCATTATCGTCATAATCATCATCCATATTATAATAATTATAACTATTATTATTATTACTACTATTGTTATTATTATTATCTCCTCCATCGTGGTGTGACCGTCGCAATAAAATCAAGAAAGCAAAAGACATCCATTTCGAACAAATTCATATCAAAGTTTTATAGCTTACTGTTGACGGAAAATAGATTGTTTTCTTCAAGTAAAGCATGTTTTCAAAGCGAACATGTACAACACTGCATTTGACTTAAAACATGATGTTGGGGAGGAATACGACGAGTTCATTAATAAGTACGCATTCTAGTTTTTTAATAAAATACATGAATATATTTGCAATTATGTTAGGAGTGACGTTGATTTTCCTTATATCACGACTATAAAATCGAGTTCAAGCATTGCTTCATATATTATAATCATTTTGAATAAAGGAATATGAGACATTGAAGGTTCGTAGCCGGCTTCACCGATACAATTCCCGGCTATGACAAACCAATTTGGTTAGAATTGATAATGCACGTGGCATATCCCTCACTTAGACCTGCATTAAAACTGACCTTGGCTTGGTGTAGTATCATGTCAATCGTAGTTCATCTATTGCTTAATCGAATACCTTCTCAAAATCCTCGACATATTTAAAAACAGAATATAGTAGGCATGTCTGAAATAGTATATTTTGTTCACTCTTCTGTCTATTGGTTCATTTAATTATGATCTAAATGTGTTACGTAACCATAAACGCCGAACAGTAAAACCTCTGTTAAGTGTCGTCTCCAAAGAGTGCCATAATTATGTCGCTCTGTCAGACATGTTGTAGCTTGATTACTTTCTGCATTAAGCACCCATATTCTCCATGAGGTGCTACAGAATTTGTGCAAACACTTTAACTAATTTTGTCTGATCTCCCATCAGGTCTGATCTTGGTTTGATAATAAATTATTGGACATTCAATCTGATAATTCATTAACACATAATTTAAAACATCATTAGCAATACCACGTTTATTCCTCCACTAAACGCCCTGTCCAAAATACATTTCTAAAGGTTGGTCACAGCCCCATTAAAGAGTGACCACATGATTGGGTTGGTGGAGAAATGGTAAATTTGGTATTTGAATACGCACCAACTTCCTTTAGCTCTAATTAATATATTGAATGTCTATACATTTATAGACTCGTAATGTTTTGAGTCACCTGCCTCACATCGCCCAGTGATCAGTTGCCCCTCTTCCACCTATCCGTTCGTCAAGCACATGCTCATTGTTTCAAGCTTAAATGAGCAATGCTCTGATCTAAGATAATTGCTTATGTTGCCATAACAATTACGACATAGCCTTTGGTTTAAGGCAGTGGATTTATGTTTTACCGTAACACTTTATAGGTCACCGATAACAGAGCACTACCGTTGTTTATCTATTTTGTTGGAAATAATTATTTTATTAATTAAATATCAGTTACAATTCCCGCAGTTGCACCATTATCGGAATATATCAAATTACCTGTTTTCAGCATCTAGTTTTAATTCGAAGTCTTAAAAAGCAGTTACATACATGACTACACTAAAGCAGAAAGCTCAAATAGGAGCGTTCTGTATTTCTGTCGACCTGAATTAAGTTATTCCGTCTTAAAGACAAAAAAGACTATTTTAATAGTCGCTTACAACAAGTTCTACTTTATTTAACCCACTCCCTGTTCTGTTTATTCTAAATTTACTTACATTTCTTGCCATGTGACTCGATTTGATAAGATGTTTTGATTTTATTATATATGTAACGAGATACTATATGTATAAGTTACTAATAAACTACTACTACTACTACTGTAATTTCAACACCTACTGAATATTCATAGACAAAATAGTTTAATGAAATATGAAAGGTAGAACATTGTAGCCTTTTTAGAAAGCAAAGAAACACATCTATCAAATTCTATTAGTAAAAAGAGCAGACCCTGATCAGACGGCTCCTCTAGGAGTCATCTGATCTGGGTCTAATCTGTTTGCAAATGCGTGAAAACGCTCATGTGAGGGAGAGGGTTATGTGTTGTATGATTCGTTTGAATACTATTTGGTAATAAAGACTGAACGTAACAGAACAGCCTTTATTCAAAGTTGAATATGCAAAGTGAAACTACAGTGTTGAAGCATTTACTTGACGAATATTCATGTAAGAAATAATATCATTGATATTTATTCGCTGATTTTTTTATAATGACACATGAACACAGGTTATTCCGTCATTGCAGAAAATTATGCAATTCAATAAGTAACCCTCAGATCTCTGCTCTATTCTAGTGCAAGTGCGTTACGAGGCGTACCTATGAGGGAAACGATAACAATAGTATGACAAGCGTGACTCTTCTAAATCATTTTGATGTACAAACAGTGCAGATCCTGACGAGGGCTCTTCTAAGTGCTTCTGAACTGGGTACACACAAAGAAAAGCAAGACAATATGTACAAGGTTTTTAAATGAAGACGAATCAAATGCATTGTATTTTCCAAACATACTTTTCAGGCAAAATTCCTGAGAAAATGCCCGAGATTTTAACTTTTTTATATAGAATATATAGGCAGAAATACGAGGAAAACGCATGAGATTTGAATTTTGTACATTAAAATATAGGTAAAACCTGGGCAAAATTTCTTAGATTACAGGGACAGTGCCTGAGAAAAAGAAAAACAAAACACATTTACATACTTTGATAAAACACAAATTTATCTAGACTTTTGTCAGCATGTAATAATTATTTTATTTTGTTTCCGATTATATTTTTCCTCAAATAAAGACAGTTATTTCTAATACAGTTTTGCTTTATATACCGGTATATACGGAACTATACAGCACTCAAAGGGTTCTACATCAAACAATGTATACAAAGACTACAGTAAAACCTCTCTATAACGGCCACTACATTGTGTTATTTAGTTGGTACTTAAGGCAGGTGGATGCTTAAAACAAGGTAAAAAGAAAAACTTGCTTTAAGCAGCCACCTGTCTTAAACACAAAACATTTGATGTAATTTAGTGGCCGTTATAGAGAGGTTTTACTGTATTTGATACGTAAATGTCTATCATTTAAAGAATGAACTCGTGCGTTTCTTCTGCTTAATCAGTTTGATACACATTGAAAATGATAAAATGAACTATAGTAGATTTACAAAAATATATGTATTTACAAAGAAGATTGATTATATAAATTCTGAAAACGGGAGATAAGTTCATGCAAACATCTTTATTGTATTGGTATATACAGAAAAAAAGAAAATAATGTATTGTATTTGTGTATTGAAAATGTATATTCTTTTCAATATTTCAAATGCTATTGATGTTTAAGCTTTTCTTATTAGTAAGTTACGCGGTAGAAATAAAGAAATACATACATTTTTCAAAGTTGAAAGAATGACGTTTTGCCTCGTAGTGTATCTTGCAAGCAAATTTATCAAATTACTATTGATTTTCATTGTAATGCGATTATCTTCGTAGGCTTAATTTTTAAATTGTATGGTCTTTTCAATGTCAACAGATGTTACAATTAGAAATGACTCCGGAATAATAGTATATTCCATCGTACAAATGTGTAATTGATTTAGCATCAAGAGTACCTGTTTCATTTGGCTTTGGGCTGGTGTTTTGGTTTGGATTTACTAAATTAAACTTGACATTAATTGCACTTATTAGATTACCGTAATGTTCAAACAGGCAAGAACCATTACATTGAATTGAAACCTCGCTGTGTTAATCTGGCAGAAATACAAGACTGTCGGTTATGCTAACCCCAACTTAAATTTAGGAAGTGGGAAAGTCGAATGATCCAGGTAGGTCTCATTATGATATAAACACTTTTTAAACCCTGTAATTTGTTTTGTCCTGTATAAAAAAAACTGGTTTCGTGTGATGAATACTGAACGGCGCTACACATGATAACCCGAAATGGCACAAACATATCAAAAGCTACTACTGCTGCCATTTATTTGATATCGTCTTCATCATCGTGTCATGTATCCACCATTTTCCACTGTATATCTCCTAAAATGTTTCATGTTTTCTTCTTCATCTCCACCATTCGGGTTTTTAATGTTGTTGTTCTTCTTATTCTTCTGTTACACCTACTCAAACTCTCACTTCTAATACAAATGCAACAACAACCACTATTGCTAATGCTACTCTTTCTACTTATATTACTGTCACATCTTATCTAATACAAGTACAATAACCCATAATGTCGCCAATACTACTACTCTACTAATGATACCTAATGCTAATCCTTTTCTGACTTCTTATCACTACATGGTTCCTACGAACTTTGCCTGGCTTAGTGAACATAGGGGTATGATCTGCTTAGTGTTGAAGAGGTGTTATACAAACTTGTTCCCATAATAGCGCAATTGATGATAGCACACTTACAGTCATTTATCGTGTCTATACGATACAAACGTTATTGTATTTAGTCAGTTTCCTAATGAAATCACAAAGGTCAGTAATTTATACGGCTGTCCTTTAATCGTCATGTTTCTTGGTACTATTCAAAACTCCTTCACTGTCAATGGCGAGTATGCGATTACCTATACAAACATGTTGGATCCATGAGATACCGAATGAATCCTTACTGTTTTAAAGTAACAAGGCATGATCATAACTTTGAGGAAATTCAAAACAATAAGTTAACCTTGGCAGCGACAGAATTAATTTTATTGACGCGATATTGGAAGCCATTGAGATGAAATAACAAAAGAAAGAAGAAATATCAAATTAATATTTTATTGTATATCAAAACGGTACTTCAGTACTTTATTCTAAAAGTACAAAAATGAGTCATGCAGGAAACACCACATACAGAACAAACAGTCGCCCGAACAGCAACACAAGGAAACAGCAAATGTACATAACTATAAAAACAACAAGAGACGCACAAAGACAAAACAAACACACAATAGGGGGAAGATGGAAGCACCGCCTTGGAACGGTCAGTGACAAAAGTCACTGGGGGGTTAAACCGGTTTATGGGCGCCCAACCTCACACTTATTCCATCCCCACCCTAAAAGACAAACAGTGTAAATAAACGTATCCCCTCTCCGACTAATCTATAACAACCGCGACGGCAAATACAGTGGTAAAATGCATGTATAACGAAAACATTTAAGTGAACAAACTGTATCCACCTATCGCAGTGTACTCAATGATTGAGCTGCAAACAGAGTAACTGTAGAAAAGTAATAAAGGGTACGACAAAAACGAAATAGTACAGATATCCGACGTTCTCCTTCCATTTCTGGATTTAAGAGGTCGCCTTCATAGAGTACTAAAGCTTTCTTGTCGGCGTACATGCAAAGAGGCCAGCGTGATTGCCAACTGTAAAAGGGTTGACAACCAAACATGCAGTATGTTGTAGTACTACAGGATCATATCCCTTTTTAATGAATTTTTTAACATATTTGATGAACAAAGTGAGAAAATGGGTATGTCCAATAATTTTACGAAGTTTGTAAATTACATCACCATAAAATTCAGGATGTGAAACACCGTGTCGCAGAAGCTCCTTGAGATTAGATTGGTACTTGCCAATAAGCGAGAGATTTCGATAGTAAAATTTAGAAAAAGTTTTTCTTAGTTTATGGTATCTATATCCTTGATTAAGCAGTTTTTCAGTTAAAATGAGATTTCGACTGTTAAAATCGTCAATAGATGAACAAGCTCTAGCAAAACGAATAAGTTGAGATATATAAACCCCGTAAGATGGAGCACGGGGAACATCCCCGTCAAGATGAGGAAAATTAACAATATCAAAATCATCTCTTTTGTCATATATTTTAGAAGAGATCATTCCATTATCAATTTTAAGGTCGAGATCAAGAAACGCTGCATAATTGTCGGACGGGTTAGTTCATATGAAACAAGAAGCATCTAAAGATGAAAGAAAAGAGTCACATCTGACGTTTGTTAAGTTCTCTGAATTTAGATGAAACGTGAACATGTGTGGGATTGCATTTGCCTTATACTAATCCCACATTTTATTGTTTTTACTATTGTGACAGGTGTTCTAAGGTATGTATCTGTATTAACTTTATCCATTATGTATGACTTCGTTGTCATGGGTGGATATCATGTTACTCTTTACACAATAGTGCGATGTCAGGTCTGGGTCCAATTTGTTCGAAAATGTGGTAACAGTCTCAATTAGTTTTTTTTTAAAAATCTTTGAAACCTGAAGCAAATGATATTCGTAGCAATAGAACGTATTCTACTGCGAAGTTGTTAACCTTTTACGTGTTATAAACGACCGTCTTTTACGTGTTATAAACGACCGTCTACGCTTTTGCAAAACTGAGTAGGAGCCGTAGGAGCTATGCCTGCCTTGTTTGCTTATCCTTTTCTTCCATAAATACGCCTTTCTACGCCTCATTAAAAGTCACTTTATGAAACCATTGTGATAAATAGAGCATTTGCTCCTGAGGAGCAAATGCTCTTTTTATCACAATGGTTTCAATACTACACACTTCTAACAATTTCCTTTTCCCTAGTAAATACCCCTTTTTGGTAGATTAATTCAAAGAGGTTTGGACAAACATTCCCTTTATCATAATGCCTTTAAAACAATCGGCTAATTAATATTCATTGTTAGTATTTCTTATGGCATTATAACACTCCGAAACTTTTAACTCCTTCCTCATGAATATTTATGTGAGCAATTATGAATGTATGAATATTAATTAGTTGAATCATGCATCATGACCATGACAAAAGCCAATCAGATCTATATTATTTCATAAGCAATCAAAGAAGACCATGATCAGACCATACCTATAGGAGTCGTCTGATCTGGGTTTACTCTCTGAGCCAATCACTGTCGTCTGCAGCATATGCCGCCTACTTCAAGTTTATTTTTTAGCTTTTTTCACTTCGAAAAAATACATAACATAAAACAAAACACGACATCATAAAGTGTGTGTCCTGATGCGATATCGAGTTACTTGACGTCTGGTCTTCATTCAAATTGTTTTCAAAGTTGATCATATAGTTGCGATTGGCAGCATAGAATTAACAAATTATCTCATAGGCTATTTGTACTCAAATATTAAAATCGCAAATTTCTCCACCAAACCCTACGTTGTGACCACTCTTTAGACTCGTCTTGATGAGACGATTCTAAAGAGTGATCACAACATAGGGTTTAGTGGAGAAATAAAGGAGTTATTCTTGAAACTATTTTATATTTACGCATCTCACCTGAACCTCTTGTGCGGATATTGAAGATGTAATTTAAATGCAGCTCAATCTTTTAAATCGATGTTCGCTGTCGCTCATGTTTAAGATATTTCATACTAAAAGGCTAATTCCTGTTCAGTTTCGTACTTCCGATTTTTATTAAACATCTGCTCCCATGATCCCATATATGGGACTTAGGCAAACAGTGTAGACTCTGATCAGACGTCGCATAATGCGGCGTCTGATCAGAGTCTACACTGTTTGCTGATAGGAATTTCAATATAAAACAAAACGAAATTGAAAATTTAGGCTAGGCACCCCTCGGATAAAAAATGGACTAATCCAATATATAAACATGGAAGAATCCACTCTGAGCAAATGGGTTAAATGTTTGAGAAACTATTGGCCTAGTGTAAAAACAGCTTGGATGCTGATGCGAGTTACTCGACGTCTGGTCTAGATTCAAACTGTTTGCAAAGTTGATCATATATTTGTGATTGGCAGCATTGAATTAACCCGTTATCTCATGGGCTATTTTTAGACAGTCTCTTTGAAACAAATCTACCAAAAAGGAGCATTTACTACAATTAGTTTTAGATTTGTCTAATTTTGGAACCATTTGGGATAAATAGAGCATTTCAAGTAACGTTTACAGAGGCGTCAAAAGGTGTCAATATGAGGGAATGGCCAGTCAACGTGCGGGCCCTGATCAGATAGCGGAACTATTCTTTGAGAACCATGTTAAATTTACTCATGTCACCTGTGTTTCTAAAATACGTCAATTAATTCACAGTAGTTACAATTCTTATCGACATCTAATTACATACAACAGAACCGGTCTTAAGCGGCCATCAAACATATGACTAATTGTGGATCAATAAGGCATGTGGTATAGCTTAATGCAGGCCAAAAGTAATGCAGAAAGTTCATATAGAAGCATTCTACATTATTATTGCCCTACATTAAGCAACCCAGTGCTTTTAAAGACTCCTATATTCAATAAATCAGTGGCTGCTTAGGACAGGTTAAACTATCTATAACTTGATCACTAGTATATTTGTTTTTGTATCGTTTTGAAAACCAGGGAGAAAGATATTAACGTGTTTCATTGCATTAACCTTTTGTAGAAAAAATATCTGTGTTCAACCTACACAACGCCAAACCTCTGATCCCTTTGACCGATTGCTGACGGCCATGTTAAACTGAACTGGAATATGTTCAATAGTTTAATTAAATTGAAAATCTGATTTTGACTCCAATCGACTTACACTCTAATATCCAGTCGGCATCAGTTAAATGGCTCCAAATGCCATGTCAAACGTCGGTTGTACCGAGTCGATCGAAAGTTTCGTGATATTACAGGACAGGTTTCCTACCAAGGAGTCCATGGGTTTAATGAAATATGACATGGTTTTACTCCGTAACGTCTAATTCGCAAATGGCATGGAACTAGATTAACTATGCAAACCGTCTGGATCCAGATGATACGCCGAGTAACTCGGTGTCTCTTCAGGTTTCAATGATGTTTGACACTCGTCCAATAGTTTCTTAAAGGATTTAAAACATTACCCCCTAGTGACGCATGTTTTCGCCTCTATAAAATTCACATTGTGAAACCATTGTGATAAATAGAGCATTTGCTCCTATAGGAGCAAATGCTCTATTTATCACAATAGATTTAAACTACGAAAATCTAAAATTTTTCCTTTTCTCTAGTTAATGCTCCATTTCGGTAGATTAATTCAAAAAGGTTGGGTCTAAAATAGCCTAGGAGATAATGAGTTAACGAATCAAATTTTAACATATCAGAATTGAGGCATAATTATATTATTTTCATAGCAGGCAAGAGAGTAAATTTTGTTAAAACCAGATTATTACAATAGGTTTCATTTTATACGGAAATGTGTGGCGGGTAACTATTTCAAAAATGTACTTTTTGTCAAGGGACCTAAGGTATAGATCGGAAAAAGATGAAGAATAAAAAATATATACTGACTAATGTAGGTATATACAGTATGCGGTATTATGTTAAATTTTTTGCCCTTCCTCTTGCATAACAGTTAGAGTAAACAGTTTTATCTCCCTAACCTTATAGAAGAAGGTAACTCATGCCTTTCAAATCTGATTGATTTCTTCAAATATTTAAATGAAAATAATGTAACCATTTTGAACTAGTCGAATAGCATTACGGACAGCATGGAATTGTCAATGAAGTATCCGTCATGTCTTGAATTTATTATAGGAAATTTGAAATAAAACATCGGTAGTAGAATAATACGGTAATACCAGTTCATCCCCTTACTCCAAGAAAATTCATGAAGGGAAAAATAATATTATGAATATAAATCAGCTGAATATTAATAATGGCATATGAACACAGACAAATTGGGCCATGCCAAAACCTTTAAGCAAACAGAACAGACGATGCTTAGACTTCAACAATGGTTTTAGATTAACTCTTTTCGTTTGTAACAATTGTCGTCTGCTTCAATTCTTAAAATAAACTTTCTCTCATTTGTTTTGCAAAATTACGGTCAAGATGACAAACAGTATGGATCCTGATGAGATGCCGCATTATGTGGCGTCTCATCTGGATCCAAACTATTTGCATAGGTAATCACAGTTTCGCCGTTTGCGTGCAAAGAGTTAATACATGTCCTTGTCCCCTGAACTCCGTTCTCACTGACCATATGCTAAATTATAATCAAGTGTGTACATATCGTTGTCTGTTGCTTATTATACCCCCGCAAACTATGTTGGAAAAGGGGTTTATAGGAGTCTGTGTGTTGGTCCGTCGGTCGGTCGGTTGGTCTGCCTGCCTGTCTGTCTGTCTTTCTTTCTGTCTGTGTATGTGTGTGTATGTCTGTCCGTGGCTAACTTTTTTGTCCTGTTTTGTCTCCTGTTCTACAGACACTATTGAATTTATACTTCACATATGGAACAGGCCTGGTGAGAGGAAGTATTAATAGCACGAGATCCATATCATACATGAAAGAGACGTTAAAAATCGGAATTGTATTTTTTACCCACATTACCATTGTACTAATGCAGTAATACTGTTGTACTAATTATCTATCATCACAGCACATGTCTGTATTCATTTTCAATTAATATATTCTTAATGTACGGGGAACCGAGTATATAATACATTTGTAAACAGTGTAGACACAGATCAGAGATACCGAGCGAGTCTGTTTGTCATACAATCAGTTTCGTCAGTGATAACTTTTGATACAATTTTCTGTTTCATTAATATTCCCAAAGGGATAAACGTGAGAGACAATTAAAAAATATAATCATAAGATGCGATTCACTCCGTGTGTGTTTATTACTGAATTTGAAACAGATTTACAATGGTATACGCAGTTGACCATAGTTTTAGTAGCGAAAGAGTTAATTAGTCATATAAATGTATGTAGTGGTGTTGGGTGGCTTCCCTGTCAAACTGTGGAAGGAAACCTAATAATTTTTACAGTAGAACCTGTCTTAACCCGTTCCCTCATAGGTTATTTTCAGATCCAATCTCTTTGAATAAATCTACCGAAAAGGAGCATTAACTAGAGAAAATTGTGATAAATAGAGCATTTGCTCCTGAGGAGCAAATGCTCTATTCATCACAATGTTTGAAAAAGTGACTTTTACAGAGGCGTAGAACGGCGTATTTATGGAGGAAAGGGTTAAGCGGACATTAATTTATTTACTATAGAAGTCTAACAAAGCAGATAGCTGCTTAATGCAGGGAAAAAATGCAGAACGCTCTTATAGGAGCTTTCAACATTACCTTTGACCTGCATTAAGCTACAACCTGCCTTACAGACCCATGCTTAGACCGTTTCATTTTGACAAATATATCCCAATGTTCATTTGCCATTATGAAAATAGACTGTGCAGACAAACCGTTGACGGTACCAATAGTAGTTACAAATTTAATTACAAAAATGTATGACATGGTAAAACGTAAATAAAACACAAATATAGCTGTACTGGTTTAACCATTCACTCTTATATATCAAGAATGAATCCAGATCAGACGGTTTAGGATCAGTTCTGTTTATTTATGAACTTATAGTATGACCGATTCTACATGATGACACATATATCCTGTGTTCAAATGCAATTACACAACATCAGCTAATTAATATCTATACAGCAATTATTTCTTATATACATATCCATGGAGTAAAGAGTTAACGATCGCTGACCATTCAGACAAGATTATATAACTCGCGCAATACATGTGGTCTGCGTTATATTGCTACAGCGCTACTCTCCGTAGTCTTTATTTGATTGAATGTACTACTAAAACTCTAGCAATCATTGACACTTAACATTTATGCCGCTATTCGCGTCTGGACTTGCATTTGCAAAGGCTTGGATCCAGATGAGATGACGAATAACTCGATGTCTGATCAGGATCCAAGCTGTTTGTCACTCGGTCCATAGTTTCTCAAGCGCTTGATCGAATCGGAAATAGTCCAAATTGTACCAGATTCAAATTTGAACAGACATTAGTGTTTAAAGGTTAATCTTTAGGTTCCAGACTATTGCCGTATATAATTGTATTTTACTTCCGTGAATAAGTCAATGGTTTAAATATTATTAAGTAACAGATTTAATACAAGTGTCTTTAATCTGAAAGCCATTACCACTGCGTCTAATCTGCTGTACGATATCATATTGGCATCATAAACATTTCCTTGTGGGTTTTTGTTTTTCGAGTCAATTCATCTATGATATAAAAAACTATCATCAGCTATTATAACCTAATACGCTCTATATAACGTGTAATTCGTTATTTTTGACTGTTTCATAATGATTTTCTGACAACCCTGTTCAATGTGACCGTAGATTCGTGGAGGGGTGGAACCAGTGTTAAATGTTTCATCACTTGGACGAATTGTTTCATGCGCTAAACAGATACGTATAAACTTTCATGCGTGAAACGGGTGCGCAGGAATGCGAAGAATATTCAAAGGCATCGGTTGCTTTTCAAACGCTTATTTTGAAGTTATCAATGGGTGTACAAATCATGATGCGACCATTTATTTTCTTAGTTAGATTGTTTCCTATCTACTGGAACCGATTTAGAGCCAGTTTCATAAACAGGTTGAGATATATAGGATCCGTGGTGGGTCATTCTTTGAGACAAGCTGATATTGAACGAGTCTAGAAAAGAAATGTTATATAGCGAGCCTCGGCGACATAATTTTTCTTCTTTAGGAGCTGTCTTATCTGGATCCATTCTGTTTGCAAAGGCGTAAAAATACGTATCTATGGAGTATAATGTTAGGGACAACATAGTTTGAGATATTGGAAGCCAAAACCAGAATATTCGTTCCAAGACTCCATCATGAATTGAAAAATATAATATGTGTATTCCGTTTGATTTGAAAACGTGTTTTATGTTAGTCATTAGTATATTTAATAGCAATAAATAACAGATTCACCCTTTCCCTGTTCTGTATTTAGGCCAAATTGCAATACCTACTGAATATTCATTAACAAAATATGGAAGGTGGGACATTGTAGACATTTTAGAAAGTAAAGAAACAGATCTATTTAATTTTATTAGCAAACAGAGCAGACCCTGATCAGACGGCTCCTCTAGGAGCCGTCTGATCTGGGTCTACTCTGTTTGCAAATGCGTGAAAACACGTCTATATGAGGGAAAGGGTTAAATCATTGATATGAAAATTAAATTAGTCTAGTTGCTCTCAGCTTTGATCATCACAGCTCGTTATGTATCCAATTACTCATATCAGATTATATGCATAAATAATTATCTATACATTGATAAGCAGACACCCTATCATACTTGGGACTCAATTAATGTGTGTAATAAAGACGTGTCTATTATCTGGCTTGAGTGAAATCTCTTCGTGTCTGGAGAAAGTTTCTAAATAGGGTAAACATTATAGTGCATGCGACTGAGACATTTTTGCATGTCTATCAGTTCCATAGAAAATACTATCTTTAGTGTTATGTCTGTAAAACATGGTGGATTAATTGTTTAGATTTACGACCTGTCGTCTCCATATATTTAGCAGGAAACATGAAAATAAATCATTCTACGTATAAACTGCATTCTAGTATTTTACTATTAATGTTTCAACACAGTATTTGTACTCCCTGCTTGTTTCTTTCAAATTTTACCTCCAAATTCGAATTTCAAGTTCATTCCATGCAATGTGAGTTTTTAAAGAATTATTATCATTATGAGTTAGATAGAGGTGGTCTTTGTTTCTAAATCGTTGATGTTGATTTGAAAAGCCATGGTCAATTTCGTTACCTAATAGACGACAAGTTAATTAAACCTTACCCTGCTTTGAAACACACATTTTGTCAACTTGAAGTCGGTTCCGTTGCCATGTTAACTATTTTTGATTCGTTCAACCTTTGGAATGAGTGTAAAGCAGCTTGGATCCTGCTAAGGAGCCCAGTCAGTAACTCGGTCTCTCATCTGGATCCAAGCTGTGTGCAAAAGCGATTAATGCAACACAGCTCGCGAGTAGATGAATTAGGGTTAAGAGCATTTTTCCTCATTGGAAGTATGGTTATGCAATTATTGTAAACGCACTATGGTATAGAATGAAATACATTAAAACCTCTCTATAACGGCCACTAAATTGTGTTAATTACTTGGTATTTAGGGCAGATGGCCGCTTAAAACAAGGTGAAAGCAAAACAGAACGCTCCTATAGGAGCGTTCTGTTTTACTTTCACCTTGCTTTCAGCAACCAGCTGCCTTTAACACAAAATACTTGATGCAGTTTTGTGACTGTTATAGAGAGGTTTTACTGTACACATTTCCTGTTACAGTAGAACTTGTCCTAAGCGGTCATTCATTTATAAAGCATAGGAGTCTTAAAAAGCAGATGGTTGCTTAATGCAGGGCAAATGTAATGCATAAGCAACCACATGAGCTTTTTTCATTACGTTTGACCTGCATTAATCTACCATCTACCTTACCGACCAATATAATTAGATTACTTTTTGATGGTCGCTTAAGACAAACTCTACTGTATAACATACTTTTGAAACAGGAGGTCGAAACATATGATAACAGTAGCTTCCTTGCATAGCGATCCACGAGTGTTTTCGCTGTGCTAGGATGTTTAAACGTTTCATCCAAAGACTAATGTTTGACCCAACCTCTTTGAATGAATATACCCAAAATGAGCATTTACTAGAGAAAAGTAAAAGTTTTAGAATTTTGTATTTTGCAATCGTTGTGATAAATAGAGCATTGGCTCCTATAGGAGCTAATGCTCTATTTATCACAATGGTTTCAAGAAGTGGTTATTACAGAGGCGTAGAAAGGCGTATTTATGGAGGAAAGGGTTAAGCCTTGACTCAGTGGAGACGCACCTGTACTAGCAAAGTAATATAGATAAGATTCTACAGTTTCTGCCATGGCCAAAAGTTCCTGTGTCCATGTGCTAGTATAACCAATGATCTAATTAATATTCATTATGTCATTATTTCTTACATACATATTCATGGAGTATTCCCTGTTATTTTACAGAGCAGTATATATGAGCAAATTGACACCAATGTCGGTGGTTTATATACAATAGCGCTTGCATACATAGTAAATATATGAAATTGATATTAGAATGTGTTGGTTTTTTTTAAACAAAACTGTTGGTACCAGATACAAATGACTGATCCCTAAACATATAAACAATAGTTGTGGATGTCTTTATACTGTCCTTTGATGCAAAATACCTGCCTGGCTTATTGTTTCAGAAGTTTTCTCAAGAAAATCTTGAAAGTATGATTTGGTTTCCGCATGCAATGTTACATGCCGTTTGAGTTATATCACATTAATAGTATTGTTTTGTAGCTAGTAATAACTAGGCTATTAACTCCTTGCCTGCTAAGCTCATTCTGACAGGCATTTGCAAACAACGTAGATCTAATTGTGAGGACGAGTAACTCGGAGTTTCATCAAGCTGTTTGACACTAGATTTTCAAACGTTTTAATGAGTTGAAAGTAAGCAATACGCAAAATAGTAAAATAACAATAATAGTATTAATAAGAATACTAACAAAGTTCATACTAATTATCACGAACAAATGAATAATAATATAAATAATAAGTAAGCAATAGCAGAAGCAGCAGTTGAATACGTAGTAGAAGTTGCAGTAGTAGTAGTAGTAGTAGTAGTAGGAGTAGGAGTAGGTGCAGAAGTAGTAGTAGTAGCTCTTTTTGTTATTGTTATGCTGATATTATTGTTGTTGCAGTAGTAGTAGCAGTAGTAGCAGTAGTGATAGTGATAGTAGAAGTAGTAATAGTAGTAGTAGTAATGATAATAGTAGTAGAAGAAGCAGTTATAGTAATAGTAGTAGTGGTAGTAGTAGTAGTAACAACATAGTGGTAGTAGTAGTAGTAATGCTAATAATTATTGTAGTAGTAGTAGTAATAGTAGTAGTAGAAGTAGTAGTAGTAGTAGTGGTAGTAGTAGTAATAGCAGTAGTGTTAGTAGAAAACAAAAAAGAAGAAGAGAAATAGTAGTAGTAGTAGTAGTAGTAGTAGAAGTAGTAGTAGTAGTAGTAGTAGTAGTAGTAGTAGTAGTAGTAGTAGTAGTTGATGTAGTAGTAGTAGTAGTAGTAGTAGTAATAGTAGTAGTAGTAGAAGAAGTAGTAGTAGTAGTAGTAGTAGTAGTAGTAGTAGTAGTAGCAGCAGCAGCAACAGCAGTAGTAGTAATATTGGCATATTCACTTTTACTTGAATATCAAAAGTACAAATATGAGTCATGCAGGAAACACCAAATACAGAACAAACAGCCGCCCGAACAGCAAAACAAGAAACATGAATGTCAACATAACTTCTTTCATGTATTGTAAAGACACCCTTTGAGGTTTTATCCGTGTTTTTCTTGATCTGAAATAATATATTCTACGTATTGTCTGTCCGTAACTTTATCCAAAACGCAAATGTTGTAAAAGCGTTGTGTTTCAGACAGCATTGACAAAAGCCATTACATCTCTGATTCATTCAGTCATATTCAAAGAGTACGTTCGCCGCCAAAATCTATGGGACGTGTCTTGAGAATGACATCTTTGACATAATCCAATTACAACACGTCTCCTAGCTGACTACATTGATGATTTACAGCTTACAGGTCCATAACGCATGCAGTGACTATTAGGATCATGAGGTCATTTCCATTCACATTTAACCCTTCGCTTGCTATTCACGTCAATATACCTACCTGTAAATAGTGAAGACCCAGATGAGACAGCTCCTGCAGGAGCTGTCTCATCAGGGTCTGCACTATTTACAAATTGATTGTGCAACCAGTGCACTCCACAGTAGCGATTGCACACCGAAATACGTGTACACAGTGAAGATGTATGTAATTATACAACAGGGCATGGGTAAAGAAGGAGTAATGTATTTTAAAATTCAGCAAGCGAAGGGTTAAATTATAAAGATCTCAGTGGTACCACTCGATGCACTGATAACTGTCATGTTATACATCTTTCTTTATTCTTTCGTTTGATAGGGCCTAGTTTCAAGCTAATGGCATTTATATTCTGCATGAAGTCAGTAATTATATCAGGCGCACTATTAACCTTTAGCATGCCTAGCAAATTATTTTTACAGACTTTTTCACCTACTATATTTTCAAGCTATAATCAATTTGTCTACCAAAATACAATCAGGGTGTCAAACAATTTGAATCCTAATGAGACGCCGGGTTAATTGGCGTCTCATCTGGATCTAAACTGTTTGCATAGGTATTCACTCAGCAGGCTAAATGTTAATTTGATCGGGGGTGCGGACATACCGTAACACGTTTTTAAATAGGCGGGTGCCATTTACTCAACCATTAATATAGTTTTCTTCTATGCTTCAATATATTTAAGTTATCTTACATTATCAAAACTACCATGCACTTATATACACTATCAAATTATCCAGCATATTATCATAACTACCGAGAATGGCATACAGAAAGAACATAATGCATATGAGCTTCCAGGGGAGCTTTCTGAATGATTTTAACCCTTTATTAAGCTGCCACCTGTCTCCAATACCACACTTTTACTAAATTGAACGTCCGGTTTAGAAGGGTTCTAAGGTATAAAGGGAGCAATAGGGTAATTACGTGTCTGTATGTATTATACGTGTGCAACTAACGTGGGTTCGTACAGACACTTTAGCCGTTACTAAAAAGGCGCTGGAAACAAAAGCCGTTTCTAAGAAGGCGCTGGGAATTCAAGTTAAATTGATGTTCCTCTTTTGGAACATCATGCAGACGATCCTGTGTTTCTACTTTTAAATGCACATAACACCCCTGATCAGGCTATTCCATAGCGTACATTATTTGAAAATGATGTATATTTTATTTAGAGCTTACAGTGATAAAATTTTGAATATCTGTATCTGTAACTTTAAAAAACAACGTTCTCAGTATGAAAGGATTAAATATTACTCAGGGAGCCAATAGTGCCTACCGTGCACCCCCCGCCCTAGACTTTTTTTCATGGGTACCAAACTGTTCAGAATCGCAAATTCGCAATGGGCGAATTTGTAGGTATGGGTCATCATTACGAAAATTGGGGGTTGCCATGGAAACGGTTAAAATACACATAGCCTAAAAGAATTTAAGTTTGAGTACATTCGCGATTCTGATTCAGGACACTTTTCTGAACATTTTGGTACCCATGAAACAAAGTCTAGCGGGGTGCACGGTAGGCACTATTGGCTCCCTGAGTATATTTGCTATGGACAATTTTTATATAAGCTTATCACATAAACTTAGGAAAAAAGAATTATGTAATACAAAACGAAAATGTTCTTAATGTTTACTTCATACACGCGAAAACCGGTAGTGCAACTATAATGTTCATACTGATTTGTTTACCTTCAAATAAATGGAAACCTTATCATCAACAGCTGCATTATAACAATTATATAAAAAATACGAAGGCAAAATATCATTAAAACTTACACTGCTGTGAAAAATACAGTAAAACATCTCTATGACGGCCACTAAATTATATCAAGTAGTTCGTGTTAAAGGCAGGTGGCTGCTTAAAGCAAGGTGAAAGTAAAACAGAACGATCCTATAGGAGCGTTCTGTTTTACTTTCATCTTGCTTTAAGCAGCCGCCTGCCCTAAATACGAACTAATTAACACAATTCAGTGGCCGTTATAGAGAGGTTTTACTGTCTACTCAAATTTTGATCTGATACAATTTGTGTCGATAAAGCATTTGGGAAACTATTGACCGAATGTCAAACGGCCTGAATCCTGAATAAGATACAAACTGTGTGCAATTGCGAGCCAGGAAGTAAATAGCGGGATAGGCGCAAGAATGGCATGCCTATTCTATTAAACTACATTTCATGATACGCCAATATCAAGTAACAAACAATTCTTCAAATAATTTGATAGATACCTATTATGTTATGAAGCAATTTTAATGGTATGATATGTATTTAGCGTAACCACTTGATTATATCATTGAAATCTAGATTTGTTATGTTGAAAACAATGTAGCAAACAGTGCATATCAGATGATTCTTGTATCCAGTGAAACCGTGTTAAAGTATGAAAATTATCATACATGCTTAAATAAAGAACATACAGTTAATGATCGTATGTCCCAATGTCAACGTGTCTAGTATCAGTCTAAAACTCTCGAAGTGTATGCATGGCGTACTTAGTGTTATTACTAAATCCGCTGAGTTGCTTTTGTATTCAGGTTATGATGTCCGATCATTTCATTTGATATTCTGGTCTGATTATGTAAAAGTAATTAAATCAACGCGAATGCTTGCAGACATCTGATCTTATCTTCATTCTGATGAACACATGTCTGCAAGGAGTCTGCAACTGTAACCCTCAACAGTGCAGTATTTCATTCTATGTGTTCTATAATGCAAACTTTTAATTAAAGCGATAACATCAATGTTGCAATTGATGGTAGATATATATCATTGACTTTGGGTTGGGTTATTAAAACAGGTTGTGTTTTGCTTAAGTTTTATCATACTGTTAAGGCTTTACAGAATATTAATTTAAGAAATAATGATTCAATGAATATTAGATTACTTTGTATGAAATCGAAAGCAAAGGTAACAACGCAAAAACAGAATGACCCCTAGTACTGGCTAAAAGTGTTATTCAATTGTCATAACAAAACGCATTGAAATTCATGCTGCCGAAGGACAGGAAAATAAACATGTTCTGACAGACGGTTCCTATAAAACACAACCGAGTATCATAGCGTATCATCAGGATCCAAACTGTTTGTAACTATGACTTTGTTTACTTAAAAGAAATAAAAGACAAAATATTATTCAAATTTAAGAAGACACTATCTCAACTGTTCGAAACGCAGAACATTAAAATTCTGAAGGGAGGTGAAAACCTGTTAAAGATATTGTTTCACATAATATTACAAATACTCAGTAGTCATATACATGTAATGTATTGAAGGCGTGTAACATGACATAAATTCACAGCCTTGTTTTGAATGTAGCCAGATACTATAAAGTATCACGGAGAAACACTTCTACCAAGTCTTTGCTTGCAACCTGTAACAGCACTATACAGAGTTATTAATGTTCGTAATATCTTGGGAAAAGGCAAAGCAAAGTCTAATATTCTATGATATCGCTTTCAAGAATCTCTACATTAAATAAACTGTGTACATACATGTAACTGTTTTAGTAGTTCATTGTTTATCGCATGTGTCTTTAAACCTTTACACTATAAACACTATAAACATGTCCTAACAAACAGAGAAGAACCAGATCAGACGGCTCCTATAGGACCCGACTGATCAGGACGTGTTCTGTTTGTTTCTTATATAATTTGGATTTGATTCAACAGTTTCTGGCAATACAAACCATCCATATGTTCATGTGCTATTATAACAATATATCTAATTATTATTCAAGATGTCATTATTTGTTACATTAATGTTCTTGAAGTAAAGGGTTAAGATATGGATATGATCTTGGAGGTAATACCGTTAAAATGATGCATAACTATTATACATATTGGAATATCTCCACTTTTGTTCTGAAAATCTGTATTTCCGTTCAAAATTAATAGGCTATTTTACATTAACAAGCAAATGGTGATAAACTATATAAGCTTTATAAAATGTCAAACCTTTTGCAAAAAGCAAACAAATATGTGAATTCGTGTACTATGACTGTTTTTCAAGCTTTTCAAAGTTTAATTGATTCTGTATGGACTTGAATTTTATTGATTCATGACTGATCAAATATGTATTTTAATCCTTAACCCTTCGCTTGCTATTCACGTCCATATACCTACCTGTAAATAGTGAAGACCCAGATGAGACAGCTCCTGCAGGAGCTGTCTCATCAGGGTCTGCGCTATTTACAAGTTGACTGTGCAATCAGTGCACTCCACATCAGTGATTGCACAGCGAATTACGTGTACACAGTGAAAATATATGTAATTATACAACAGGGCATGGGTAAAGAAGAGGAAATGCATTTTAAAATTCAGCAAGAGAAGGGTTAAGGTGCGGGAACTGAGTAAATGAGACATTGGCTAATATTGTAGACCTAAACCCACATGTTCCCGAGGGAGCATTTGGACCAGGGTCTACACTGTTTGCGATAAACGCCATGTTCGTCTGTTATATCTTCTATTTAAATAGTATTCAGAAAAGGGATGGACCATTTTTAATTGTTCAGCAGTTAATGGACAAAGAATATTAAAAAACAAACTGACAACTCGCCTTATTTATTATTTCCAAGCTTTTCACATTACAACAAAACTGCTTCGTACTGATTAATCATGCAATGTGAATAACACTTAAATTTGACTTCCATAGGTCACATAGTATTCATTTTGGGCTATACGAAACATAAGTATGAATTAAATTATTTGCTTGTAGATTTAGTCTTAATGTTTAAAATGTCTCAGACATTATTGTTACATACAATACAGGAATCAATTTACATCTTGTCAAATAAAACCCGACTTCAATGACTCGGAAGCAACGGTTATCAATTGAATCTGTAGCACCTACTCATGGAGAGTGACTACTCAAAAAGCTATTAAGTACATTAGCTGTTGCACTCTTATAGTCATCGTATTCAAAATACTGTTTACTTTGACCGTTGCTAACAGCATATTTGCACACTTAGCTTTCTTCTAGATTTGTTCTCTAGTGATAAGGAGAATGCTCCAGAATGTTAAACCACAGAGCTCATTCCAGTGCAGTTCCCTCTTAATTTCGTTATTTGATGGGTGCTACTCTTTACTTGTATTTGATAATATATCTGGATAAATTGGCTGAAACTATATTTCTTTTATAGTACCAGTGACCTTGACTCCAGACACATCGATGTAACTCAACATATGCTAAACAAGTAACTGATTGCAAACTTGGTGACCATTTCTCTTTTGTGACTAATGCTATTATGCTAAACGTTTAATATAAGCTTATTTATAACAACTAACTCGACCCATTCTCTCTTTATTCAGCTCTACTGAGTCATTGTATGTAAGTTGTACATAACATTCGGTCACAATTACTGTTTCAAATTTAAAGTCTTTAAGTCGGGACGTATTTTCTATTTAGGGTAATTGTGATTTTCACATTTAATCCGGGTCTCCCATCTCTAAACTACTCTGTATAATATACACTGAATGTGATCACAATATGTCACTCCTGACTAAAGTTATTGTGCGGAAACATACTTTCCATGTTTGTTACGACGTTCTGGACCATAACCTGAGGCAGAATGATTTGGCCCTAACCCACGATGCAATCACAAGCTTCGCATAAACGTATGTTGGTTGATGGTTTTTTAATTAAGCTCAATACGCAAATGTTGGTTTATGGTTTTTATATTTAACATTATTGAGTAGGAGCATATTTCCTGTCTTCAGTAACAATGATCTTGATCTTAAATCCAGACTCGCGTAATATGGAATGCCAAACATATTCTCTATGCATGTTATCTACTGGTTACTTCTAATAAAAGATATGAGCCGAAACTGCACCTGTCCACCCACCGTCCATCACAATGATATTCAGTAATGTAATCACGAGTTTCCAACCAGTTAATATCTTATTTATAAGTCGCAACCTGTCTTCCTCATTTTATTTTCGAAATCGTGCAAAGTAATGTTCGATTATTCTGTCGTATTTTACGTTTGTTTCAGAAAAGAAGCAGCACCACCTGATTTATTAGCATTATGATGTACCAATCTAATATCATCGTCTTTATGTCGTCTTTCTTCCAATGTCGTTAATACGCCAACTCTTGACTTTTATGGCATTATACTTCCATGAAATACTTAATTAATTTCATATCCATACCAGGCATAATAGGTTATAAACTACATGTAGAAAATTGTGGCTGTAAGACAGCGATGCTCCCGTGGTGGTGTTTGCCTAGCTGCACGTAAAATTTGACCTTGGCCTTATTAGAACTTACACGACACAATTTCTCTTGACTCACTGAAATCTCAATTAAACTAGCATTTTCGCCGCTTCGTAGTTTCCTTTTCTGACAACGATGACATACACAGGTCTTGGACTCGTAGTGCTGCAGAAAATACCGTCAATTGGAATTAATGCTGAGTTAGATTTTCTATTTCCAGTAATATTACGCGACACCATTGTCAAACTTCTTCGTTAATGTGCACAATCTGGCAGACTATCGTATAACATTTTGAGCTCCAGTCTCCAATCGCATATTGTTTTGGATTTAGACAAAATAAAAGATTTCAACGCATTAACAAATGTACTTGATAGGATAAGACAACATCTGACACCATGGCATTGAACAATGGCTAGATTAGAAAAGTCACCCACTTTCTATCCAGGAAACACAGAGCTAGGAAAACGTTATTTAACGAACATAACATGAATAGAACTAATGCAGGCGCTACATAGACTCACGGGTGACATACTTGATAGCATCGACGCACGTGTTTAAATAACTGCCCTTCATTCAGCAATCTTCAAAGTCGAGCTTATGGCCCTGTCATACTATAGCGTATGAGACGAACGTATGCATAGCGTATGAACGTATTAGCAGCGCGTGAATAGCGTATGCGTACCGTACATCTGGCGTGTATGCAGCGCATGAGAAACGTATACGAGCGTGTGTCAACTTATGTCACCGTAAGGGTAGCGTATATCAGCGTATAAGTAGCGTATGCGAGCATATGAGTAACGTATTCTTACCGCATGTAAGCGCATGAGCAGCGTATGGATAGCCAGAAATAGGTTAAATATTACGTTAGTCATTCGTCGGACATACGTTACAATTACGTTGCTGATACGCTATCCATAAGATAGCTTTGTTGGCCGCCTTAATACCACCGTATGTGGAGCATATTTGACCTATAAGCAACGTACCTTTACCGACACTCTAGCGTATTCATCGTGTGCCTAGCGTATGATGAGTGTATGCGTAACGTATAATCCATACGCTCGTATACGCTGAACTTTTTTTAACATGTTCAAAAATTATTTTCGCCCTCTGCGTATGAGAACGTACACCGGGGTATGACAGCGTATCTGAAACGTATACGACGTATGCCTAACCTACCCCTAGCGTATATCTGCGTATGCGAGCGTATGAGCATTTTTTCTCATACGCTGGCATACGTTCGTGCCATACGCTCTAATGTGACACCCCCTTTACTAAACAGACGAGACTCAAATGTGCTCTTTATTTAAGCATGCTGGTATACCCAAATACCACCCCTGTTCGGCACTTGCAAGTACCTGCCCGAAAGTACATCGCAAAAACGCGCCATGCTTAATATAACTGGGGACGATTATATGACACCTCAAAACCGTTGACATCATTGCCAATAGACCCGAGTCTGTAGAACAGGCCACATCCAATAATCATTAAAGTAATACCTTTATACAGCGGGTTTCAAATAAATAGAAGTGACAGTCTAAAAACAATACCTTAATAATCAATATAAAAATCAAGCAATATGCACTAAATACATGTGGTAGTAATAATCACCGCATTTAGCAATTCATGAGGTACCATCAGTCATCATCTCGTAGCTCTTGCTGTCTTGACGCAAACGGAACCTGCCTGCAACAATGCGCGTCCAATTCATGCATTTGTAATAAATTCAGAAATTCGATCTGCAGACCTGTGTATGGCAATGAGATTGAAGCGACAGTGGCATCCGGAAACGGAAGGAGGACGTCCGATCTTTGTACTATGTCTCTTTTGTCGTACCGTACCCTTTATTACTTTTCTACAGTTACTCTGTTTGAAGCTCAATCATTGAGTACACTAGCGATAGGTGGACCAAATTTGTTTCACTTAAATATATTTTCGTTTTACGTGCAATTTACCACTGTATTTGCCATGGCGGTGGTTGTAGATTAGTCGGAGATGGGGATACGTTTATTTACACTGTTTGTCTTTTAGGGTGGTAATGGGATGAGTGTGAGTTTGGGCGCCCCATAACCGGTTTTAACCTCCAGTGACTTTTGTCACTGACCGTTCCAAGGCGGTACTTCCATCTTCCCCTTATTGTTTGTATTTTGTCTTTGTGCGTCTCTTTGTGTCTTTTGATATGCATGTACATTAACTGTTTTTGTCATGGTACTGTTCGGGCGGCTGTGTGTTTTTATGTGATGTTTCCTGCATGACTCATAATTTTATGATTGCACGGATCAGAACAAAACCCGAAATGTCCAAATACCCATTAAATTGCGTTCTCCGTGTCGTAAATTTTACCTGTGACCCACAAAACATTCGACAGCAAGAACCTTTTGTTTCCGCTACACTAAAAAGTTACAGATAATTCGCTCCAGATAAAATTACAAAACCAGTGATATATGTCCTCCTCAGCATCTTCAGAGAAAAGGGCGAGCTTCCAAAGTAGGTGGGGTTAACGGACCAAAAATGTCTGGTTAATTCTACAAACAAGAATGCATTGGTGTTTTTACAATAACCTCACTCCAATCATTCATTGTCATAGCCGAATAGGGGTTATAGACAAATCGCCGCATTTGCCAACGGAGGTTGCTATAGTAAAAACACAATCATATTTACTACCATATGTAGAATTGACCCTACGCACGATAGTTTATTGAAAATAATAGATATGAACTCCCCTTTCATAAATGTCTGTAGGAAGTACATAATTATACTATATATGTAAGGCAAAATAAAAAAGACGCTGATTGGAAGGCTTTAAAGGTCAGTTGATATGGCGAAATCGAAGATATCTGCAACAGTTAAACACAACAATCCAATCCTTACTCAGTCTAACAAATCAAAAACACCCGTGTTCCTAATGACATTTAGCCATAAGTTATGCAGATGCAAGTTTTCTTCAACCTTTTCGATGTCGCCATGTTACCATGACAAACGTTAACGCTCGGCTTCCAATTTTCTAACGCTCGTCAAATAAATCTAAATATTGTTTTGTGTGTACGGGGTCATGCTTCTAAATTTCACACGTTATTTCAATAATGAAAATAGTGTGTGATGGCGTCAGTTGTGTTGGTATCATTGACATGTGTCTGTGTCAGCATATACGTTTTATGTGAACTTATCTATCTAATTAATAAATAACCCAAATTAATGCTCGCCATTTAAAAGATAGTCTGTAATATGTACTTTCTTATATTTGCCTTTAAAATTGAATACCGCTTAGGCCGGTGCTAGGGGGCGTGAGTAGTGTTGCACTTTTAATAACTGCTCATGAACAGACTCAATGAAACCAGATCTACATTTTTTCTCTTTTTGCATTACTGCTTATGATTTCGAATGACCTGCTACTTTCAGAACCTTGGTACAAAGACATTGCTATAATCAATATTGTGTATGCCTTTCTTTAAATGGCGAAACCTAGGTTTTGATGGAAGAAAGTTGGTGTTTGCATTATAAAACGCAATTCGTGTATATGTTATATAAAAAATGTGTTTCTTCCAACTAGAAAGAAAGTTTGATTCAGCATGTTCTCTGCGATACCACTTTGTACTGAAGTTATACGCTGCTTCTGAAACATTGCCACACATGTGTCAAAAACAATAAAAGTAAGTAACATGTATTTCTGGCCTTTCGTTGATAGAGATCTAAAAGCTTGTTTTTAATTATGTTACAGTTTCCAGAAATAACATGACCGCTTGGAGGGTAAAATAAACACAGTCCCAACTACTCGTAGCAGATGTATTTTCATCCATCTTAAGGTTGTGTACATTTGTATTGTAATTAAAACATCTTATTTTTTTATCTTTATAGCAAATTATAGGTGGTGGTTCAAGATTTGTAAAGTATGTCGAAATTGATTTTATAATATTTTTGTTCCGAAAACTGCTTAGCAAATTCGAAATCTACTTTGCACATCGATAACATATCTACAGTAGTATCAATGAGCATTTTGGACTCCATTTGCTATTGCTATGACTATGATTTTATTTTCTAAATTGCAAACAAATGTATATGAATTCAAACAACACCTCGCTTGATTCAAGAGCAAAATAAATCCCTAACAGTGATGACAGAGACACTAGTGAATACCACAGAAATATCTATTATCTCTTTAATCTCTGTCAATTGCACCTGCATTCTTGTTACAGCCTTGGATTACTCTGAAATAACAATGTGTACGAAAATGCAAGTAGCATAAAATCGACATATGCTATTTTATATGTTTACAAATATGGGCAACACATAAATAACATGAATATATAAGTATCAGAATATATTGAAACAATTACAAGTGGAAAAACAGTTGTACAGGGAGCGCCACACGTAAAAGGGCACGACACCCAAACATCACCAAACAGAAAACTCAGCACAATTACAAGACAACACTTGACGAAACGCACAAAAGACATAAATAGTCTACCTTATAAAAATTATAAAAAGCCACACACGTTCTCTAGCCAAGATATTATTTGAAATAAATGAAAACCAACTAATCTTAGTTTTAGATGGTACATACATATATATAGACGTACGTACAGTATGCACAAAGGGTGCCCTCTAGTGAAACTCATGGTAGTCATTACCACAACAGGTCACTTTGTTACAATTGTAGGACCATATCTAGCAGACACAAAAAACAACGATGCAGCCATACTAAACCACATGCTACAGGCAAACATCCAAGGCATTCGAAACTTTCTGCAAGAGGGATATGTCCTTGTAGTTGATCGTGGGTTCATATATTCTCTGTCTCTTCTTGGTGATCTTGGAATTCAAGCGGAAATGCGAGCATTGATGAAGAAGGGACAAAAACAAATGCCAACTAAAGATGCAAATGCAAGCCGTCTTGTCACGAAGGTAAGCAATTTAATTTTCCAGAGTTGGAAAGCAAGGTGAAAGTAAATCTGAAAGTTCATAAAGAAGCTTTCTGTTTTACTTTCTACTTGCTTTAAGCAGCCACCTGCCTTAAACACAGAATAATTCTCATTATGTATTTTAGTGTTCGTAAAAGAGGTATTTTACTGTACATGCAACTGGTGTGAACACCTTTGCTGTGATGCTGGAGAGTGACTTGAAACTGTAGACGTGTCTGACTGTGACATAATAGTTATTTAGGAATGACCTAATATAAACTTGTATTGCATGAAACGTTAAGAACTGAATACCATTTTATTTGAGAATATATTGAAAATGTTACCGCGGTAACCACATTCTTATTATTCATGAAGAGTTGAGGTTTCTAAAGAGGACCATGTCATTTCCTATTGTTGCTTTTAAAGTTGTCAAATTAGTGCTTAAAATCGATTTTAACATATTTTAAAAAGAAAAGAACCAAAATCACCAGTAGGAAGCCGTTACATTGGTTACACATGTTACAATTAGTACGATACTGTACCATATATATATATATTTGCCATGTTTCATACACTTCCTGCCATATTGATGTCACTGTAATCTTATTACAAGAGATATTGGAGATATTGACAGAATCATATACAGAAACATATTTTTCTGAAGTAAAACTTATTGGTTGTTATGGCAACATCACTGTTTCCCATGCCATGTTGAGGTTTTAAATGGGGTTCTAATGAAGCAATGCTCAATAATTTATGAAAAATGTGATTTTAGAGGAGTATATTAAAATGGTAACCATGGCAACATGACTTTTATTTTCGGGAAAAAATATCGCTTTCTTTCTTTATCGACCACCAGCATCTAACTCTGGTATTATTGGTGAGTTCTCAAATGGGGCCAATTTCACCCCTTAGTGAACCTAGTCCTTAGACCATAGGATAAAAGCAGGGGTTCCGCCTTGGAACTGTCAGCAACCAATAAAGGTCACTGGCGGCTTAAACCATGTTAGAGGACACCAAAACTCACGCTTATCCAACTTTCACCAAAATCAAAATGTAAAATAAAATTACCCCTCCGGACAAATCCACAACATGAGTAACGATACCAAAACAAAATAATATTCAAATTTGTTTGTTTTTTTTGCATTTGTAGTCGGCAAACTGTAAGTGGTCATGTGATAATGTATTGAACTGATTTGTTTTATTTGATTATAATGTTAACATACTAGAATATAAATGAGCCGAAAAACAAATGTTTCGATACTAATGAGAACAGGTACACCAGATTACTTTTCGCGTTTGTCATGTTTGCATAAGTTGCATATCTATTGGAACATAGTTGATATATATTTAATCACAATACATACACAAATGTCGTGGTATTCAATCCAGTACATCCCTCCATTCTCAATGGTAAAAGAATATATGTATATAATAAATTCTGAAGGGAGGTGATCCCCCGAAAGCAAAAATTGCAACACAAAAAGAGAACATTGCAGACTCGGTTTTATTGAGTCTGTTCATGAGCAGTAATTGAAAGTGCAACACTGCTCACGCCCCCTAGCACCGGCTTAAGCGGTATTCAATTTTCAGAACAAGATGTACTGAAATTCATGATCTCGAAGGATCAGAAGGTATAATTCAAACATGCAACGACTTATAAAACCGTGTGCAGATCACGTAAGCTTGTCTCGCTTATTTGTTTGAAAGATCCATCTGATCAGGACGTGCTCTATTTGTTTCTGATATAATTTGGAGTTGATTCAATAGTTTCTGTCAAAACAAACCATTCATGTGTCCATGTGCTATTATAACAATTTATTTAATTATTATTCATTATGTCATTATTTGTTACAGGAATATTCTGGGAGTAAAGAGTTAAGATATGTATATGATCTTGGAAGTTAAAACCGTTAAAATGATGCATAAAAATTCTACATATTGGAATATCTCCACTATTGTTTTGAAACATAACAAGGAAATAGTGATAAACAATATAAGCTTATGAAATGTTATTTGTCTCGCGTATGTGTTTGAAAGATCCGTGAACGTTAATAGAGATAGAAGTACTGGCAAATCTTATCTGGAACAGCTGTACCAGAAACACGCATGTTGGTTATGCATCCGTGTGCCTTTAGATAAATGTATTTACTATTAATTGGCTCTGTATTACTTTATCAATCGAGATACTTTTCGGGTAAATGTATCTTATTATTATCTTACTAAAACCTAACTGCATGAATAAATGTACATGTTCTACGTTGCTCTTTACTCTTGTATGTTTGTTGTTTTCATCGTTTGCAACTTCCAAGTCTGTAAATGGAAAACAAAACCATTGGTAATCTATTGTCTGAGATCGGGCTATCCCAATTCTCAGGAGCACCGTTCCGGTTTCAACTTGGGCAAGGCTCGTATTCGAACGGGAATTGTACAACCTTGGGTTGGGATATACTGATCCAAGCTCATGACAGATTCCTTTTATCTTACACAATCGGTTTGGACAACAATCCATTATCAGCGTCAGAAGAGTTTATAAACGACGTTGCTCTGATCTCCAGGTCAACAAAGCAATTTTTTATGTTAAAGTTGAGACTTTCTTTTTATCGAGACAATGTTGAATGACACTGTGGCATTATCGACGAGAAAAAAACTATTTCCAATCAGATATATTTTTGCTGAATCTGCTGGTCTTAATGGAGTGCAATTTCAGGTTATGGATAGCTATGCGACCAAGCAAAGGAACAACAAACAAATGTATGGGTGAGTTAGTGAGTGGGTGGGAACTTTACAGCGCTGTGACACAAAAGCAATGCATATAGCGTCGGCGAAAGGTGACAATAATGTTAATAGGATGGTATGTCCAATGTTAACCCTCTGTCTTATGAAAACCTGTACAATGACTCATTATTTCAGACTATTCATTAGCTGAATCCTTATAATGACAATATTAATAAATTAATGTATGATCACTACAAAAGCTGTTGACTCGAATCTGTTGTTGTTTTCTTCAGTATTGCAAACAGAAAAGTCCCTGAACCGACGGCACATACAAGTGACATAGTGCTGATATACACTACACTCTAGCGTATGAACATTCAAGCCCCTATCCGCAGCTGGCTAAATATTAAATACGCTTGTTTAAAAAAACATGATAACTGTAGCAAACCGATTTAAATCCTGATTAAACTCCAATTTACTCGGCGTCTCATCCTGATCCAAAATTGTTTGCACAGAATCACTTTAGAAAGCGAAATAAGCTCAGTAAACTTTCTAATTGCTCATATGATAGTTTGACCAAAACATGAAGACAAGACGGTTGTACGCAAATGTAATATGCCTAAAAGGAAGAACAATTCATTGCAAACAGAGCAATCATCAAATTTAGATGCTAAATAAATCTATCTATCTATCGAAATGTCATTTGTATGTCAACTTGTCGCCCCGTACTTCATTCTTAGAGTTGGTATATTTCTGGTCCTTCGGGATCATTAGTTTTGATGTTATTAGTTTTGAAAATTGAATAGTGCTTAAGCCGGTGCTAGGGGGCGTGAGTAGTGTTGCACTTTTAATTGCCACTCATGAACAGACTCGATAAAACCGAGTCTTTTTGCATTTCTACTTTTGCTTTCGAAGGATCACCCATTTTCAGAATATTGGTATGCAGAGTTTAAGAAAATATATTGATTAGTGTTAAATAACGGATCACCAATTAGTAATTTGGTTGAGTATATTTAAATCCCCTCTAAATCTGAATTCTAATAAACAAGAACACGGATTATTTTAGGCAAGTGGCATCTTAAGGCAGAATGAAAAGCATGGAGAAAGTTCCTAGAGGGGATTTCTGCATGACTTTCACCCTGTTTTAAGCTGCCACCTGTCTCCAATATCGATATTTATACTGATTGGAATGTCCGGTTTAGAGGGGGTATACTGCATCAACCTATTCCTGCAGTCATCAAGATACCTACCTCAATATCTGATAGAGACGCAATTTGACGCATTTGCATGCAAAATGTATCCAGATCAGACGGACCATGAAAGCAGCTGTTTAGTCGACGCCTGTTCTGTTTGCTTATAGAAAAAGGTACCATACTTCACCCGAACGCTCTCATTATTTCAGGCTAGCAGATGCTATAATATTCCATAAGCAAGCAGAGCAGATGCTGGACAGACAGCTCCTATAAATGATGTCTGTCTGGGTCTACCCTGTTTGAAAAATGCATTAAATGGCGTATTAGAGTAACTACTAGCTATGATATATTCAGAGTATTAAGCAACATCGTCAGTTGGTTTCACATGCTACCTACTAAATTCATGAAATATTAACAATTTGGCATAAACATCACCATTCAATAAATATGCGTACCCAAATATTAAAATCGTCAGTTCTCCAACAACCCTATACTGTGACCACACTTTAGAATCATCTCCAAAATTTACAAAATAGAATTGTTCTAAAATGTATCACTTTTCATATCTAGAAAAACATGTGACAGCTTAAAACAGATCGAAAGTAATTGTGAAAGCTCCTACAGGAGCTTTCAGCATTACTTTAGACCAGCAATAAGATGCAAAATTGACGAAGTGTTCGCATTAGAAATCCGATGACTCGAATCTCTGTTATCTCGACGTAATTCTAATGGTCCCTTGAAGTTCGAGATATCGACTAGCAACTGTATTTAGAAAGTCTCCTGGTACGTTGGCGTTTCATCAGTGCCCACGCTGGTAGTGCCCACGCTGGATTCATATTTGAAAAAAAGACATGTTTGTTTTCACGACGGGGTCAGGGCTAAAGGGATGAACATGTATTAAATTCTGCGGCCGCATATCTATGACGTATCTGTCAATAAATATTTACTAGAAATGCGCTAGCGATCATTAACACGGGTTAATGGTATTTGTCTGCTGTCATTAACCACAATGGTGTTGTCTCCGCTAAAGAGAAATCAGACTGCAGTATGTGACCTCTGAGGTTTAGAGTCACAGCTTCATACAGATATGTAATCATCGGGTGGCTGTATATGATATTGTTGATTAATTGTCGTCAATGACCTTAGAAAGCAGCCGTTCATTGTTCAACGGCCGTGTGTTAAAAGCTCGGCTTCTGAACGCTTTAACTGTCTGTACTCTTTAGCAAGTGTCGTGTCTGCGTCATTTCTAAAACTTTTGAAAATAACAGTGCCATAGTGCCAAACAGTTTGGATCATGATCAGACGTCTGATCATGATCCAAAGTGTTTAGAAAGGTTGCTTAACCCTTCTCTTGCTGAATTTTAAAATACATTTCTCCTTCTTTACCCATGCCTTGTTGTACAATTACATATATCTTCACTGTGTACAAGTATTTCGCTGTGCAATCACTGCTGTGGAGTGCACTGGTTGCGATGAGACAGCTTCTGCAGGAGCTGTCTCATCTGGGTTTTCACTATTTACAGGTAGGTATATTGACGTGAATAGCAAGCGAAGGGTTAAGGTAAGGGACACACTTCATGGCGATTAGTAAATGGAATCGTGAACTTTATATGTTCTGGGTATAGTTCCGCCGACAGAATCATTTTGACTTTTTACTCCAAAGATACACCTCTAAAGGCCTTTGCAAACAGAGTAGACACGTATCAGACAGATGTAGGAGCCATGGTCTACCCTGGTTGCCTATAGAAATATATATATACGATTCTAGGGTTTCTTCAATAAACACAAATTCTCTTGTCCATGTGCCATTTAAAACGCCAGCAATCACACATTACATGGATATTCATGGAGCAAAGGAATTAACACAATACTTGAGAGTTAATACTGTATTTGCACTTACCACTTAAATACGACGCAATTATCTTCTGTAAATATGTCGTTTGTTTTAATTAACCTTTAGCCTGCTTTGGGATGATCTGTAAACGTTTTTGTAAACAGTTTGGATCTAAACGAGACACCGAGTGACTCAGTGGTGTATCATCAGGTTCCAACTTGTTTCACACTCGAAACGAAGTGTTAGACAGTACGCTGCGAAACCGTAGTTAAATTAGAATTCATTTTATATTAACGAGCGTGTTAAAATGTTTAACAATGTTTCCTTGGTGACTTTTTTTCAAAAACAGTGCCAGGTTGTCCAACAGTTTGTATCCAGATCTGAAGTCGATGTTCTGTACGTCCCATCTAGGTCCGGCTGTTTGGTTATCAGAACAATTATATAGTACGTATACGAAAATGAACATTTCCGAAATTGAAGCATCAGATCTGTATTGTTCCATAAACAACAGCAGGCTATGCTCAAATACAATAACCGTCTGATCTTGTCATATGCTGTTTGCAAAGGCGTTTATATAATGTAAAGTGTTAAAAGGTTCAATCATAGTGTCAAACAGTTTGGATCCTGATTAGATTCCGAGTAATTCAGCTTGTTTATCTGAATTACAACGCATTGAATCTGCTAAGTTAACCCTTTCCCTCATATTAACGACTTTTGACGACTCTGTAAAAGTCACTTGGTGACACAATTGTAATAAATAGAGCATTTGCTCCTATAGTAGCAAATAGTTAATTCTCCTTTTCGGTAGATTTATTCAAAGAGGTTGGATTTCAAAATAGCCTACATGTATGAGGTAATGGCTTAAGAATTCGTATGTGTCAAAATAATTGTTACACGAAATTATTTACACATGTAAAGGGATATATAGAATAAGTGTTACTCGAAACTATTTACACATGTAAAGGGATATACAGGAATTACCAATCAGGCATTCAGATTCTGATGAGGAAGTTTAAGTGACAAATTCCATTCAATTTTGACATATTAGCCAGAAAGTACACAAAATATATGTTGGAACAGACCAGTAGTATTCGTATTTCGAACTCAATGTTGTTTGTGTTTCATTTCATATCAATGGACAAGAATAGGATTTGTTCTACCTGTGTTATAGTTGATGTTACCGAAAGGGTCGTAAGTTTGTGACAAATATCATCTGACACTAACCCCATTGTTACTACATACAATATCTTTATACATGTACATGTAGTTCGTTAAATAGTTTGTATATATTAAAGTAGCCTACTTGTCCCATCGTACCAAAGACTGTCAGATAATCTTCAACAAATAGAAACTTGCGCAGTACATAGTTAATAAACATCAGCAACGTATTACATACCAACTGGTATGTTTCAGGATCTCATCTGAATGGTTAGGTCGCATTTGAAATACAGATAGACAACGCTCCGGTAGAAAATAATTAACAAATGTGCAACATGATGATTGCTATTGAACGTCTGTTGTATTCCATAGAGATGGGTTCAACAACTAAAATGGTACATATGGATAGCCATGCATTAAGCATGACATATTTACGTATATAGAAACTCTACTATTTCACAACACTAAGTACCTGAAATACAGACATGCAACACTGTAATAAGATATAACAAACACGTTATGATTAACCCTTTACTCCATGTCTTTAACGCTTATGCAAACAGATTAGACCCAGATCAGACGGTTCTTGTAAGCTGACATTATATAGATCTGATTTTAGGCTTCTTCCTGTGTCAAAACTTTTATTTTTCATAGCCATATATAATGTTAAGTTATTTGATATTCATACAAACAATAATTCTTACATGCTTATGCATGGAGGTGGTAAGAGTTCATATGTCCCGGCTTTCGCAAAGTGTTATCATGGCGAAAGCTTGCTCACTATCAGCGTGAAAAGAGCAATGTTGCCAGCCAGCTGAAATGCAAAACCAGGGGTTACGTTATTGTAAAAGTGAAGATGACGCCCGTGTAAATGCCAGAGGTTACGTTATTGTTAAAGTGAAGGTAGCACCCGTGCAAAGAGTTGACTAAATTGACCGCTCTCTGTCTCTGCCCCTGTCTGTGTGTTTGTCTGTGTGTATGTCTGCGTGCCTGTCTCTGTTTATATCTCTCTCTCTCTCTGATCTCCGTATTTCTGTATTTGTCTGTCTCTGTTCCCTGTCTGTGTGTCTCTGTTTCTCTCCATTTCTCTCTCTATATATATATAGGTATGTGTGTCTGTCTGCCTGTCTGTCTTTCTCTTTTTTCTGTATTTCTTTCTCTCTCTCTATCTGTATTTTCGCTGTCCCTATTTCTTTCTCAATATATTACATGTACATCAGTACTGCAGTCTTTATTATAGAACGCCTAACCTATACAAACCGTTTTTCTTTAATTGAATAGTGTCGTAATCACAAAACGTATACTACCTTTGGAACACATGCTACAATAATTATTGGCATTAAACTACTAATGGGTTTTTGTTTGTTGACTAAGCTGAGCACTACTTTAATGTAACATTGACATATTCGCGATTTTATGATATGCGTATGTCCTTTGGAAGTAACTGTAATATTTTTAAATTAATTGGATCACTCTAACTTAGGCGAAATCATTAACTTTACCAGCTGAGCCTTTATACGCATGTCATGTTAATTTGTGTCTGTGCTGCTGACCACAACTACTGAAATAGTACACCCCTGGGGTTTAGAGGTACAAACCCCATACAAAAAAACGAAATGATTAATAATAACACATGACTGCGAACATGCATGGTGGGTTGATGGTTAAAACACGTCAATTAAAATAGAACTCAGATAATGATATACCGTTTATTTGATAAAATGGCATTGTGCCGCGCTGAGAGAAAATGTGAATACGACAGATATCAATATTAGATTTTATCATTTCACTATAGTAACCCATTACTCGCTGTCAAAAACAGGTTTGCTCAAATTTGGATCTGGTGCACATGTGACTACTAACAAGCTTTCAAGAGACTATTGACTAAGGGCCAAACAGCTTGACTACAATATATCGGCAAATGCGTGCAATGTCGTGGTTAGGGGATTAACAGATACAGCCACGATACTCATTTCAATATAAACAGCAAACTGCTTCTAATTGAAATGTTAAACATCATTACGAAACGTATCCTGTTTGGGATATTTCCTGGGTGTCATGTTGGACATGTAGCTGTTATCACTGGCATGGCGCAGCAGGTGGGACAATAAAACCTTAGTAGTTGCTAGACAATGTGTATAATTGATACTGAAAGTGGATTTAATTAATCAGTGACGTATTTATTGGACATGTCTGTCACCATTATGCAGCCCATGTATGGTTACATTGTACCAGCTTGTTATCAGATTCTCAAGCATTGATTTCAAATTTTGACTTATATTTTTTTTTCGCCGGCAATGTCGCATCTGAGATTACCTATGCAAACGGTTTGGATCCAGATGAGATGCCGAGTAACTCGGCGTTTCATCAGGATCCAAACTGTTAGCTACTGTGATTGTATTTGTTTGTAACAAAAGTTAAGAAAAATAAAACCAATGAATATGGTAACATAGCTAAACATTTCCGTGTTGATGTATTATTAAAATCTAGTCTGTGAATACTCATGCAGTAATAAATCGTTGAATTAATATTTACGGAGGATAGGGTTAAAATATAAGTAGGCACGACTCAAAAGAAACCTGTTATAATTCAAAACCTTCCTATATACTCTATCTTAGTGTTTACGTATTATATTTGCTTTCACACTAAAATCAGCAAAACGAAGGACAAAGTAATCGACGTTTGCATAAAATAGCATCGTTGAATGCTTTAATAGTAAGCATGTGTACACAAAAAAGACAAACAAACAAAAACAAGATTATACACTGCGTTAATGGTGGCAAGAAATCTCTCACTAGTAAACTCATTGTCTTTGAATTGACATTAGATTGATCGCCATACGAATACGTAATCAGTTTGTTTGGAATGGAAGTCGAGTATTATTAACTATTTGGCCAAATATTGTGATTTCCAAATGTTGTTGTCTGGTCATGCTTTTTTATATATTTGAATGTGTTTGTTCTTTTTGTGTCAAAACAAATTTAATCCGAGCACCAAATAGTATTGATTCTGATGAGACGCCGAGTACTCTGCATCTTATGTATTCATACTTTTTGCATAGGGTAATTAAACATGCATTCGACATTGGCGGAGAACGGGTTACATTAAACTTTATACGAGTTATCGTCACTTCATTATTATATACTAAATGTTTTTATACAAGTACCAGTCAGTTTGATAGTCGTATATAAATTGCAATCAAGTTTGAATTGTATACAGAGCCAACACAACCACGCTTCCCATGTGTATACCTATTCTGCCAGTTGAATTTAGATTATACTAACAGTATATGTACGTTTAAAATTCACTATTATATTCTACCATAAGTCTATTGCAAATGCTAGGATAGATTGCATCTATTGTAAAGTGCAAATTTATCCTTTAAAGTGTAAATGTATCCTCTTTTCGGCACACATTGCAATAAAGGAAATCCGCTAGTGACGAATTTGAACTATATTAGGAACATTTAAATATTATTATGTTATTGTATGATTCGAAAACATGTAAGATACTAACGTCAATTATACAATGATATAGGGTTTATCTTGTGAAGTAAATGTATATTCGTGTGTGCCATAAATCCCAGGTGGTTGCTTAATGTAGGGCAAAAGAAATTAAACCTCTGTTTGATGGCCGCTTAAGACAGGTTATACTCTATTTGATATTCGTCTTTGTATTTGTCTCCGAATGTCTTTCACCAGTGTGTTACTTTGGGACTATGCTGTACTTTCTCGTGTTTCAAAAGAACTCATTTTGGAAACAAAATTCATACCCGAGAACGTCAATTTCGAGTATTTTAATTTAGTATGCACACCATATTTATTATGTACACAGTTCTTTTGAAAAGTCACGGCCTGACTTATTTTACGTAATATGCTGATTTTAAATGGCAAACCGTTTGCTAAAGTAATGTTTTATTGTATTAGTTAGATTTACTGCTCAACATTAGTTATGATCAACACTGCTTTGTTAATGACTGGCTCGTAATGGGATATTTGATAAGTACTAGCGGAAATTATGAACAGCTGACAGGCTTGTGTCCACTTCGGTGAGTGTTTTATATCTATACCAGAAAATATACTTTTTCAGGCTGATATTACACAAACAGAAACTGAAAAACTTCAGTCACTAACTTATTACAAGCGATGATCATTCACTATATAAACAATAAACGGCCTATGGTTTATACGAATTCAATAAATTCGTCGAAATCTGTAACACAATGCCTGTCCTATAAATAAATTTAGAATCATTTTATATGATGCACGTTTTAAAAACGGATTGAATAAGGAATGAATAATGAGATGAATAACTAACACCCTAAGAGTCAACTATTCAAAACTAAACACCAGACCATGAATACATAGAATTTAAATTTAGTCTTAATTATATGTTGTACAAAAATTGTTCGAAATAGCCAATGTTAGTTCATACATGAACGATGCACTTGCGCCTGGGGAACCAACCTCTGTCATTAATTTTAATGCATGGCGTGTTTCATAATTTGTTTCAAATAGATGAGTTATTTGGTCCATTTGATGAAAACGAGAATTGAATTTTGTCTACAGGCAAATATGTTTTGAGAGTAAATTATCAGATACAGAATTACAAATGATGCCAAAAGTCAACAGAAACAGACTTTATATATGGCATTCGTGCTTTATTAAGACCCTGCATTGAAAATGCAGGATCCCTGTAGAAATCACACTTTCTGTCTGTCTGTCTGTCTGTCTGTCCGTCCGTTCGTCCGTCTGTCTGTCTGTCTGTCTGTCCGTCCGTCAGCACTTTTGATGTGACGCGATAACTCAAGCAGTACTTCACATATTGGTTTCATATTAAGGGCATATGCTTTGTATCATCAGCGAAAGACGCCAATTATTTTTGGGTTGAACCAAATCATTATATCCAGAGTTATCTGCCCTTGATTCATCAAAAATGCCATCAACTTTTGTTAACACTTTTGATGTGACGCAATAACTCAAACAGTACTTCACATATTGGTTTCATATTAAGGGCATATGTTTAGTATCATCAGAGGTAGACACGTATAGTTTTTGGGTTGAATCAGATCACTAACTCAAACAGTACTCAACATGTGTGGTTCATATTAAGGGCATGTGCTAACTGTTATGAGAGGAAGACACCTATAGTTTGGGGGTCGAATGAGATCACCATATTCAGAGTTATCTGCCGTTGATTTATCAAAAATGCCATGTTCAACTAAAGATCATGTGCAGGTCAGTTTTCTAGTTGGTTTAATTATTTCGCTGTAAATCTCGTATCCGTCATAAAGTACGCAAACAGTTTATATCCAGTTGAGACGTCACTGTGGTTTTTGTTTGAGTAAAAAGAAGAAAAACTGACGATTAATTATGTAGTCGACAATATTTGGCAGCGAAAGAGTGAACTACTAATATACAGTATAGCGTTGTATGGAATTATACATATTTGTACATCAAGTAAGAAATGTCTTATCATCTTTAGCACTAAGAATCAATATGCTTTTCGCGGTCTCGCATGTTGGGTCCGCAGTGATGCAACAATTAAAAACGTAAGTGCATTTGAAAACAAACGATCTTAATCTGTCAAGGCTATCCTTGCTTCCTTTCCAGTCTAGTGCCTTTTCGTTTGTGGTGATGAGCTACGTTAACAAGCTTGTGAATAATGAACTTCCTTCTGTCTATATTCGTTGGTAAAGGTTTTTCTGTACGCCGGCATCAGCGACACTGATTTTATCAGTTAATTGAAGCCCCTGTTACTAACGCTAAAATCAAGTACGCTTAGATAGGACTGTCTAACAACATTATTGGCAAAGGAAAGAAGGAAAATATGATATTTGTGTCCATGTTTCCTTTCCTTTGATCATTATATCTAATATCCATGTGTTTGACGAGAAAGATAAATTGCGAATGTTGATAAATGACGTTATTTGTTAATAAACGTGTCCAAATATAGCTGACTATAACAAAGCAAGACTATTGTCACAAACCTGCAATGTATAATATAATTGCAATAGTGATTTTGTAAAACAATTTAAATTGAACATGTCCCTGAACAGTATCCTTGTCTGTTTATGGTGGTTAGCAGATGTACAGTCTGGAGAGTGTTGCTATTCTGACGAATCGGGTTCGATTTTCTGGTTCTTTACTCCACTTATAGACATTTTATGCCTTTGCATAGAGATCTGATCCAGATCAGACAGCTCATGTAGGAGCTGTAAATAGAGTCTGGTGTTTGCTTTTGAAATGATACAGCTCTGATGACACAGTTGTGGCCAAATTCAACATTTCAGTTCTTCATAAGCTTAGTATAAAAGGTAATATAAAGTCATATTTAGTACATGAATATTCACAAAGAAAGGGGATAAGGAACCCGTTGTGAGCACTGATATACGCAGGATGATTAAAAGTAACGTTATCATGCTACGGACAAACACGTATTAGCGCTACTATATGAACGACGAGCGCTTAGTCATGCATAAACTAATACAATAATTATTACGCTAGCTATAAACACTCGAAAAGAGGTCATGAATTATGCAGCAAACACTACGGACATTATATTTCGCCACAAATGCCTTGAACAGTTTCATGTCACATGTATTTAACAAGTTATATTTAGAGAATATCTTTAATATTTAAGGATTGTTAAGCTCTTTATGTTTACAATTGCCATGTTTCTACTAAAATAGCAATGTTCAATACCCTACCTTAATCATATTTTAGCCAAGCGTAATATACGTACGCGTATTAGTTTTTGTAACGACTTCTTCGTGGATAATAAAATGTCCGTGTTTTGTACTACGGAAAATATGGAACGACACTATGACAACTAATTTCACAGAATTATGAGGGAACAGTTTTCTTGAACCTATATAAGAATAATATTAGTTATGCAGTGCTTAGTGTCCCTAAATTGAAATATACACTGCCAGCAAATATTCAACTGGGACTCGGCTTCGCCTCGTCCCAGTTGAATATTTGCTGGCAGTGATTATTGACCAGTGGAATGACTAGAATTTAGTAGCAGGTAAGATAAATAATAATATGAATCAATCGTGGATTTGCAGTAGAACAAAATGTTTGTTTTCAACTTTACCTGAAGACGGGCAATGATTACTGCGAAATATACAGTAAAATTGGACGTTAACACAAGTATCAAGACAGGTGAAAGTTTAACACAGAACACAGGGTGAAAGTCATGCAGAAAGTTCATTTGAGAGCTATCTGCATTACTTTGAACATGCATTAAGTAGCCACCTTTTTTTTCTCTCCTTTTTTTGTTAGAAAATAATGTATAATCCTTTGTCAGTGTCAGAAAAAACTATATGTTATATATGTAAGGTGTATTGGAGGATGTTTCCCCGACCTCAATACACCTATGACGGGGAGAATAAACGAGGTCCTTCATTGGCAAGGCCTGAAAAAAAAAGTAGCCACCTTCGTTACGAAATGCAACTTCTTCGGTTAAGAGGGGGTTACTGATTCTATTTAATTACTTTTGAAGAATGTCTTACAAGAACGCCTTTCAGCCAATCAAAGCACGATGTTGTCTATATTACGCGAATAATTTGATTTACAACTTTGATAGTACACATATTCCATACCAAATAGTGGATCATAAATACTGTATCTGATATGGGTGAGCTTATCTAAAAGGGGCTGCTATGATCAAAGATCGGACCGGTTAGACTAATTTGGTTACAATAAAAAGGTCTATTCTTGATGAAACATCTTGGCGGCTACCATATTTGCTTTGATCTTTTGCTCCATTTATCATAAACGTTTAGTATATTTCAGTTGATCAATTCCCTCATAGGCTAATTTTAGACCCAACCTCTTTGAATAAATCTACCGAAAAGGAGCATTTACTGGAGAAAAGGAACATTTTGGAATTATGCAGTTTTGAAATCATTGTGATAATGTACCATAATGGTTTCAAAAGTGACTTTTACAGAGGCGTCAACATGTGTCAATATGCGAGAAATGGGTTAATTAAAGTTTTTATCAGCACAAAATTATTATTGTTAAATATTCTGGTTTGTCTACCAAAATGTGACCCATATCATTCTGTATGTTATATAGTGTTCATCTGGCCGGTCCATTTATTTAAAACCCTCGTGAGTCTTCATACAATAATTCGCTAAATACGTGCCCTTGTCATAGGGTCAAAACTACGAAGTTATTGAAATACATAAAATATAGCCAGACATATTGTGTCCCATCTCTTGATTCACTCATCCAAATGTTTAATACGGTTGAAGGGATATAACTGGCAGAAACTAACCTTTTCTATTAACCGGGTTTTACGTGAATGTAGGTACCTATGGCCCCCTTTGAAAAATCTTAACACACTTTTGCGACTCAATGCATTCTATTAAATGAAGCTATGTATTCGAAAATGTCATGAATACAGAAGTGGTGAACAAATGCAACCGCTTATAAGGCTAGCTATCTGGTTTGAAGAATCGGCATACATTACATTGTGGAACACATTCTTAATGTGTACGAGGTATAAACATAGTACAGTAAAATCCCTCTAAACAGGAATTCTGATAGAGAAGACTTTAGATACATTTAGGCAAGTGGATGCATAATGCAGGGTGTAAGCAATGCAGAAAGCTCCTAGAGGTGTCGTGCAGGAAACGCCACATACAGAACAAACAGCCGCCCGAACAGCAACATAAGAAAACAGCAAATGTACATAACTATAAAAACATCAAGAGACGCACAAAGACAAAACAAACATACAACAGGGGGAAGATGGAAGTACCGCCTTGGAACGGTCAGTGACAAAACTGTCAACCCGCATTAAGCTGCCACCGGTCGTAAAGACCGATATTTATACTAAATTGAACGGACGGTTTAGATAGGTTTTACTACATACAGACTGATTTCAATCAGTTGCTCGCGTGAGTCATTACTGAAAGCAGGATAGGTCGTAGTGTGATTCGCTATGCAAACACCGTTCTATAATAATGGGTGTGTACAATGTGTGTATCCATTGATTTATGTATTGATTTTGGGTACTCTTATTACTAGTTTTTCTTTTTAATAGTAATCTGGAATGTACATGCTTGCTAAAGTAAATACAGACCATGATATCAATTGTGGTTTCTCATATTAGATTCGAATCCAAGGACTTTGAGTGCCGGTGTTACATTAAATGTTGACCCTGTTGAAAAAGGACATAGTGGGTCTTTATTCCATGACAGACGGGTCAACTTTTAACGTTGAGAAAGCACACGGGTCGTTAAAAAACGACCCTGCCCACACGTGAAAATGTGACCTTACGTGAAAAAAGGACCCCGTTGAAAAATGACCCAGATGTTGATATACAATCAGGATAGTTGATCGTATGATACTGGTCAACTCTCGCCATCAACTATATGGGTTCAGATGTTTACATTAGTATTATGAATACGTTTGTGTGTGTTGGGGGAGGGGGATAGCAGTCGGACGGCTCCCATCATTGAAAAGTCGGGTGACACGAAATGTTGAAACGGCTATATCATAAAAACTCAAACAATCGCGACATACCGGTAACCTAATATACTTAAAGTATCGAGATCAAACCCCTATATTTTTGCAAGAACAAGAAAAGAAATGGGAGAATTTCAAGAAAATAAGGAACACAGTAAATATAAACCGAAATACGGGTTTTGTTGCACTGCATAGCGAGCAGATATTAACCCTTCGTCCGCCTCAATGCTGCTTGACATTCAGTCTTTCTCAATTCTACCAACAATCAGATTAATTTAGTGATTTTCATATGAGTTCGTTTAATACAAACACTCACGATGAGCTTAACTAAGCATATCTATACAGATTTATCACATACTCTATATCGTCGATGTGCCATTAACCATTAGCACATGCTCTATACCAACCATTAGGACATGCTGCACAAGTAAGTCTCCCCTTCCCCGGAAAAAGTGAAATGAATTTTGAAAGTTGGTGGTGGTTGTGGTGATGGTGTGTGTGTGGGGGGGGGGTTGGAATCCGCACATACATGTGCTGTTTTTCATTTCAAAATCTTTCAAAGGTTTGAGAAATATGGGAAGGACACGAAAGTGTTACGGACGGACAGACAGAAGGGATGACGGGCAGACGAAGAGCATTCCCATAATCCTCTCCCCGTTTTGTGGTGGGGGATTTAGAATGCGTAAATGTAATCCGAAATCGAAATTGCTCTAAGATGTTAACAATGTTGTGAGTCAAACTTTTAAGACGGTTACTAAAATGTCTAAATATTAATAGTATATGCATTTAAACATCATTGGAGCAACTTTACTTTTCACGAAAAACAAATCTCAATTGTACCAATTACTGAAGAATGACTGTATAACGTCAAGCAGATCCAGATTAAGATGGAGAGTTAACCAAAGCTGTTTCCGTACATATTATCATGGTCGGGATTTTCAGGCAATGGGAACAAGTGAAATATTGTTTGGGTCAATATTTAATGTTGGAAATTGGCCTGGTGTTGAGAGAGGTGTGTTTTGATTGGGATGGGATTAAAGAGGGTCTAGACCATTCGCTGGATCCATGCACCACATTGCTGTGATGTTCAACAAGGTTTCAACTAACCGTGAAAAGAAGACCCGGGAACTGATCAAAATTTAACGGGTGACAAATTTTCAACGGCTGTTTTTATCAAAATGTGGTGTTGAAATTGTGTCCGGGTCGATTCTCAACGTTGAAAATTGACCCGCCGGGTTCTTTTTCAACAGGGTCAAACTTTAATGTAACACCGGAAACCAATCGTCCATTACAATAATAAACCTAAAACACAGCATAAAAACTTGGGACTTTAAAGACACACATATGTTTAAGCATCAGAGCGCTGACTTTGAGAAACTGTCAACACAATGCACAGTGTCTGTGAGAACTCAAGTGTATACACTTTGAGATAATGAACCCTGGAGATGGACACTTATAAGGGTCCTACTGACATATGTATAATAACCGTTAGATATACCTCAAAAGGATAACTTTTTATTGAAAATCGCATGTTCGGGCATGGATAGGCTTGTTGTGTATGCATGCTTGCGAGCGTGTGTGCCTGCGTACGTATGAGTGTAGACAATGGGTGTATTTGTATACAATAAGTGTGTCTGTGTTGTGTTTGATATTATATTTTAATTGACTAATTTCAATGATCAATGAACTAGTGTGATTTAGAATTATTATATAACCTACAGTTTAGTCAATCAAACTGCCTTTTGCACCTCATTTAGTACAGCACTTAATCATTAAGTTTTGGATTCTTACGGCCTTTTTCCTGTAATTAGCTGGACGTCATGATAAGACTTAAAGACTGTTAAAATGATATAAACCCCGATACAAACTAACAAAACAAATATTTCAACCTCGCATGACGTAAAACTTGGCACGTAAAGTCCTGTGGGCGCGTGACGCTTGATTACTAGAGCCATGGAAACGATTTATGCTGGACCAATCAAATTGTAGGTTATATTCTAAGTACATTAGAACATATCAAGTGAATCGTAGTGACTAAGAAGTGACTTGCTTGTTTCGCCTGCTCCGGCTCTACTTAACCACTAAGATATATGTTTTAACTATAACATAGTGTTAATAGAATGTATATGGATTTGGTATGGTGATTTTTATTTATTAGTTTTGTAGTTGATGTCATGTTGTATATAATAAGTGATTGCAACATATTGCCGAAGACTGTTGTTTCAAATGTATGCAACATGTAAGATGTTTATACAATGTTTAATTTAGTTCACCCCTCTAAACCGAAATTCTAATAAAGAAGACTTTAAGTCCTTTCAGGTGGGTGGCAGCTAAATGCAGGGAGAAAATCTAGGAACCTGTCTCCAAGACCAATATTCATACTGAATCGAACATCCAGTTAGTTTTAGAGTGTGTGAAGTTACAAATACTGGCCTGTTTAACATCTCTCTAAAACAGGGGGTATATGTGCTCGGAAATGTGTTAATACAGTAAAACCCTTCTATACCGGACGTTAAATTTAGTATAACTATCGGTCTTCACGACAGGTACCTGCTTAATACAGGGTGAAAGTCATGTAGAAAGCTCGCATTAAGCAGCCACCTGCCTAAATTTATCTTAGTCAGAGTTGGTTTTACTGTATTGTAATCGAACAGGAGTTTTCATTGTTTTGTCTTTTTTGTGTTACTTCCTTCATTCTTTATTATCTTACTTTGTACATTACCTACTTCTATATTGCTATATCTTTATATAATAGGCATCGGCTGTATTCTCTGTCAGTTTACCATTGTTCTACATAAATATCCTAGGATGAACGTCGTCAATCTTTATGACATGATACGCAATAACACCTATAATGGTATTGCAAAAAATAACAAATACACATATTGTCCGAGTTATATATTCCTTAGTTTATTTAGATTATTCCTTATAAGGCTATGGTTGCAATTATGATAGCCAAAGAAAAATACAATCTCGAGAATAGACTATTAATATTTGATTGCTAATCCAAATAACAAATATTAAAACTATTATTGATGCTGTAAATGTCAGTGTTTTATCCCATTGTATTTTGTCTGGTCTGATCTTTTACTTCATAGCCAATCCCCATCTAGTGAGTACTCATTTAAATATCCCTGGAGGGAAATTCTTTGTAGAGATTTACAAAATATATTGTACCTAAAATTCTTTAATATTTCTCTTATCTTCTCTTCAGTTATGATTATAACATCCTCGTGCAATACAAGTTCTTGACACAAATTTAGTGACAATTTAGAAAATATATAAACCTTTTAACCTATTCTTCCATAGATTCGCCTTTCTACGCCTCTGTAAAAATAACTTATTGAAACCATTGTGATAAACAGAGCATTTGCTTGTATAGGAGCAAATACTCTATTTATCACAATGGTTTCAAATTACTAAATTCTAAAACTTTTCCTCTTCTCTACTTAATTCTCCTTTCGGTAGATTTATTCCAAGTGGTTGGATCTCAAAATAACATATGAGGGAATGGGTTAAAACGCTGTCTACATGAGTTAACTTTCTGATTGAATGGAATTCAAGTGTAAGGATTTGTTTTGTGAATAAAAATATAAATGTCCTAACTGAAATACAATTAAAAAAACCTCTATAACAGAATTCTAGTAGATAAGTATTTAAATACTTTCTTTTAGGCAAACTGGTGATTACTTAATGCAGGGTAAAATTCATGTAGAAGGCTCATCTAGGAGCTTCCAGCATGGCTTTCATCCTGCATTAAGCAGCCTCTTTTCGTAAAGACCGATATTTATTTTGAATTTTAAGTCTTGTTTAGTGGGGTTTTACTGTACAGCAACGTCCCTCCAAACCGGACGTTCAATTCAATATGAATATCGGTCTTGGAAACATAAGGCATCTAAATGCAGGGTGCCTGAAAGGCCATAAATTCCTGTTAAATTATTAGTATCCCGGTATAGAAGGGAGATCATGTTTTTACTGTATTGAACAAAAGTATCAAACAGCAGACAGAACATTGAAAAATATAAAAGGTTCCCCGCCTCTATTTCTTACGACTCTGCTTATAGATCTCATCTCGATCTGTTTGCAAACTCTCTTCAGATAATCACATACTGCCAATTACAGCAATTACTGTGAGTCACATTCCAAAGACTTTTGCTTGCGAAATTATTAACTATTTCCTTCATATAAACGTGTTTTCGCACATGTGCAAACAGAGTAGACCCAGACCAGACCGCTCGTATATGAGCCTTCTGATCAGGGTCTGCTCTATTTGTCAATGTAATTTGATAGACCTGTTTCATTACCTTCTTAAATGGCTACAATATCCCACCTATTCATGTTTCATTATAAACATTTTGTCCATGAATATTCAGTATGAACCCTTTCCCTCATATAAACGTGTTTTCACGCATCTGCAAACAGGGTAGACCCAGATCAGATGGCTCCTATAGGAGCCGTCTGACCAAGGTCTTCTCTGTTTGCTAATGGAATTTAAAAGATTTGTGTCTTTACTTTCTAAAATGGTTACAATGTCTCACATTCCATATTTCATTATACAGTAAAACCTCTCTATAACGACCGCTAAATTACATGAAGTATTTTGTGTTTTCTGTTTTACTTTCACCTTGCTTTAAGCAACCACCTGTCCTTAATACAAATTAATTAACATAATTTAGTGGTAGTTATAGAGGGTTTTACTGTAACTATTTCGTCCATGAATATTCAGTCAGTATTGAAATTT